>JASDQU010100831.1:169191-253659 GCA_032191745.1 Picea mariana
TAATCACAATAGTATTTAAAACAAAAACAATTTCACCTCATAATCATGTAAAGAATCCAGACAAGTCTTGAGATCTTTGAGTCCTCCAAAGCTATTTCCTTTTATTATCCAATGGGAAGAGGTTGTGGCAACTAATTACCACAAGCCCTTCAAGAACAACACCAGTGAAGAAATATGGCAATAATGAGAGAGATAGAGAGATTGGGATGGTGAGAAACTAGTAGCATAACAATGCAATAAATGAAAGGTAAAGAATGAGTGAGTGAGAGGTCTCTTAAATAGCTTGAGAAGCTAAGGAGGGCCCTCTTGGATCTTCAACACTTGTCAAAGTCCAAGGGACAAGACAACTCAAAGACCAAGATGAGCCAATGAGATGATAAGCTTTTAGGTTGAAGGAAATGGAAAAAGATGAAGTGGATGGGTGAGAAAGCAAGGAAGGAGGGGCGAACTTGGCAAGTGAGGGAGGCGTATTAGGCATGAGGAGGCCCACATAGCCCATGTACCAATTAAAGGAGAGTTGCATGATTTGAAGAGAGATGTTTCCATCTCTACATGAGCTTTCTCCACTTTTTAATAAAAGAAAGCGTGAGTTAGGAAAGGAAGGGCGTGAACTTTCCAAAGGAAAAACGCGAGCTTGAGGGAGGAAAGGACGTGAGGGATAAAGGAAAAGTGTGTGGGACACACTTTTAAGTGTGACGTGGATGAAAAGGATAGGTGTATGGGTTGAAGGCAAGGCCCATGCCTTCCTTAAAATGAGAATCCACCTCTTTTTAAAACAATGTTTCCATTTTCAAACAAGAAAGGGGACGTAAGCACTACGGGAAGCGCGAGGTGAGTGTGTGACGTGAGGTTGACTTGGAGGGATGCGTGGGAGGCATAGGAGTCCACACTCCTTAAAGACAAGCGAGTGGGTAAGGAGGGAGGTCCCACGCATCAACAAAAGGAAACTTCAACGTAGTATGAGGGAGTGGGAACGTAAACTTAAATGAGTACGTGGGTTGAAGAGTGGGAGGAGTGTGAAGTGAGTGGTAAAGAAAGGGAGTACGTGGAGGAGAGGGGACCCACGCTCCAATTAAAAGAGAGTTTAACTAAAAGTATGTAAGGGTCGTACGTTTTTTTAAGAGGGGGCGTGAGGTTTAAATTAAAAAGGTGGGTAAATTAAAAGAGTGGGTAAAGTGGGTTGGTAAAGGTTAGGAAAGGTGTGGGGTAGGTCCCTCTCATCATTAATGCCACTTACTTCACTTGATTTGGTCCATTATTACAAAATTTACATTTTCCCATGTTCTGGGTTTGGCAATTAAAACCGCCATTTTCTCGAAAAACTCCTAAGTGGACAAAAACCTAGCAAAACTCGTTCGACTGAGTTGAAACTTGGTCCATGGGTTTAGGGGGTTTCATTAACTTTATTTTGAGTACAAATACCCCTTTCAAAGATCCCGGGACCTAAGTTTTACATTAAATACCAGAATTAATTAATTAATTCAGAACCTTAAAAAAAACCTAGCTAGACTTGACGGAACTCCACGAACTTTCGCGTGCTATCTTACATGGTCATTTACAACATTCCTAAACACTAACTACCTAGGAATAACTTCATTAGAACGCCTTTCACCACTTTGGAGGATTTATTGGGTGGGAGTGAAAAACTCAAGGGAGATTAACCCGGCTGGTTAGGCCACATTAACCTCCTGAGGATAAAAAACACTCAGCGAAAGGAACTCTCCTAATGAAGAAACCCTAAGGCAACTGACCTAACATGATCCATGTAGACCTATTACATTATAAACCTGCGCAGGGGTGCGGTAATCCCGCTTATAAAACTTTGTGCTGGAGCAAAAAAAATGCCCTGTAGAACCAAAAAGTCTTCGACATGTTTGCATCTGTTGATGCATATCTTCATGATACATGGAGTTGACCCCCTAGTTGAAAAGGCAGTCAACAGGACCCTTTAGAATCTACTTGAAAGTCCACACGTGACTAGCCCCACATGTGTGAGTAATGGGGGCTGATGTGGCATCCACCTCAGTACCATGGTGGTCAATAAGGTAGGTCAACTTGCGGGAGGCATAACTTCTGCATGCGAACTTCATTGAGGTGATTTTTGCACCATTGTAAATCTTTTGGTGTGTAGAACAACATTGAGGCACTGCGAGCTAAGCTCACAAAGTTTTGACTCCAAAAAGTGCCATTTGATGCCTCAAAATGGCTTTGGAAGTTTTTGGACCACAAATCACCAAACTGGGACCTATCCCTAAAATGGACCCTGCAAGCTGATTCCTCCAATTTTTCCACTCAGAAAACACCAAGATAGATGACAAATTATATAATGATCCATTCCGGATCACCATAGAACTCACACAAGTGATCTCATCCCCATGCTGAGATCATTCTATCCAAAGGCCAAACTGTCACACCTTGTGCACCAGGTGGATTTCAATGACAAACCAATCAAGCAAACATACGAAATTAACTCAATCTCAATGAACAAGAGATCAACGGAAAATCTATTCCCAAGATCAGTCCTTCAAGAGTTTTCAAGAGTTCAAAATCCAGGAGACAATTTATTTAAACAATGAATGTTTCCAGTAGGCAACATCGAATGAGTGTTATTCAATGCAGGAAGAGAAGTCCATCCACAAACAGATTTGTCCTGGAAGGGAGGGTCTACCTAGTTTATACCCAAGCCATTGGGTTACTAAAGCCAAAGCATGGAAACCCTGTCACAACCTCTACTAAAGCATACATCCTGGGATCCACCCAAGGTATTTCCATCACAATTCAAGCTACAGAGCAGCAGTGGGATCCACCCAAAGCCTGCCTGCCGTAAACATTACCAGTACTCAACAGCGGGACAGTTGCTAAGGGATTGTCTGGCACAATAATGCTATCAAGGGAAAACAATGCAGGTAGGATTCACCCATATTCTGCCTGTCGTAAATATTAACAGCAGAGCAGTATGGGATCTCCACCCAGGGACTGTCTATCACAATAATACCATCAAGGGAAACAGTGCGGGGAGGGTTCTGCCCATACATTAACTGAAAGAGGTGTAACACCATGGATTGACAGTTTACCCAGGGCTATTAGTATAAATTAAGAGAAAGAGAGATATGCAGGCAATAAAAATGTACACGAAGCAGAATCCACAATCAGACCATCACAACAAGAGAGATGATCAATGGCACCCAAGGCTTCTCAGTCAGAACAGAGGTGTACTGCCAGACAACAGCAAGATAAAGACAGGGATGATGGCCAGATAGACACAATAAAGATCAACATAAAGTTTGGTAGCTATGATTGATCCAAGATCAGGGGGTGGTCGAGATCATTGGGGTTTGGGCCCCACCCAGCAAATGGTGTATCATCAATATGCTGGGGGGTGTCCCATCCATCGTCTACCTGTTGTTCCATCCGCTTCCCCATCAAAATGGTCACCTGTATCATCAATATGCCGGGGGGTGTCCCATCCATCGTCAATCTGTTGTTCTGTCTGCTTCTCCATAGAAATAGTCAAGTCCAGTGTGGAGAACTTATCATTCAAGGACTGAGGAGGCAGGTGGCTGTGGTGCTCATGACGCTGGATTCAACACTCATTGTGCTCCCAAAGCAGGCAGACTGCCCTGTGGGACATCTTTTGGCCAGACTGATGCGAATGAGCCAAGCCAGGGGTAGTGAACTTTTGGAGGAACCTAGTTCATGGTGCAATGGGCTGATCCCAAGAACTCCATCAATCGCTGGAGATGCATCAGTGCCAGCTCTACCTTCCTTCCCTGAACCTGGATCTGCAACTGCAAATTTGGGTAGATTAGAGCACGCCATCATACCAGGTGAATTGAGTGAACCGTACATTTTTTAAAGACATTTTTTTTTCCAGATAAAAAATAGCATCTCTATACTAATACGTTGCCAAGTTGCATGAAACTCTAAGGCCCATGGGTGCTGATCACACAGGAGAGCAGATTGCCAGGGAACATATCCAGGGAGGCACTGACCACATTGGTTGGAGACCCAATACTATGCTGATTTGGGATAAGAACAGAGCCCAAAAATATACTTGACAGTTTCATTTGTGTGACAGAAAGGGCATTTGGGTTGAACAACTCCCAGGTATTTCAAATGCTTTTTTATTTTTTTGGGGCTGGAAAAACATTTTATTAATGAAGTTTCTCTCAGAAGAGAGATCTAGGTACAACCAGAATTGCATAATAACTGCTGCCATTTTAAAACTGTTCAGACTGTTGATTTTGACTATCAAGACCAGTACTGTGATTCTTCACAAAAAGAGACTAGTTTTCCAAAAAAGAGCACACGTCTTACACAGCTACTACATATTTTCAACCCAAAAATTTAACATCAGGATTTACAGCTAGTGACTAGATGGGGTAGAATAGATCACCTTGGATGTTAGAATCCATCTTACTTTCCTGTAATGGCTTTCTTTGTCTGGGCTGGTAGTTCCTCTTCAATATATACTGGTGGTCATTGGCTCAGAACGTCAACCCCTAGGGTCTCCAATCAGTTGAGGACCCTTCTCTTGAAAGTCTCATAGACTTGCCAAGAGTAATGTGTGTCCAGATTCCTGATAGCCGTGTGTAGATGATTCAGGGAGTTCAAAATATGCTGTTCAAACCTTAGCTGTCTCTGAGCTACCAACTCATCTCTTTCCTTGTATATGATTCAAATTGGCATAGCGAACTTGGAATTCTCTCGTTTAAAACATGGCTTTGACTTCATGATCAATTTTCAGTGATGGTAGTGAGTTTCATGTCCATGCTGTGCCATGAAATTTCTGAACCAATTCTGAGAGTTGAAGGGGTTCCCTGGCTGGTCACTCGTACCTGGTGAATTCTACTGCAGCACAAGCCTGAGTTCTTTGAGGACCTCTCTCTCTGTTCGCTGAGGAATCCTCCATGGTGGATAGCAGGAAGCAGAGCAGGCTGGTGAAGAGGTGAGAATAGCAATATATTTAAACTACCTGATATGCATCATGCATTGCCATTCACAACTCATATATCAAAACAAAACATTAAAAATTGAAGAGCACTAACACGTGCATGGAGAGGGCTGAAGTAGTTTGCTGACATCATAGGGTTGAGCTCTTTGAAGGCCTAGATATTTGTCATGTGCGCAAGCTATTAGAGTATGAGTGCCAAGGTGCACTCTGCATTCAATGGAAGGATTGGGTCCACCTGACCTGAATCACATACTCAACATTTATGAGTTGAACATTTATTTGCCTGGACTACTGGATCCTCACTATAACAGGCAGTGGTGATCACGCCACCACATCACAAGATCAGTGTCTATCATGTGGAGGCAAAAAGCTCGATCCCTTTTGGTGGAGGCCAAAGCCTTGCTTTACTAGGGAATGAATGAACAATTTGGAAATTGTCGAGATTGGAGCATGGAGGCATGTAGGGTGGGTATGGTCGAGTGATAAAAAGGTGGCTGTATTTGCAGGGAATTTCTTCCTCTGCAAGAAATTCTTTTGCGTTTCTAGCCTGGTTTTGTGTTTGAAAGGTCATTCATGGAGTTCATCCTGCTAATAGCACTGCATACCTTCACTTTGTAAATTTGAGGCACATCTTCTATGCTAATCAAATTGTGTCCTTAAGCTCAGGATAAGCTATGTTAAAGTTTCTGTATTCAGCTGTTGATACTCTGACAAAGTATTTGTATTCAGCCTTACGAACTATATTACCAAGTCAAGAATAGGAGGTTGCCATCCGATTTTATTTTTGAATACCATGCAACTCAAAATTCCTTGAGTGTGTTTGACCATAGGTTAAAAGATTCCTCCTGGTTACAAAGTGCTTAGAGTCATTGACAGAATCGGATGAATATGTTGGTACAAATTGAAGGCAAATTTGAAATAGATGCAACAAATTGGTGAATGAAAAGAATACATGAAAAACTTAAAAGTTCATTTTATTTCTCTTGAATGATGTTTGAAATTCCTTGCTTAGAAGATGTATCTACAATATGCATCTGAATTTTCTTATTTTTTTTATTAATGAAAATATGCATCTCAATTTTTTTTTTTTTATTAATGAAAATGGAAGGAAAACAAAGTTTCTTTTTCAGTTGAGATATTAAGTGTCTTTTTTTTCAAGTATCAGTGTTATGCTTTTTTAAATACGTAAAATTTTTAGTCCAAGTAAGTCTCCTATTTTTTTTTTCAAGCATATGTTTTTTTAAGTACTTGAAATTTTTAGTCCAAGTAAGTCTCCTATTTTTTTTTAACATTTCATTTAAGTAGATTTTTAAAGCAGAATTGAACATGTTTGCATTATCTTGCCATGCAATTAATGTAAGCTATAGCATTGTGTGGAGGTATATATAGTCCTGTGAAGATATCCCTGTTGTTATGAAGCATGTTTTATTATCATTACATTTTAATTCAAGCAACACTTTATGAATGCGTCTGATGCTATGAAAGCATCCCTCAGCAAAGTAGTGGCCACTCGGGGCCTTTCACCTGGCCTCAACGGCATTAAATGACTTGCTTGCCCATGCATGCCGGTTCATGAGGGGCGAACATGTAACTAGGAAGATTTGAACCTTGTCGGGAAATGACAATATCCCTCTCCTCCTTTACTAACCAACCAACCAAGTCTTGTTGATTTCAAGATTTGATGAATGTATATAATTGGAAATCTCTTGAACATTTGATGTACTTTAACACTTTGATTTCAAGATTTGATGAATGTATAGAATTGGAAATACTTACTTTTTGAAGATTTAGTATGTTGATTAAAGTTCACTAGTATCAAGTTTGACCATTTTTAATTTTTTTTTTTGTTGAATAAAATGTTTCCATTTAACTATTAATATAACAATATGTACAAAGCAATTTAAAAAAATACAGATGGAAGTCATAAGCCTAAAGGAAAGACCTCTACCAACCACTAGGGATATAACCAAAAAATATTTATGTCCTTTCCCCTAGGGCTACAAACCATATAAAACATAAATTAGAGGTCTAAAAATCAAGGCCAATCAAAGTCAATTGGGCATCATACAACATGACATCAACTCACAAGAAGTATCATCCCTTCAATACATTGTCCTCATCATTGGAGTTCAGACTCTAGTGTTCACTAGTAGGTTCTTGATTAGAGGGTTAGGATCCCATCCATCATTTTGTTGCTTGGGGGCATTTTCTACTTCTGAAATGGCAAGTGCCAAGTGCTGAAATTTATCATCGTCCAACTAAGGAGGAGGTGGCCAACTACATTGTTCCTTGTGTTTGTGCACAACATAAGCAACACTATGTCATGATGACCTTCAAACCTATTGCACTGGGCTAAGCAAGGGCACTGGACACCCGAGGGAACTTGGTTCATGGTGCATTGAGCCCTCCCACAAAAAAATCAAGCAATTGGTGTAGATGTGTCGATTTCATCTCTACCTTGTCAACATCCTCATCGATTTGCAACTAAAGTTTGGTATAAATTAGAACACCATCATAATAGGGAAACTCATTGGTATGTCAAGCATTCGAAAATAAACCCTTGGCTAAAAGAGTTGGTGTAACTTGACTTAAAAAACCCTTTCTCCTCACAGTTGCTCAAGTAAAGGTTAAGGGTATTTTGTTTCTTAGAGCATTTAGAAAGCTTGGGAGGATGTTAAGCCAAAGTTGACCCAGAAAGATGATTCTTTGAGGACAACTCTTCCATTCAATGAGCATTGTATTTGGTGGTCATCCATGTGTAATAAGAAGTCAAGTCCTTGGTGGAACTTTAACCATCTTTCTTCCATTAATTGCTTCTTAGGTTTACTAGTGTCAACTTTGACCATTCTTTCTTGATCCATTACTTAGGGTTGAAAACATGTGACTTTATACATCAAGCATTTTTGTGTGATGTTTTCAATTCAACACTAATCTCCATTTAACATTTAAATTTTAATGTTGAGTGATTGTTTAGAAACTTAAAATCTATTTGGTTAAACATCGGCCTAAAGATGTTACCCAACAATCTATAACCAAAATACAAAAATAAAATAAAAATATTTGATTGTTTTCCAAGTTAGAAATATAAATATATGAATTAAAAATGAATGAATCTATAAAAATATAATGCGAGACATTACCAAATATTAATTTTATATGGATTGAAGAAAAATGAACTAAGCTAGACTTTGAAAGTAACTACTAAATATTAATATTTTTGTGTTTTATATTTCATTAAATAATTAATAAAGATAAATAAACTATC
Source organism: Picea mariana (assembly GCA_032191745.1). Lineage (NCBI taxonomy): Eukaryota > Viridiplantae > Streptophyta > Pinopsida > Pinales > Pinaceae > Picea > Picea mariana. The sequence goes on from JASDQU010100831.1 coordinate 177,411, forward strand.
AGTTTTTTTCCAAATTAACATATATTATTCAAAAGTTTCTTTTTGTTATAGCTAGCTTAGAGAAGAAAATCAACTTCACTAAAATAATAATGACTTATGATAAGCTTCACAGTGAAACATGACACTGGACAATTCCTAAAACACTATGTGATGAAATAATTTGTCATCTTTGTGATACTAGAAGGTGGAGGACACTGGACAATTCCTAAAACACCATGTGATGAAATAATTTGTTATCTTTGTGATACTAGAAGGTGGAGGATGAAAAATGCTCTCTCATAGTGTCCTACGTATGCCCACATTAGATCTCAATTTCAAAATATTTGTAATATATCGACATTCTTATTTGTTAACTCATCAAAACTATGGAGATTTAGGAATGCTTCTCTCCAATCAATTCGAGCTTAAAAATAAAATGCGAAAACACAACAATTAATTCCTTATCGTTTTTTTAAGGTTAGTTAGACTAAAGTTGGTCTCAATAGATAACGAAAATCACAATCATTATCATCATCAACAACAACTTTAAATTTGATGTTACATGTTATATACCTTATCTTGAAAGGAATTAGAGATCGACTAAGTCCATGTTCAGAGGAGTTGCACAAATATAGGTTTATTCCAACAATTTGTCTAAATTTGGACTTGAAATTTTGGTTGCATTAGAGGTGCAAATTTGCATGGAATTAATGGTGCATGATGCACATTCTAGAGATAAACTTTAAGGTGGATCAGAGTGGCAATTTAGCGTTGCATTGTAGATACACTAATATTTAGCGATGTAGTTTAGACATTGCAACCTAGTTGAACAATTTCAAAGTTTGGTTGCATTTCTAGAATGTTGTGCTACCTTGGAATGCACATTTTGTTGCAGAAACAACCCAACACAATGTGAGCACGTTGCTATGGATGGACAACTCAACAAGTAGTCACATGCTTGAGCAATAGAAACTTGTTTATCTTGGATTTTGCATGAAGCAAGACAGATTGAGCACTAATTCAATTAAGATTTTTTTGATTTTCAACTAGTCACTAGTGAAGAACATTCACAACTTGCAAAAAGTTACATGAGGTTGATGAACTATTGCAAGAGGTTTTGCTCAGTTTTTCCATGTCACACATTTCCTTAATGTACTGAAACTACAACCAACTTTGTTTCAATTGAGATGTCGAGCAATAGGAAGTCAACCATGGTTGATATTATTTATTATTTTCTTATAGTTATGGAAAAAAACATAATTCTATTCATCCAAAGAGAACCAAATTACATTCTGTAGGTGCCAAAAGCATGACCCAATACTGGGTAGAAAATCCCAAAGGGACACAAAGTACTGGCTGGAGAGCCAAAAAGAAGAAAAAACAAGAGTTGATAGAAACTCCTAATAGACCCAAAACTCAATACAAGAGATCCCATCAAAGAATAATACTCCAAACAAAAAATCCAAACAAACCCTGGTTGTCAGGTTGACCAGGTCAGAGAGGTATGAAAACCTCCACATTAGCATAACCAGAAGGCAACCACGTCGATGTAAACCCCACCCAACAACAAAAAGACCCCGAACTGCATGCCCATTCCATGGACCTCAAAGTGATGAAGACGATCCACATGCACAAGGATAAGACCTCAAAGTTCTGGCATTACCTCTGCAAGATAGAAAAAAACATCAACAACCACCTAAGGGAGCCAGATCCGAGCATACATCAAACCCTGAACAAATCGAAGAAGCCAGAGGGATTGACCGAAAATGGAGCAATATAAAGCAAGGACCTCACAAGGAGAAATAGATCTGAGAAAACCCAGGCATCACCCTCGCAGGAGCACCCAAAAAGTAGGACTGCATCTCGTAACCAAAACCAGATCCGTTCCCAGATCTAGCATCCACGAATCAACCATGCAAGCAGAGGGTGCGGGCGTCGAATAGATCAAGTCCCAACCACACAAGGAGAAAGGTCCGACCGCCATCTGAGCCCACATCAAGTCGGAGTGCAATCGCCACCACCGGGAGACAACCCGCCACACAAGGAGCCTAGAGAGTCCATCTGAGAGAAGGCAACAACGAATGGCCGTGCATCACCGGGAGACAACTCGCCGCGTGAGGATCCTAGAGAGTCCAGCCAGGAGAAGGCATCAGTGAATGGCAGGAGAGAGAGACCACGCCGAACGAGATATGGTCGAGATTAGGTGACTGCCTCTGGTTGTGAGAGAGACCTCACCTGAAGAGGGCTACGCGAAAAGGGTGCCTGCGGCTAGGGTTTTCCCCATTCGCAGAGCCCATCCCAGTTATATTTATATTATAATGCGAGAAGTGTGTAACTCCCCAACATGCGAATATTTTTAATGAAGCTAAGTTATTTTACAACATTCAATCCATAAACCTTCATATAAGAATCCATGAGTAGGTTGCATCCATTTTGTCAAAGTTGTCAATATTTGTAGTTGGTTGCAACTACTAACAATGAGCTTGCACAAAAGCATCGATCACAAAGGTGATCATGTCACCAAGGAAATCCAAACCAACTTGGTGGAGGGACTAGCAGCACCATTTTTTTACGAATCAAGCTCTTATCAACATTTATTATAATTATTGTTTATTTTTTAATATTATTATTTTAAATGTTTATTTCATATCTACTTAAAATTCGATAACATCTTCATCATTTTTTTTGTCATTTAAGATATTTAAATAAACATTGATAAGGATATTATCTTAAATTTTTATTCAAATGTTGTTATGAACATTTTCTTACACATTTTTCGTAATTTTTTTTATAAACTTTGTTATATCCAACATCAAAACAGTTGGTTACAAAAGTGACAATGTTGATGGAATGTTGGAGTGCACATAACATCCCATATTTTATGTTCAATATTGTAAATAATATAGGAAACATCTCACTACCACATTATCGTTCAATAATTTTTTTTTTAATGTCACAAAAGTGTTTTGTGATATCACAATTTTTGGATGGACTATCACATCATCTCCTATCCATGTCACAAATCACACCCCATATACATATATATTACTATTTAAGATTAATGTTAATCAAAGTGCTTTAAAAGAGAAATATGCTCTATTGTGATGTTTATTAAGATATTTGAAGTTGTACTTTACAATAATGTAATGTTTATTAAGATATTTGAAGTTGTATTTTACAATAATGAGTACATAGATCTTTAACAAAAAAAAACATATTTTGATTTAAAATGTTTTAATATTTGATAATAAAAAACATTTGATAATAAAATTGTTTGTAGTATATATAGGGTGGATGATTAAAAAAAATGTATATTACATAAGTATAAAATTTAAATGAAAGTTGTATTTTTCATGTTTATATTTTAAATGTATTTTTTTTTTTATATTGTATTAAATATATTGTTGACAAAATTTTGTTGCATTGAGAGGTGTAGGTGTTTTTAACAATTTAGTATGAGAGATGTGTAATTTCTTAAAGAGGGATCAAGATTCTTGAAGTGATTTTTTTTTTTTTAAATTWAAAAACTTTAARAAAAAGTTTACACCTCAAAAATTTGATCCATCTCAACACATAGTAACTTTAGAGTTAAAATAAATTTGAGCTAATTAATAATACATTAATATTTTTATTTATTTGTAAATTTTGATATATATTAAAAAAATGAAATATTACATTATTAATCAAAATTTATGTATAATTTTTTCTTATATGTGTGCTCTCAAATTTTCACAAGTTTTTTCCTTTAAATCATGCTTGTTTTTAATGTAAATATATTGATTCAATTATCATTGTTGTTGATTGTGTCATACTCATTATCATTGTTGTTGATTGTGTCATACTCTCAGATGTCTTGGATCACTATTTTGTCTTTTATGAAAATTTCATTAAACCTATGTTCATGTGCATGATTTAGTATTTGATTCCTAAATCAATATGATATTGTGAGATTTTAAAATCTTGAAGGTAACTTTATCTATTAAATGTAACGCTGAATGTATTAAAAATAAAAAATAAAAAATAAAAAATTCACAATAATTTAATATCAAATTAAATGTTTGAAATTTTATCATTTTATAGAGTTATAAAATTTGATAAGGTGTTAGGGGAGGCAGATGTGGGGGAGGGCACTGTATGGACCCGGTGGACACAAAGTTTTTTATTACTATTGGAATTTAGGAATAACCACCTATTAGTAACATTGTGGTATCAGGATTTCAAAGGGTAAGAGAGCCGAGACCTTTCGAGTCTCGAAAGACCGATGGGATCCTAGCCGTTGACCTTGGCAGGACACGCGTCAGACATCAGAAGGAGAGTCGGGGTTTCAGTTCATCGGAGGATTGGAGTTCCTGGAAGCAGGGAACTCTTACATGAGTGAATCGCGATGCGCAATTTCCCGACTGAATCAGAGCCGTCCATCAGCAGATGCACGTGGCGAGAGATCCTGCAAAGTCGGGGATCGGGGAGCTGAAAGTCCCATGCACATGACAGCGGGAATCGCGATATCCCGATACCCGATTTCCCGACGGGGCTTGGATCATAGTGGATTACAGGTGGCAGGCTGTCGCTAGTCCGGAGGATGCGTGCTCATGTCATCGTGAACGCCGAAACTCCGATGGGGGGTTTTAAGCTACGGTCACACGGAGGCAGTGGTCATGTGGTTCACGTTCTAGCTGGTAGGGGCCAGCTTATGGAAGCAGAACTCATCGTAAATCAGAGGATCGGGAGTTCTGGGTACATGTGCACCTCGGCACTGCGAATCCCGAACCCCCGAAACCCCGAAATCCCGAAGCCTCATCATATACCTGTCCCTTGTCACCACGTCATATCCCCGTGTCACGCCGTATGGTCTCTCCTCATCCCATCTCCACGCCGAGCATGTTAAGTCACCCTCGCCCGATCACCATCCATTTACCACTTCGTGACAGGTTCTCCAGTCATCACGACGACCTCCACGTCTACCCGCTAGTTTCACCATGAATTCTCTGAGCAGATCCAAATGGAAGCATAAGAAGGCCTCCATGTCCTGTAGGAACAAAGTCGATCGGGGCCTTTCCCGATCCCAATGAAGCAATTATTGCAGCGGTTGATGGTGGTTGGACATCGTTTCCACCATAATGGAAAGTCTAGAAATGACTGTAGGCTAGTCATTTCATTTTCAGGTCCTTTGGGAACGCGATTGCATTTGACCGAAGTCCACGAACGTCCAGAGACTGCAGGTGCAGTGAACACGCAGGGGTAATGCCATCAATGCAATGTCTCGAATTGGCTTCTATGGGTTTTGCTCTAAGTATTTAGAGGAGATTTCTCACATTTTTGGGGGGATCGATGGTTGAGCTGAGCTCTCGGTTGTAAAGTTTTAATGAAGCATTGTGGTTCTGGTTATATATGAACTTTGGAGACTTCTGGCCTTATGAATGCCAGTTTCTTTCATGTCTTTGTTTACACTGTGTTAGAGCAGCTTGGAATTGGAGGATCCAGTCGAGCTGTAGCTATTATAGGATGATGTTGTAATGGATCACTGTAATAGTTATGGAGCCTCTAGTCAGTTCTTGTGATTTCTTTGACGTTGAACGACTTGGAATCGGAGGATCCAGTCAAGTCCTTTATTCAGTTTCTCGAAGCCCTGAAACCAGGAGGATCATGCTTTCGGAGTTTTTCCCCTACAACCCGCCGCAAGCCTGATGCCCAGAGCTGTTTGTTCACTTTCTCCCAAGTCTTCCACCTGTTCATCTTTAAATCAACCCACTGGCTGAAGTTGGGATTCCAGACCTCCTTCGTTCTTTACGTACCAGACTCAGTCCCTGAGTTAGAGCGATACCTCCTAGAGCCATTATCTCCATTCGATCACCCTTTATAAACAAATCGTGACATTAAACTGATGGGTGTCGGGCTCTGCTCCTGCAAGCAATCCAGGAGTGACTTCCGATGCTAACATCACCAACAACAGAGCATTACGCTTTGTTCTAGGGCATCTAATTGGTCAAGCAACGACAAATTCTTTGTTTCAATATAATCAAGGATTCCAAGAACTTGATCAAATTTTTTGTTTTTGACTCCTCACCAAAGGATATTCATTTAAAGAAACTTTTGGATCATATTCGTTTTTCACTTTGAAACTTTCAAGAGAAATTCTTCCATGTGGTTCGACAATATAATAGTGTAGCTGAAAAAAATGGTCAATTTGGCCATTGGAAAACTCCCAGGTCTCCTGAGGGCTGAAGTAGTTGAGATTTTCCTCTCCCCTCCATGATCATATGCTAGGGTCCTCAATTTTTATGTCTTTACACATGGCCCATGGGTGGATGTGTGGGAGCGGTACTTGGCTCATATTCATGCTTCCGGTATCATGGATTTGGATAAGACAGGGTTATAACGACAGAGGCAGAGTTATTAAGACAGAGTGTGAGTGGAGGTCTCAACTGTGTGCACCGTCACTTATGCTCTGGAAACTTTGGTACAACATCACATTCTAATTGGCCAACTCCAAGATGAAGTTTATGCTTTGAGGAGTCAGATTGAGGATCTTCATAGGTGATTGGATAAGATAGAGGAGACCAGAGTTCATTTGTCTTCATCAAGCAACTCAAGAATTGTATCAGAGGCATCAGTAGCCCTAATACCAGATCTCAATGAACATGTGGTTAATGATTGGAATAAGCAGGGAATGTTAGGCCCTCAAAATGAAATTGGTAGTTGATTTAAAAAACATTTCCAATTATATATGTTTTGCCTCAGTATATGTATAGTTGGTATTTTTTACCGTCTTCACACTGTTCAAAGTTGTACTAGTGCTAGAATATGGAGCAATATAAGGGGAAAGCTAGAATTTTGTTGGGAAATAGGCTTAGTCTAGCCAGTTTTGAATAGCTATGTAACTCTGAATCTGATCTATTGTAACTCAGTGGATGCAAAATATTTCCCAGTTTGTGTAAAAATAAATAAATGATAAGGTGTTAGTAATATATATATATATATATATATATATATATATTTGATAAAGTGTGAGTAAGATCTAAATCCGTTTCTAATTGGTTAAGATTTCATTTTTTTTGGATGTAAGGAAACACGTTAAGGGTCCAAGACTTGGAGGCATCTGTAAGAGTGAAATTTTGCCCCTTACACACCACCATCTAGCCATGAACTCCCTTAGAGACCACTAGCTAGTCATTTCATGACATAGTTTTCTTTAAATAATGGTGATGAGTCAACCCACATTCACCTATAATAATGAAGAATAATTATACTCACTAACACTATTAATTAGCAACTAAGTTATAATGAGTTTTGTGACCTTAAAAAAATTATATAATAAATCGTTTCAATAAAATGAAAATTATTCACTTTTAAAAATTATGATAGAATTTTTCAAATGAAAGATGAGGTAACAAAATCATAAATTTTTGAAATAACACTTAAAATAGTGTTTCTTCTTTAGAGGTCATAGGTTCAAATCCAAAGGGGGTAGGGTATGTATACCTTCGTAAACAGCTAAGCAGAGGGGGTCCCTTATCCCACAAACAAGGGGGTCTCATACACGTAGAGGAGGTCCTTTATCCCACAAACAAGGGGGTCTCATACACGTAGAGGAAGTCCTTTATCCCACAAACAAGGGAGTCTCATACACCAATTTGATGTCTAACTTGACTGTAACCTTAAAAAAATAGATTATTATTATTATTAATGAAAATTAAATGCTAAGCATACTATAAAAAAATGAAAGTACATAATAATCATTATTATTATCCACTAAGTAAAATTTGGATACATCTTAAAAAAATAGCTATCAAACTCCTTTTTAACAAACGAAGTCACTGTCGTGAGGGCTTTACCTTGAGCCATAGGGACACCTTGAGGTAGTGGTTGAATGTGTGGTTGCACCCAAAGATACCATATTAAATGGTATCGTGACCCGTGCACACATAAGTGGATCAAAGCCTACCCCCATGTCCTTCAAATTTAAGTCCCCGAGGTGTAGGATAGTTAGTGACAGAGTGTGTTGTTAAGGCACTCTGTGATGTTAAGTCACCGGTTCAAAACCTGCGGAGACAAAAAATTCAGCCACGTTAAGGGTTGGTGTGGTTCAGGTAGGATGCAATCCCCGGTTGATTTTGATGACTTAAATGCCCCTAAATCGCAATTTCCAAAATCTGAAAAATCCACATTGTAATAGCACTTACCACATGATAACAGTTTCCCATCTCTCCCTTAAAATTTCCGTTAGAATTTTGGAAGGTGGATAACTTTTCGCCCTCTAATAATACATTCATAATAAGGGCCAATTTTCCGATATAAATTTAGGAGCGGTGAATAATTCCCCCCACTACTCGTACATAGATACATTTTAACTCTCGCTCCATATATAATATCTCTTGCATATTAAGTGATACCTGTGACCGTGAACGAGGAGTAACGTATACCAATCATTAATTTCGAAATAAATAGATGGCCTATATTTCTCGTCGTCCCCTCAGTTGAAGAATGGAGTTGGCACAGACAATCCTACCTTCTGCATCTTCTAACCTAGCAGAATCTCGCTACATACTTAAAAAAGACGAGCATGTAAATATTCATGCACACTCTTACATCAACATCAATGGCGATGCTTATCTCATCCATCGTCGTTGGGCACCAGCAGCTTCCCTTACCATTAAATGCAAAACCGCTCACAAACAGAAACAGAAACAGAAGCCAAACGCCATTATTGATACTTACGAAGGCGTGGCTTCATATTTGCAGGCCTGCACACGCATCAAACAACTCCACGAAGTCCACGCTCACATGTTCAGATTTGGGTTTCATGGAAATATCTTCTTACTCAGCAAGCTAATAAACCTCTATGCCAAGTTCGATAGCATGAATTATGCACGACTGGTTTTTGAAAATTCCCCGAAACGGGACCGTGTTTTATGGAATGTGCTGATCAGAGGGTATGCCATGAATGGACCCTGTGAGGAAGCCCTCCTACTCTATTCCCAGATGCAGCAGCAAGGCATACAGCCCGATGAACTCATTCTTCCCTTTGTTCTAAAGGCATGCGCTGCCCTGTTGGCTCTGCAAGAAGGAATGAAGGTTCATCATTTCATAATAAGAATTGGGTTGGATTACAATCTATTTGTGGGGAACGCCCTTCTTGCTATGTATGCAAAATGTGCAAGTATAGAGAGCGCACGCCAAGTGTTTGATAAAATATGTGACAGAGACTTGGTGTCATGGAACTCCATGATTGCTGGGTATTCGCAGAATGGATATGGCAACGAGGCATTGGCGCTTTTCCATCAAATGCAGCTGGAGGAGGTGGTACCGGATCCCGTCACAATGGTTAGTGTTCTCCGAGCATGTGCACAGGTAGGAGCTCTGCAACGAGGTAAGTGTGTGCATAGTTACATGATTAGAAATGAGATTGAGATCAATATCTTTGTAGAGACCTCCCTCATAGATTTCTATTCGAAGTGTGCAAGTATTGAAATGGCACGCATATTGTTTGATAAAATGTCCGAGAGAGATGCCGTTGCATGGACTGCCATGATTGAGGGCCTTGGTATGAATGGGTATGCTGAAGATGCCCTTGAACTCTTTTCTCAAATGGAGCACACTGGCGTGAAGCCAACCTACATCACATTTGTCGGCGTTTTGACTGCATGCAGTCATGCCGGCATGGTTGATGAGGGTTGGCAGTACTTCGACAGCATGAATAGGGATTATTGCATCATACCCAGTATTGAGCACTATGCATGCATGGTTGACCTTCTTGGCCGTGCAGGGAAATTGGAGGAGGCACATGAATTTATTAAAAGAATGCCAATAGATCCTGATGCTGTTGTGTGGGGATCCTTGCTTGGTGCCTGCAGAATCCATTCCAACTATGGCTTAGCAGAGCATTCGGCAGAACGGCTATTAGAAATAGAGCCTGCAAATTCTGGGTGGTATGTTTTACTGTCAAACATCTATGCTGCAGCAGGGAAGTGGTATGATGTAGCAAAGGTGAGAGCAATGATGAAAGACAGGGGGGTGCGAAAGACCCCTGGATTTAGCTTGATTGAGGTGAATAATAAGGTTCATACATTCCTTGTAGGAGACAGGTCCCACCCTCAATCTGATAAAATTTATGCAATGTTGGATGCTTTGGCTGGGCAGACGGAGGCAGCAGGGTATGAACCTGACACAAACTTTGTGCTGCATGATCTTGAGGATGAAGTCAAGAAGGACATACTAGGGAGTCATAGTGAGAAGCTAGCTATCGCCTTTGGTCTCATCAACACATGCCCTAGAACTCCAATCTGGATCATGAAAAACCTTCGCATATGTGGTGACTGCCATAGTGCCAGTAAGTTCATTTCGAAAATTGTCAAACGAGAAATTTTTGCAAGGGATGCAAATCGTTTCCATCATTTCAAGGATGGATTGTGCTCCTGTGGGGACTACTGGTAGTTCTTATTACAATAATCAACAAACATAATATCTCAACTTGCTCAGCTATAAACTTATTTTCCAGAATTATAAACTTAATTTTACTTGCATAACATAGCTAATAAGATTTATCTCTGCTTCAGTGAGTAAACGAACTATGCTTCTTATCCAGCGAGTATATGCACTCTAGAAAGAGGGTAGGGTAGTAGGACATGTTGATTTTACCCCTATAACTCAGTCACTGAAATAATTGCCAATAATTTATTAAAACACAGGAATTATACTAGCTGATATAATTCCGGAAATTATACATATTACCTACAGATGAGTTATAAATCAGATTTTTTTTAACAACAGAAGCAACATAGAAATCACACACATAAATTGGACAACATAGGAAGTATCCTGGAACCCCAGTGTGGGGAAAACCAGCAAAGAGAGGGCTTTATTTCAGCTCTTGAAAGAAGATTACAACAACATGCAAGATGAAATTTCTTACTGAAATTTCCCAGCAAAATGCACTTCCTTCCCTCAGCAAATTTGCCTAGCTGATGTCTGTACGGCCCAGCTAGATTTTGGACTGTACGGACTAGCTTGTGTGGCCTGTGTACAGCCAAGGTACGACCTGTACGATCTGTCCAAAAACTGTCTGTTGTTGCTGGTCGAATTTGCCCTTGATTCGGCCTCTTTTCCTCTGCCTAAGCTGCCCAGAAAAAGGCCTGCTAGAAGATGTTGTAGCTGGCCTGAGTTCGGCCTCCCTTTGCTGCACAATATAGCCTGACTTTGACCTCTGCTGGCTGCCCAAGAGCTGGCCCAGAACTTGCCCTTCTCTGTTGTTGATCTTCCTCTTCCCTTCCAGCCAAGCACCCCTCTCTCCTTCCCTTGCTCAACCTCACAAATGAGAATGTGTTGTGTCCCCTCACCCTCAACCTCCTTTTATCTCCTTAGCAGCCTCCCATCCTCTTTGACATGTGTGCCAAGGCTTGGCCTCAATGACTGAGAGTTAGGGCTGCTGGATCCCATTCTCCACTAGGAGTGCGCCCCCCTTGGACATGGACCCACACTCCACTAGTAGCCACCTTAGAGGTGCGCCCTCCTTGGTTTGGGTCCCACAAACCACCCAACCACCTTCATGAGGTGCACCCTCTCTCTCTACCCCCAACATTTGACTCAAGGAGGAATTTGTTGCAAGCCTAAACCTAAGGCTGAGATAAAATAAAGATGATCTTGGTTAATTAAGGTGTCCCTCAGCTAGCCTAGGACAATAGGCACAATTGAGACACCAAACTGAGCTAAAACTAACACTCCCTCTTAGCGAGGGAGGTGTCTCCACTAGGATCAATCTTTGATCCAATCAACTCTGTTGTTGCTGCTGTAGCTGCTCCCTCTGAACCGGAAGATCCACTTGCTACTTCTGCTACACTCGGATTTGATGTGTTGTAACTTGTTCTGCTCAACCATCAATGTCAAGTCATACCAACTCAATTTCTTTGACACTGATCTTTGGTCCAAGATCCCCCTGGACCCACCTATAGACTGCCCAACACCCTGTACATCATACCTTGCTTGAGGCCAAGCTTCACTGCTGCATCCATGGTCCCTCTGCCCGTATGAGCACCTGTCCATTATCGAACATTACATCATACCCCATATCCTCCAGAGCTGATATAGAGAGCAAGTTGACCTTCAACTCTGGTACATACATCACCTCATCCACCTCCAGAGACACTCCTGACTCTAGTTGGAATCTGACGCATCCAACCCCCTTTACTGCATGCCTGGTAAGTGTCCATTCTTCACATGGCAGTCTGGGCCCGCCTTTGAAACACTAAGGAACACTGACCTCATTCTCGTTATATGGAGGGATGACCCACTTTCCATGAACCATGCCCCGTTGTCCTCAAACTCAACCAATTTGCAGTTGCTAGAAAGAGTGGCAACCAGAGAAAATTCGTCCTCGAATTTCTTTGCAAATGCATCCATCTTAGTAGATGTTGTAGTTGCTACCTTCGACTCCTTCTTCTTCTTCTTGTTAGGACACTTGCTGGCATAGTGGCCAGTTTTGTGACATGTAAAGCATCTCACTTTGCCCATGTCCCTAGAGCCTCCCACTCCATTGCTCTTCTTTGCATGAAGAGCCACATTCTCCTCCTCCTCACTCTTTGGCTGACTAGCCTGAGATGCATCCACTCACATCTCCTCTTGGGTGAAGTCGTCCCACAACCTCTCCATGTCAGGGAGTTTCTGTCGTGCAACTACCCCTCAGACAAACACGTCCCACTGCTTGGTGAAGACATTCAAGGCTGTCCTCACCAGCTCGGTCTCAACTACGATCTCTCCCACTGCTGCAAGTTCATCTCGAATTTGAGTGAATTTTGTGAGGTAAGTGACCACCGACTCTCCCTTGGCCATCTTCGTGCTTCTCAACTTCTCTCTCAGCAACATCTTTCTGCTCTAGTTGTCAGACTGGTATAGCTTTACCAGGGCCTCCCACATTTCCCTTGCTGTCTTTTTGCTAGACAAATGTGGAATGATATGGTCCTTGACACCATCCACAAGTATCCTTCTACCCTTGACATCCTTCTTGGCATGGGAAGCTAGCTGTGCTGGATCAACTAGGGATGCCACTTTGCCTTATGCAATTTCCAGCAGTCCATTCTCCTCCAGCACCAAGTTAATTCGCTCCCTCCAAGGACAAAAAATTGAGGCTCCATCCAGCCTGTCCTCAACCCTCAAGCCCTGCACTGGCCATTTGAGTATGTTGTCCCGTTTTCACCCACACAACCTGGTCTTTTGTCCCACTTGCTGATTTACCCTTGCTGGTCTGCACAGCAAGTCACTTGGTTGTCCTTTACTCAGAGGCCGAGCTCTGATACCATGTTGATTTTACCCCTATAACTCAGTTACTGAAATAAATGCCAATAATTTACTAAAACATAGAAATTATACTAGCTGATATAATTCTGGAAATTATGCATATTACCTACAACTGAGTTATAAATCAGATTTTTTTTTAACAACAGAAGCAACATAGAAATCACACACATAAATTGGACAACACAGGAAGTACCCTGGAACCCCAGTGTGGGGAAAACCAACAAAGAGGGGGCTTTATTTTAGCTCTTGAAAGAAGATTACAACAACATACAAGATGGAATTTTTTACTGAAATTTCCTAGCAGAATACACTTTCTTCCCTCAACAAATTCGCCCAACTGATGGTTGTATGACCCAACTAGATTCTAGACTGTACGGACCAGCCTGTACGGCCTATGTACATCCCAGGTATGACTTGTACGGTCTGTCCAAACACTGTTTGCTGTTGTTGGTCGAATTTGCCCCTGATTCGACCTCTTTTCCTTTGCCTAAGCTGCCCAGAAAAAGGCCTGCTAGAAGTTGTTGTAGCTTCCCTGAGTTCGACCTCCCTTTGTGGCACAGTATAGCTTGACTTTGGCCTTTGCTGGCTGCCCAAGAGCTGGCCCAGAACTCGCCCTTTTCTGCTGCTGATCCTCCTCTTCTCTCCCAACCAAGCACCCCTCTCTCCCTCACTTGCTCAACCTCACAAATGAGAATGTGTTGTGTACTCTCACCCTCAACCTCCTTTTATCTCCCTAGCAGCCTCCCATCCTCTTTGACATGTGTGCCAAGGCTTGACCTCAATCACTGAGAGTTGGGGTTGCTGGACCCCACTCTCCACTAGGAGGTGTGCCCCCCTTGGATAGGGACCCACACTCCACTAGTAGCCACCTTAGAGGTGTGTTGTCCTTGGTATGGGTCCCACAAATCACCCAACCACCTTCATGAGGTGCACCCTCTCTCCCTGGGCCCCACATTCCACTCAAGGAGGAATTTGCTGCAAGCCTAAACCTAAGGCTGAGATAAAAACAAGCTGATCTGGGTTAATTAAGGCGTCCCTCGGTTGGCCTAGGACAATAGGCACAACTGAGACACCAAATCAAGCTAAAACTGCCATGACATAGATGGTAAGAACTAATAACATTGGCCAGTAGCTAGAAGAGCCTTTTCTTTTTATGACTAATGATGGTCAGTTAGATAGAGACTTCAACAAGCATCAAAATTGTGAAATACATTTGGCAGCTTTGAAGTTGAGTGAATCCAATTTTATATACATCAAAGAAGCCTTGTTAGAATATGGGAATCAATCTAGATTCTAACACAATGGTGGAGGCCAATTTTGAGAATCACTTCCTTCAAATAAAAAACAATTTTCAATCAAGTTTAATACATCTTGATAAGTCTGATCGAGATTAATTATTGAGTGAAAACTCTCTTGAACATAAATTTCTTCATTACCATCATTGTAAACGATAGTTTTGTGGATTACACACACACTTCAAGGGATAAAAGAGTTTTGCCATAGTCCTATACTAAAGCATTGTTACCATACTCGGACTTGGAAAAACAGTTTGAGGTGACTAGGTTTACGAGTAATATTTGGTAGGCTAGTATTTAAGATATATTATATAAATAAATCATAATTAGTTTAAAAAAAAGAAATGAACATCATGATAGAGAGACACATTTTGCACATATTCGTGACCGCATGAAATCATGCATTCATTGATTATCATGACCCGTTACGCCCAAAAGGCATAGTACAATGATGGGCAATATAGATAGAGATTAAAATTTAAACATCATGATGTGCTCTTTGGTTCTCTCAAGTTCATATCCCATAAGCCCATAGGACATGGTACATATTAGATCACTGGACACCACAAAACTACAAAATTTATAGTCATGGATTTCCGGATTCACTATGTTATGAAATATTTTGTTGACCTGCGATATGCAGTCCATCATAAGGACTCAAAAATTCTTTGGAATAAAAACAATGATAAATCATGTGTATATGCATAAGTCACCAGGAAGATCATAAATTAATACGCATAACATAAACCCTAGAGATGAAAACCTAGAAAACTACAAGTCCTCTAGATAAACTAAAAAAGAGGAGAAATGGAAAGGAATTTACCAAAAAAAAAAAGAAAAAAGAAAAAAAAGAACACAAACAAAATTAATAATACTATAAACAAAGGAAAAGAAAAATCTAAAAGCTATTTTGAAAAATAATAATAAGCAAAAACCCTAGAGATACAAACCTAGAAAACTACAACTCAGGAAGATGAAATCATAAGGAGAAAAGGTGAGGAATGCAAACATATAAATGAACTAAACAAAAGAAAACCAGAACACAAAAATAAATAAATAATAAGATAAATAAGAAAAAACCTAAAAGCTAAATATGAAAATAAAAATATAATAAAAGTAAAAAGAGAGAAATCAAAAGGTAAAGCACAAGGGAGAATGAATGAAAACTCACACAAAACAACAAACAAAAGTGGAGGAAGATAGAAGGGAGAATGAATGAAAAATCACACAAAACAACAAACAAAAGTGGAGGAAGATAGAAGCGAAATTGAGGAAACAACAAAATGGAAAGGAGGAGGAAAATTCACAAGCACAAAAATAATCTAAAGGGTCAACTTTGAAGAATGGGGAGCCAAGATCTACTTAGTCTAAGGCCATCATCCCTATTCAGACAATTGCTTTCTTTCACAATTTCAATGGCCTCTCTAATACGTCTTTTGGATAAGTGATCAACCCTACCAAAAATCTTGGCATCTTCAATACAAATGTGATGCTTTGTCATCATAGAGTGTTGAGCCAGACTGAGGACTTTTCACGATTATGAGTAATGGCAACTCTGTGTTCTTTAATTCTAACTTGAAAAAAGCTCTTGGTCTCACTAATGTAGTTTAGACCACATGAATAAGGAACATTGTAAACACCTTTTTGTAGCATAGGGTCCACGGGGTCCTTCACTAAACTAATGAGGCTTCTAATCGTTCTAACCTAAGTCTACAAATACCTCCTATGAGTGTATATTTGCATGTTTATTGAATGTGAGGTTGATTGGGTGCTCATAGATGCAACATTAGCTACTGATTTGGACCCAAGTGCGATGCCTATGTCTGAACCCTCTATTTTGGCCATGTGGTATATGCTCTAGTAGGTGATCTATGATCTTTAGTATTCTCTTCACTATCTCCCTCATCTTGCCAACTTAGGTCTTACCCAAGAAAACCATGCTTCTCAGCCTCAAAGCATTCCTAAACCCAATCTAGAAGAGGATCAATGGCACCCAAAGAGATAGGGTTTGCATCTAATTGGCTCTTGAGTGTTTAACCTACAAATTGATGCTACAATGGACAAGACAAGGTCAAATTACTTTTTCTTGGTCTTGATGCCTTGCAAAAAGGAAGTATATGTTCAAATCCAGAGGGGGGTAGGGTATGCATACCTCTGTAGACTTTAGAAGTCAAATCGCTATGTGGAGGGGTCCCTTGTCCCAGAAACAAGGGGGTCTCATACACCAATTTGGTGTCTGGCTTGGTTGTGACCTTAAAAATAGTTTATTATTATCATTAGGCACTTTTTTTTTCTTCAACAAATACATTATTTAGAGTCCAAAGTTACCTAAACTCTTTCAATCCAGTTCCTTCTATCTCGAGTCATTCATGCTCAAGCTCAAGATTGATGAGCCAAGTTCCTTTTGATTGATTAGGTCATTGGGTCATTCGAGGTCTAGGTTTCATCAAGTTTTAAAGTGTTTAAGATTTTGATAAGTCCTTATTTCATTGAAGTTGGATTAATACAAATATGGTATTTATCTTATGAAGTTTATTTTATTTTTTCACAGTTACAAAGCCGGGGGAAAACCCCTGAGTACTTTCCCTCATTTCGAGGATGGTATCTAAGGTAAACCCTAGAATCTTCAGGGCACAAGGCTAGTGAACAATAGGGCTCGAAGCCATTACAACATAATAATACTCATTATGAGCTTAGCATGTCACTTGTGGGAATCGAACCCATGTGGGGAGGATAACAATAATTTCTCCCAAGCACGAGAGCTAAACCCAATTGACTTATGAAGCTTATCTATCTCAAGAATTCTTTGAATTAAGCCTTTAAACTATTCATCTTAGTAAACACAATTCAAAGCCTTCACAAGGTGAGCTTTCAACTTCATAAACTTTTAAGAATTATGAGCATACTAGCGATTTTCGATTTTCTAAGATCTGGAGTCTCAAACGACATATCTTAGGGTCCTAGTTCTAAATAATTTTCATTTGTACCTATTGTGGCCAACTCTTAAAAAATTTCATCATGTTGCAGATTTCATGATTATATGGTTGCTTGATATGATTTGAGGGCCTCAAAAGCAAGCCATTTCACAATGCCCATTTCTATGGTTAAAGACTCTAGATGTATCATGTTTATTGTTGAATAACTAATCCTCAAATTATGGTAAATTGTAAATAATAATGTGAAAAGTTGTGATAGGAAGAGTCACTCAGAAGGTGAAGATTGATGGTCATTTTGAGTTGTATTTATGGTTGTCTTGTGTTAATGCAAATAATTAAGTGTGGAGTTACAATTTTTGTCCATCCTTGGCCTGTCAGTGGTATCAGAGCACCTTTAGTCTTAAGGGTTTGATGTCTCTATGGTAGTTTTCTATGGAAGGTGAGGAATTCAAATTCGATGGTAGTGTTCCATGGGAAGCCATCGATGAGCCAATGAAGAAGATATGCAATGAAAAATGGATAACGAGCACTGGAAATGCACGCAATCTAAGGAGGAGACATCATTGAAGGGGAAATTTGCCGATTTTGGAGTGCCTATTGTTAAAGTTTAGATTTCTATTTCAATATTTATCCATTTAGAATGATTTCCATTGCATTGGAAACTAGATTCAAAACACATCAAAGGGTATTTTTTTATTTCCAAGATTCATCTCTATTTTAAATATATTCATCCATAAGAACTGGATTTTGTGCAATTGCGAAGTATGCAATCATTAAAATGCAGATTACGACCACTATACAGAGATAAATGAAGCATATAACATAGCATTAGAAAGGTCTTTCAAAGATCTATCAAAGTTGTATCAATATTGATTGAAAAACTTAGTGTTCAAGAAGAAAACTTTTCTCATAAAATTTACCCAAGAATGAAAAACAACTGCTACAAATGAAAAATGTTTTTTTCTTATGAAATCAACTTTTTTCTTGAAATAATTGTTGCAAATGGAACGCCTAGGTGATTACCCAAATGGGTATATTTTTATTTTTTCGATTAACTTCTTGAATAGTGAGATTGCTCTCAGCAATCCGCCCACAAAAATTCACCCACAACGATCCGCCAATTCTATGCAAGCAAGGTCGTGGAACTTTGAGGTCATTCTCATTCCAATGATTTACATCGTACATCATCCACTGTGGTTTGTTGAGTCAAATGACATGGATCACCTCCCATTTTTGCTAGACAAGGCAACTCATTGATATGTGATCTGTGTATACAAACGTCGACATGGGAATGGATGTGATAATTTTGGTTCCTTGCCACAATCATTAAAGTTTTCTAATCAAACAAGACTTTCTTGCTCGGTGATGAATCTCATAGAGACCGATCGACTCAAAGCATCGACGACACATTCAACCTTGAAGATCAATTTCGTTGAGTTTGAACTATTGAATCTAATTGTTAAAGGGTGGAGTTGCAAGAAACCCTTTAAGGTCTAAGTCAATCTTTAAGTGGATCGAATTGATGAATTTATTAGATTTACCGAATACTCTAATACTCTATACTGTCAAAAATACCATCACAATTGACAAAGTGACTCTCAATAATGTTCTAACCAGTTTACAAGATTCACAGGACAAAATTGAATTTCTCCAGCTTGAATCACAACTCCAACAAGATGAAATACAACAAAAAAATCAACATTATGAATGAGTCCTTCAGAGCAATTCTCTTTTTGATTTTGAAAATGATTCCTATCAATAGCGAGCACATGATCAAATCAGTGATGCCACTTCAAAAGAAGATTCAAATGAAGATGAAGTTTGTCATAAATAAGTTTCGCTTGCACTTTCCAAGCCCATCATCGGACCTTGGGAATACATCATCAAAAACAAGTGAAGAATAGGTCTTGCATACAAAATGGAAGTGACCTCTCACATTCCAGATTATTGCAAACCAATCCAGGTCTAGAGTGCTAGATTCCTTCAAGAAAATTCATCTTCACCTTCTCGAGTTCAAGATCAGATTCCTAAGAGCCATATTCCATTAGCATGATTTGGTTTGTGGTCTTCCTTAAAACACCATTTAGTAGAAGACTTAGAGCTTTTGCTAGAAAATAGTTTGTGGGTCATCTTTAAACCACCATTTAGTAGAAGACTTACAACTTCTGCTAGGCAACAATTCATAGTCATCTTTAAATCACCATTTGAGAGCACTTCCAATTGGCAGAAGACATCAACTTCTAGCTACATTAGGAAATGTTCCAGGAGCCATTGATCCTTTGCAAGATACCAAATATATAAAATATGCAGAACATAAATGAAATGCTAGAAATGACAGAATAACAGTAAAATATCCAGCATAATCTTCACAATACACAGAAATGATATACGAAATAGCAACAGAAATAGCACTTTGAACCAGATAGCAATGTTCACAGGCCTCTTCGAGGGGGAAACCTCCAGTCGAGCAGCGCTCTGTTACCATAATATCCCAGCTAGGGTTTTTCATACCCTCGACCCTTATTTATACTAACTATGTCTATTAAGAGAAGCATCTAGAGGAAGATCCTTCTAGAAGCGGAAGCTTCTATTAGGTCTTCTTACATCTGCCTTATTCTATTTTATTGAAAGGTCTTATTAATATTGACCTTTATTACATCCGAATACATTGATCTACCTATGTGCGGGTTAGGACCTTAACATCCTTAGAGCCAAGTTCCAAAGTTTGTGGTCTTTTTTAAACCACCATTTAGTAGAAGATTTACAACTTCTACTAGAAAACAATTTGTGGTCATCTTAAACCTCCATTTAGTAGAATACTTACAACTTCTGCTAGACAACAATTTGTTGTCATATTAAACCTCCATTTAGTAGAAGACATCAACTTCTACTAGCCATTTGGTTTGTGGTCATTCCAAAACCATCATATTTAGAGAGCACATTTAGCCATTAGCAGTTGTCCACTTCCATATTTCAATTATCTATTTGGACTCACATACACCCCTTTGGATTAAGGGGGGATTGTTGGAAACTTAATCTGTTAGGGATGTATTATTCACTTGAGAAGGAATATGAAAAGTCAAGTGAATAAGAACCGTCATCGGGAGTCCAAGAGACCTCTTGGAATATGAATCCAAAGGTCGAGATCATGTATTTATACGTGTATTATATTCATAAAATGTATTCCACGTTGATCTACATTCATGTGCATTCTAACACCTAGCAAAAACTTGACATGTGTGGCCTTCACCACGATTTTTTTAAAGAAATAACACTATGTTTATAGGTATAATAAATGGGTGAATCCCCATGATACATAGGAAATTTTGAAGGTTATTTTATCAATAATACAAGAGTATATATAATATTTTGGAAAATCTTTCAAATTATAAAACCTTTTAAAGTGTTGGCAATTCTTTCTCTAAATTATTAAACTTTGTAAATTCTAGGAAATTCTTTCATTGAATTATAAATCCATGGGGGATTCACATAATGAACCTATAGCACAATACATGTGTTTGTGGGATATTAAAGAATACCTTTAATTTCTTTTCTATCTCCCAAAATCATTCTGTTGAACCTCCCTCTCAATATACCTTTTCAGTTAACAAACTCCTATTTTCACTAGATATCCTAAGTATCTACTTCTTTTTTTTTTATATTAATTGTTCTCCTTTTTTATTTCTACCCCTACTGTGCTGACATGACACAACTCTTATAAGTTTGAAAATCACAAAAATAGCCCATAAATAAGCAAACAATAAGAGGAGGAATATTAACGTGGAATGGCATCCTAACATAGGGATATGCCATCATAGTAACATAGCCTTGGGTTCAATGGATTGGTGTTCTACTACTTTCACCCTTATCTTGGGTCTAATATGTGGTCATGAATTAGTTGAGGAAGGGGGTTTATGTATATGTTCAAAAATTTCATCCGATTACTATCATATCCTATTAAAAGTCTCTAATCAGTGTAGATGGTTCCCAATCACAATAGATGTTACATGCCCATGTACATATGATATGGTGATGCTATGTACATGTGTGTGGGATGGAAAACCTTGACTTTTGCATCTTATATTCTTGGTTTCATGTATATGATTTAATCGTGCTTTTAAAAAATAAATCATTACCAACTTAACTCGTGTACATCAATTAACACTACACTACACTTGTGAAGGGGATAGAGATTGATTTCATTCAAGGAAATCAATAAAATTTCCTAGTTCAAACTTCTAAATCCTACAAGAATGAAGACAATGCATGTATTTTATTTCATTGAGTCTATACTTAAGAAGGGTATATAAAGTACAATAGTTTACAATATATGGCCAAGTCAATCACCAACAAAAGATTACATACCTCATCTTTCTTAGCTTCATAAACATTATATATTACAACAAGTAAATGTGCCCCACCTACTAGTACATGGTGGACAAATAGTGGAATAATTTGAAGTGTGATTCATGTAACTACTCAAGTATGTCAATTACTTGATAGATGAAAAAATGAAGGCTAACCAATTCATATGTTTCCTAAACTATGACATCAGAACAAAGGTGGAATATGTAAGGCCAAGTTAGTAAAGAAGGATCTTGGGAGCACTACAAGGTGGAGGGGGAGCTTTAAACCCCCTATAGGACAATAACGAACCCGCAATTTTGGAAAGGGAGGTAAAACATTTTCAAAGGAATGCAATACTAAGCCTCCACCTTTGGGATATAAATTAGGGTTCACAAGAGGATTAGGTGGTTGGTAGAACAACCAACCTAGACATTAGAGTCCCTATAAAGAGCCAAGATACTAGTTTGGCCAAAAATAATGACAACACATATATATGAGTATGGTGAGGAGCAAACCACATGTGGAATGTTGGATTTGTCAATGAGCACAGTATGCTAAGCACTACATAGAGAAACCTACATGGGAGATCCAAAAGAAAGGTAAAACATAATAGGAGACATGGGTCATGCACCTAAGATCCATCAGTAGTGGACGATTACCAGATCGAATATCAGTGCACATATGTGGAATCTTCTTGTAAGATAAACAATGTTTATGTCTTTGTTTTAATAGATCAAGGTGCAATTGGTAGTGTTATTTCATATTCTACATTATAAAAATGTACTTTGATGGCATGTGAGTAGCATGACTTTAAAAGGGTTGAGATGGCCTTAGGAGAGGAATGATATATATTACCTCGAGTGATGGAGTGTCCCATAGAGTTAAAATCTTGGATTACACAAGTTATGTATGACTGACCTAGGTTCGTACAATCTCATCCTAGGAATGGATTAGTTATCAAGGAATAATGTCATCATTGGTTTCCATCACATACTAGTAGAGTGCCTAGACAATTATGATTCCATGTCAAGATTCAAATAATTCAACAACCTATATCCCAATAACATATTTTAGCAATGCAGTGAAGCAATGCTTGAGGTAGGGGTGGCAATTGTATGTCGTTGAAATGATAGAAGAAAGAGAGGGATAGTTACTTGATAGGGACCCAATATTATTTGAGTTTCAAGATGTATTTCTCGATGAACTTCAAGGGTTATTACCAAAGAGAGAGATATAGAATTCTCTACTGATTTAAAGCCAAAAGCATAGCCCACATCCAAGGCCTATATCATATGTTGATACTAAAGTTGAGGGAGTTATGTATGCATGTCAAGGAATTGATACATTCATGTATGATAAGACCAAGCCTGTCACCATGGGGTGTGTTACCCCCTCACATCTAGGGGTAACTAGAGGATCGTTTTCACTTGTGATTCTCATCACATACAATAGTTTCACAGACGAAATCTATGGTTTTCCATGGACATTTGCGAGAGATGTTTCTTTCATTTTATCAACTCACTCACAATGTTTGATGATTATGCATACAAGAATTGATATACATTTTGTACACTGCTATATTTCATTACTTCATATTGAGTGTTAATGTCTCATGTACTTTTCATGGAAGTGGTGATCGTTGGTTAAGTTTGATAATGAATCATAACACTCTAAATTTATGTTATTTGCCTCATTTTTCCATGGTTCATCTTAGTCGTCCCTTAAATAAGTGTTGTCACTCTTGGGGGGCTTTGGAAGGTGTAGCATGTCCATATCCCAATCCATACTTAACACTCTCCATATTTCCATCTTCTCGTTGTCCCACTCATGGTTGGTTGTCATATGTCACAAAGAAAGGTTAGAGCTTCATAGTCCCATGAGAAAAACCTCATCTTTAAAAGAGGTCGATGCAACCAAATATAAAAAATCAAAAGCCAAAATAAAGTGTGAGCAATTCACCCTCGCTATGAGGCCATTAACCCAAGTCCTATGCTTAAAATTCATATCTAAAATAAATAAACAAAGGACTTATTGAAATGAAGAAAAAACAAAAAAGGGGTAGTAAGAAACAATGCCAAGGAAAGGGTAACTCAATGTGTTAGCACACCCTTGTTCTTTAAATATGCTCATGTGGATGAATATCTTAAAAAACCTCGTATGACTATGCAATACAACTCATAAAGTTACCCACCAAACCACATCATCTATCACTACACATGCTCCTTGACTAATATCCTAGGAACTACTTCTCCTCTTAGGTGTCGACACACGTAATAGGGGTTGATGTTGTCTCCATCATGTCTTAACTTGGTAGATGGTATAAATTCTATGAGTTATTGTGAAGTTAGAATATGATACTTAATGTTTCTCTACCTAATGGCATTTGCATTTTGACATGACTCGCTTTTTATGTTGCATTGGGATTTGTGTACATGCCTTAAGATTTGTGTACTACATTGGGATCTATGATTGCATTGGGATCTATGACACATGACTTAGTATCAATGACTACTTTGGGGCCCTTGAGCCTTGCCTTGGACGTTGTACATTGCATCAATTGTTGAGATGACTTGCATGGAGCATTGTGTTTTCTTGGAGACTAATGACAAGGCCGTTACACACTTGTTGTAGGTTGTTCCCACCTTTAGAGGGGGTTCTTGGGGCTTCTATGGAGGTCGTTCCACCTGTTTATGAGGAACGATGCACATTGGATACCTTCCACACCTTACTTGTTGCTAGAGTGAGTTTTCCACATTGGGAGCCCACATGTGGGATTTATTTCATGCACTTGAGGAGGTTGTTCCACTTGTTGAGGGAGACATTATACATTGGAGACTATTCCATGCCTGGATTCGAGCTTTTTGATGGGGCCGTCCACTCCTGGAGCCTTATATTGTTGATATTATGGTAGCTGTGGGAGGTATTAACCTCCATGTGTAACCTTTACAAGAATAGAATATTCCGAGAAGAAAAGTCGGCTAAAGGAAATGTTTAATATTGAGTGTTTAGCCTCCAGAATGAGAAGTCGCCCAAGACATCTAAGGAGAAACAATATAAATATAGGACGCCAGATCTCATTTAGTATACACAACTCACAACTGCATAAATGTAGAAGTGCGCACCGCAGAAACTAGGTAAGTGCACAAGTTTGGGGAGTAGCTGCAGCTGCAACTACTGCAACCTGTATTCTCGGTTTAGGCTTGGAATTTCTATTGGTTATGGTTTGGACTTTCTGCCTTGTGTGCTAGATCTAGAGAGAGGTATGCTACATTGATTGGCTATTAGGCCTAGGGTTTTCTTCCATAATCATTCTCTGTCAAGGTTAAGGTGCTCGGGGGTGGCTTCGGCCTATGGTTGGGTGACAATATTACTATATTGTCTATGGTTAAATGAGCACATCTATTATTTCTAACACATATGACCCACATGTGCGGTTTCTTCATGCTTTTGAGGAGGAGAACTTGGAATTTGAGGACACTTTACTTGATTTGTGGAGCATATTGAGGGTCTTTTGACTCATTCACTCATGTATCATGGATATTGTTGTATAGGTGGTATAACCTTATGTATTTTTTACCATATCTCCATGGTTTGTGAGAAGATAATGGTATTTTATATTTTCTTAGGCTAGAAGCTAGGAGAATATTATTTTTGTATTGAGAGGGTTGTTAGATTTCTTCCTATAAAAAGAGAAGCACCTCTCATTGTATTTCATTGCTAGAACTCATGGAGAAAACTACTTGTCTACTTCTACTTCTATTATTTTTCTACAGATGGCTAACTAGAGCAGTCTGTTAGGGGATATTTTCTTGTGGATGCTTTGCAAATTGATGGATGTTCTTGGATCAATAGTTTTGGTGAATCAATTTGAATGAGTAAGTGGTCTATTAAAATATTGTGGATTTCACTTATGAATGGTTGCAAGTGCGGTTGTCCTTCTCTAGTGTTGGTGGTGCACCCTCTTTCTCTATTTTTGAATAGGTCCCTTCTTCAAATCCATTGGAGGATTACTAGTGGAGTATCTTCCCCTTCAATCATCTTGAAGCTTGTAAGGCACTAGGAGGATTTGATAGGGTTTGTAGTGGACAACTCTAACTATCACCCTAGTCTCACATACATTCTCTTAAGAGGAGCTTTAGTTGACCCCATATGCCAAAAAAAATAGTAGGTACTAGTCTATCTTGTCTTGTCAATCATATATTTGAAACTCAAAATTTTACATTTGTTTTAGGGTAAATCTAAGTTTTTTATCTTGCATTTAATTTCCAGCCATAGAAACCCTAGACATCTTGGACTTTTGCATGCGTTTTGACTTGAAATATCATCTATCTGTTGGAAACATGCCAACGAATTTCCCATGCGGTCACATGCACATGCATGCAACTATATTAGGAATGTGCATGCATGCACTCTTTTGTGAATAGATTGTGTAACTGGTGGATCTAATTGTAATCAATTAGTCTAACTATTTGAGAGATGCTATATATACGAGCATACCCATAGAGGTGAGAGCACAATGTGTAGTGAATGTGTGAGAGCAAGACGCAATACTGAGGTGTGTTGTGTGTATGAGAGGAGAGGATGGTTGTATGCCTGAGATTGACTATTGTAATTCTCCCTTAAATAATAAGAATGCCAAATATCATTGCCCGTGGTTTTTTTTTGCATTGGGTTTCCACATAAATCACTATGTCAATTGTGTGATTGCTGCTCTCGGTTTTATCTTGCTAGTTTATGCTTTGTTTTGTTTCCGCTGCCTAACAATTGGTATCAGAGCTCAGAGTTGAAGAATATGAGAGCTAAGGAGGAAGACTTGATTAGAATCGAATCTGCAAATGAAATTGCTAGTCGTTGGGGTCACTGCCATAAAGAGAATGGTTGGTCATGTAGAAAAAATTAAAGGTCGATTGCTGGATCAAAACTCTACAAACCGTAAGATAGAGGACGATCACATTCTTCTTGAATGGGAAGGGGTAATATTGATATTCTGCGTGAATAGGCTCTCTAGGTGGTGCGATACACTTCAGTTTCTAAATTATCTCACTCTGCAATGCCTTGCGGGAGGAGCGATAATGGTGGGAAGACTTTCTTCACCATCATGGAAAGTTTGAAACTAGGTATGAGAGCAGATTTATTTGCTTACATTATGCACAAGAGATATAATATCAAGGTTCGACTTTATACTTAAATGGTGTGGGAAGACTTTCTTCACCATCATGGAAAATCGTGGAAAGTTTGAAACAAGGTATCAGAGAAGATTTAATTGCTTACATTATGCACAAGAGATATAATATCAAGGATCACCTTTATACTTAAATGGTTGATGTCCTTTAAATATTATTTGTTTAAGAGGTGGATCCTTTCTTGTTTCGGTAAAAGGTTTTAAAAGTATATGTTAAATATTTATGTTTTGGATTTAAACCTTTTTTGTTTCAACCTTTAAATTTTAGATTGGTTCTTCCACATATTATAAAGAGCTTGGTTTATTATAAGTTGTAGTCTTTTAGGCATCTATGTGCTAATGGAAAAAGTACAGAGTTTGGTTGATCTCTCTATGTTACACATGAAATTTGCACACCTAGGTACCTCACTCTAAGTGTCGTAAGTGTCATATAAGTGTCTCATACACCTTGACACCATGGAATAACCTATGTCACAATCCCTAGTCAATTTGGAGTAGGGATATATTACATGAAGGCCAAAATACCAAGTGCACATGAATTATTATTAATATTCATGAATAAGAAAGTAATTAAGTGTGAGAATCCACCTCACATTTGGTTTCCTATTTTTTAGGGAAGGTGGAGGATCTCATGGATGGTTGAAATATTTCCTCCTTAAAATCCTTGAGAGATATTTCCTCCCTAAAATCCTTAATAAATATTTTCTCACTAAATATCTTAGAGATCCCTTTTTTAGTGGATCTGATGAGAGATCCTCTCCATGGTGGTTAAGCCTCAAAATACTATATAATGAGGGATTTCCATGGAGGAGGGAAGCATGGAGAAGCTTATAGATACCAAACTTATGATCTCATAAGGAAGGAAGCAAATTGGAGGTATAAAACTTATGGTCTTGGGAGCTTTGTGCAAGGGCTGGATGAGGAGGACTTCGAGAGGCTGCTGTGATTTCATCAATGGTTTGTAAGTATCTCTTTTGAGTTCTTATTAATACATGTGTTTGGCAGGTTTCCTTCAAGTTTGTGTACATTTGCATGGACTTGTCTCTTTGGATAAATCTAGATTTAAACTAATCATGGTAGAATAG
This sequence comes from Picea mariana, assembly GCA_032191745.1. Classification (NCBI taxonomy): domain Eukaryota; kingdom Viridiplantae; phylum Streptophyta; class Pinopsida; order Pinales; family Pinaceae; genus Picea; species Picea mariana. The sequence goes on from JASDQU010100831.1 coordinate 205,522, forward strand.
GAAGTATGCTCTGTCTTCGTTGTTTATTGGATTGCAGGACTCATTGAAGGACTTGGAGATCAAGCCCAACTTGGACTGAGTGAGGACAAACTTCGTAAAAAGGTACTCATACTTTCTTCCTCTTCTTTATTTACTAGCTTAGCTATGTTTAAAGGAAAGTCAGTGTTCAAATTTAGCACTTTTATGTCTTGGTCATAGGGGTCTAAGATCCAAGAGGGAATTCACCTTTGCACAGGGGCATTTTCCCACAACAGAAATTGGCGAATCCACTGGGGAGAATTCCCTCTTGGATCTTAGACCCCTATGACCAAGACAAAAAAGTGCTAACTTTGAACACTGACTTTCCTTTAAACATAGCTAATCTAGTCAATAGAGAAGAGGAAGAAAGTATGAGTACCTTTTTACGAAGTTTGTCCTCGCTCAGTCCAAGTTGGGATTGATGTCCAAGTCCTTCAACGAGTTCTGCAATCCAATAAACAATGAAGAAAAAACATTTCCTATTCTACCATGATTAGTTTAAATCTAGATTTATCCAAAGAGACAAGTCCATGAAAATGTACACAAACTTGAAGGAAATAGGCCAAGCACATGTATTAATGAGAACTCAAAAGAGATACTTACAAACCATTGATGAAGTCGCAACAACCTCTCCAAGTCCTCCTCGTCCAACCCTTGCACAAAGCTCCCAAGACCATAAGACTTCCTTCCTTATGAGATCATAAGTTTGGTATCTCTAAACTTCTCCATGCTTCCCTCCTCCATGGAAAGCCCTCATTATATAGGATTTTTAGGCTTAACCACCATGGAGAGGATCTCTCATTAGATCCACTAAAAAAGAGATCTCTAAGATATTTAGGGAGAAAACATTTCTTAAGGATTTTAGGGAGAAAATATCTCTCAAGGATTTTAAGGAGGAAATATTTCAACCATCCATGAGATCCTCCACCTTCCCTTAAAAATAGGAAATCAAATGTGAGGTGGATTTTCACACTTATTTACTTTATTTTTCATGAATATTAATAATAATTCATGTGCACTTGGTATTTTGGCCTTCATGTAATATATCCCTCCTCCACATTGACTAAGGATTGTGACATAGGTTATTCCATGGTGTCAAGGTGTATGAGACACTTATATGACACTAACGACACTTAGGGTGAGGTACCTAGGTAAATTTCATGTGTAATAGAAAGCTCCCTAAATTGTGAGGTCAAAAGAGAGAATGATGACTGGAACACTTTACAAATCTTTAATGCAAGGGTGTGGAGTTGGAGAACCTAGAAGAAGCTGCAAACAACCATCAAACAATATTAATATATGTTCCATCTCCGAGGCAGGCATACCTATGCTCGAAATATGAGATGACTCAAAGCACGGCCGCCAACCAATACACTGCGGATCCATGAAAAATATTGACTGAGGATATGGCCACCAAAGACACAATGTGGATCCATACCTCTGTTGTTCCTCAGTTTATACTTAAGGCTTCAAAGTATAATGTCAAGGCATCCATGATTAAAAGAGTTTTTAATATGAAAAGAAGATCAATACTGTAGGAAAAATAAGCTAGGTCTGATTCCTAGGCTGTCTTTGCCTAGCTTCCCAACGTTCTCAGACACTTATGTCCTGTTCAATCACTGCCCATGAGCGTTCAAGCTCCACCCAGGTATTAGCAGTCTCTAGGATGGTGTTAAACAAGGTTAAAGCAATGTTATCTTGATCAGTGAGGCTAGACTCAATATGGGGCTGCCTTGCAATAGGTACAGTCATGGGCGAAAGAAATAATCAAAGGATCTGTTGTTGTTTTTTTTAGTATTTGCTTTTTCGACTTTCAATTATATGAGAAAAGTTCCTAAAATTGAATTAATGGTAAAACAGCTCAGAGGCCGTCTTTCGTATCTGAGTTAAATTTGAAAATAATGAATGTGATGAGAGGAAAACATAAAGCTGTTAAACAAAGTAAGGTGTCAATCATAGAAGAATCTCACTCTGCTACAGAATAAGAAAATAGATGAGAAACCTTTAATGAAGCATAGAATGTAGCAATCTAACTAACTCTCATGTCTTATATTTGCTAACAACAAACACATAGGAAAATTTGTAAGCAATCAGATAACTAAATGAAACATATAACCACAGTAGATGTTGTACTAAGTTGTGATTAGGAATTCATCAAAGACATATGAATAAAGATGCTGGAATATGAAAGAACAGGAGAACACATAACTCAAGAGTGACGAAATATGGAGTCTCTGGTCTCTACTTGTATTAATTCTTGAAAATGAGAGATTTCTCTATTCCAATCGGCAAAAAACCAACCCTCTTTTAGTCTTTTGAAAATATATTTATACAAGAGGTTCTCAATCCTATGTGGTTGGAATTCTCATTATTCCTAGCTAATAACGGTTACAAAATGAAAATTTGAACTGTTAGACTTGGTTCTTTTCTATTTCTTTCTCATACCAGTAGAAACAATATACATATGTTACTTCATTGATTCTTCGAAGTACTTCCTTCACCTTGCTCGAGACATTTGATGCATCTGCTTATGAATTGTACCAATAGTCTTGAAGGTTCTGTCACTTCTTTCGCCTAAAAAAGATACAACTTTCTCTGTAATTGCAACAACCTGTCTTCTATTCTTTTTATCTTTAGAAGTCATTGACTGCAACTGTAAATTTGGCCTTATCAATCATCTATCTATTTGAGAGATGTCAACCTGCTTCAGCTGTGAAATTTCAATCTGAGCTTCATTTAAACTTTCTTTGATGTCAATTTGATGCTTTACAATGTTGATTTGTCCCAGTATCTCAGAACAATCATCCTTTCCAATGCCTAGTGATTCTTTACTTAGCAAATTGAAAACCTATTCACAATCCTCTTTTATTTATTTGGCCATTCTTTTACTCTCGGCTATATTGGCCTCCCATGCCTTCAATATTATATCACCTCTGATTTGTTCTGCAACAGTCAATCTGGGAGTTACAGGTACTTCTTCTCTAGTTGATGACATGACCTCTTTTTGAAAGGTGGTCTGGGCTGCAGTAGCCTCTCCTTCTTTGAAACTGATATTATCTAATGATTGATTTACTTCCTAAAAATGATTTTGGATGATCTCTACCTTAGCCAAAAGGATTTTTTGTGTTATTTCCAATTTATTTAACACCTCCGATGCTTGATATTGGAACCCTGCTATATCCATAACCATTTTTTCAGTGGAACTTACCTTGTTTTGTAATTGTTTAACCAACTCATCTTGCTAGACAACACTGGACTTGAGCAGTTGGATTTCTTGTCTATCAGCAGCTCTAGCCTTTTCAAGTCCTTTATTGACCGTATCTCTGATATTCTGCGTTGTATTCCTTATTTGATCTTGTAACTGACTTATCATATGATTTCTCTGCTTCAGCCTTTCTTTTAGATTATCAACTGAGAATAAGTTGGCTGTTGCAAAAGCTCCCAAAGAGCCTGCTATCTCTGTAGCAAAGTCTTCATCTTCCAAGTTTTTTCCATCTAATAATACTCTGTTCTTTTTGACCATTGCACCTTCTTTCTGGTGCATTTATTTCTTTACCACAACTTTCCTTTTCTTACTGAAAAATAAATTGATAGGAGGTATTTCTTCAATAGGGATAGGCGCGAGATCCCCTATGAATATTACCTCTACATTAGGTTTTCCTCTGGTGAACTGTAATGGTGTGATAGCCTCAATGGGGCTGCCGATCTCTGTGGATAACTGTTTTCCAGCTCCATCTATAGTTGATTTATCAGGTGAAGACAATGGCTTATCTTCTCCTTTCTTTTTTAATGTTTCTGATTGATCTTTGGACTAGTCATTAGATACCTCTGTCGCTGGGATATCCTTTTTCTGAGTCGAGAGCTCAGAACTATCTGGGTTTTCTGGGGCTTCTTGTTTTCTAGAGCTCCTGACTTATGGGTTCTGGGTCTCTATTTTTTGTGTAGTTGGAGACTTTGGGTTTTCTCCCTGTAATACTTTAGGGAGGCCACTTCTTTAGTGTTTTTGGAAATTGTAAAACTCAACCATTTCACCAGGTGGTAGAGTTTGAACTCGGCTCAGGACTTCTTGGTAAGATCTTACCCCTCGTAACATTTCTTCTTGAGGGGACTCTTCATGTTCATACCTTTTAAGATTGCAACTGGCCATATGGTTTCCCACGACCTTCTGTGGGTCGTGCTTCTTGAATTCAATTTTAACTAGATTTATCTCTTCTAAGGCTACAACCTCCACTCTGGAATGGTCGAAATCTGACAAAGAAAATGCATCGATCTGTAAAGGAAAATATGGCCATACCTTTTTCTGCACGGCTTTGAGCTCTTTGCTAATCCCGTCGATTACAATTTGTCATGCAACCTTGTGGCATATCAGTCGGTCTGGTAAAAATTGTGATAATGCATATGGGGGAACTAAACAGCTGAAAACTCTGATATAAGAGAAGTGTTCCTCTATGTACCAGTTCGCTACTTTACCTAGGTTAACCATAATGTTGTTTGAAATTCTAGGAGGTGGGTGACCAAATATAACCGTATGCATCGAMACTACTACCCAATTACAAATTTCATAAAATAAATCTTTTGCCTTGTCTTCCCAGAGCTTTGAATGATAAACATGAATTGGTTTTGCACTATCTGGAGTCCAACTCCAACTCATCAATGGGAAAGGCGTCATGAAACAGATAACGCCCATAATATAAGCTAACATAAAGAATGAAGCTGGTTTCCCTTTGGTTTTCTTTGTTTGGTATTCTGTGATTTCGCTAGCCAGATTATCCGACAATATCTTTTCCCAGTCAAAAGAAAATCCTTCCACCACCGAGTGTATAATGGGAACCCATGGTAGAAATAAATGGGTCGTGTTCTCTTTTCCATAAATTCTACACATCATCATGGCTATATACATGAACTGTGGTTCAAGCGATGAGATTGAATATATGCCATGAAATTCGGCTCTGAACTTTTTGGGGCGTGAACACCAGTCTTTGATCAAGTCGGAAAGACTCTTTCCATACTGATCACACTCATTATTAAAATTCCCTAGAAAACTAGCATTATAAACAAAGTTTGATGTTGCAGAAAATTTATACATGACCTGTATGTGTTCCGGCCGAAATGACCCAACAACTACCTTCTGAGAGTTGAATCTAGTTCTAGTTGGGATATCTACATGATCCATCGCCCATCCAATCATGTCCGTGTAAGGTAAAATCCTCGGCCTGGTTGCTACCTTATGCAGCTCTACTTGAGCGATAATCTTATATTTGGTAGATAAGTTATCCTTTTCTTTGTCGCTTGAATCATCAGGGCAATTTACCACTTCGTATTGTATGGTGTTGAACACATGCGTCCAGGTTTTAACTATGTTTATACTTCTGGGCAAAGTATCAGAAATAATGTCTATGTTCTAGCTAGAACTTTCGCCAGTTTCTTTGGATGCTTTCTATGGATCCATGATATCAAATTCTAGAGTTCTATCACCTATTACAGAGAATGAGAATGTAGAAAACTAGTTATTTCACTAAGCTAGCTCTATGAAAACAAGAATGTAATTCAAAACTAAAAAATCTTTTTACCTTAAACTCACAAATCATGCGTATACCTTTACTGACAATGTGTTTAATTTCTTTAATAAAAAGGATTTGGGCGTTAAAATCAGATCTTATTTGGAATCATTTCCCTAAATCAGATATTAATGTCATTAATGGTCGATACCTCGGGAAAAGCGTAGAATTTGAATGTATTCGAGTTATTATTAAGCAATAGATTAATTAGGGTATACTCCTCATTTAGTACATTAATTAATCATACTTATCATTTAATCAAGTTTTAGCATTTCGGATCTCAGGGATCTTTATAACAGTTTAAACTAAGACTTACGAAACGTGAAATCGCGATAGGTTTAATTAAGTATAATCGTTTTTAACTCTTCTAATTAACCGTGATTAGTTTTAGAATGGAGGGGTTTCGGGTATCAGGACTTCAAAGATTTTATACGTAAGAGCTCCCGAATCGCGAAGTCGTGATGAGATTTACTTATCGTTAATCTTTCTTAAACTTTAATTAACCTGGATTAACATTTAATACTTTCATGAATTTAGGTATTGGGGCTTCGAAGATGTTCAATGTTGAACCTTCGTACTTCGCGAAACCCCGAATTCCGAAATTTTGAAAGAAAAACTTTATATAAATTGATTCATTAATAAATAGGCAGCTCCATAATTTCTTAAGAATTTTAGACCATTGGATTAATGAGAATGCTTCATTCGACGATGATTTATCCAAGTGCATTTTTTTGGTATTTATTTAAACAAAAATGAAACTTAATTTATTCTAAAGTTTAGAATAATATGTATGTGTTAGCTCTCCAAGAAACTCTTTAGGGTTGTAGGCTAAATATGCTTCGTAACTTAAGAATTTGATAACTAGGTATGCTTGGATCAATGAGATAACTCAATGGCTAATGAGAAGAACAACTTATCATGCATTCGAATAAGACAATGCTTTTAGAAATCAATGATCAGATAGAGTAATTGAAATAGGGTATGAAGAACACTAGTCTAGATAACCAAGTACAACAGTGTGTAGGGTCATACAAGACAGTAGGAATTCCTTTAATTCAAGTTCATGAGCTTAATAAGAAGATAACAGTTCTTAGAAGCTGAGCTAAACTGAAATAAAGTACAGAATAATGAAGTACATGAATAAATCTGACATTGACAACAAAAGAAGACTGTGATTCTATTATCAAGATAAGAGTCTTAGTACAAGAGAAAAAATGTATCTAGGATTGAACCCCTTAGTTCATCTTATGTCTTCAACTTTATAGCTTTTACAATACAATATTCAGATCTTGAAAGAGTGGATCAGAAATACTAAATATAGAAAGTCAAAAACTAGATTACAAAAGATAAGGAATGATCCTCAAAATGAGGTCAATTCCACATTTCATGGTCTTTAGATGATGTAGAGTCCTTGTGCAGTGCAGAATAGCCTTCCAAGGCTGTTTGATGACTCTTGAAGGAGATAAGATTCGAATTTGCTGAGTTTGGAAAAAACCCTGATTCGTTGCCACAAAAATAGGTACCAAAACCAACTTGAATACCTCTTATAACTCTTTTACATCAAAAGTGGATCTTAGATTTGACTTTATAATTCAATATCTATCCTTTAAAAGAGTTTTCAAGTGATTTGGATTATTAAAACTTCGATATGGGCAAAATTTAGCTTTCTCTGGCTAGTGACAGGTTTCGGTGGTTAACACAGAGGAATTCTGGGTGTATTAACCACTGAAAAGCTCTTCTTTCAATGGTTAATGAATAGTCGTCCTATTCGCCTAAAACACCGAAAGCTCTTCTTTCACCAAAATTTCAAAATTGCAAAAATTGAAATACCTTGCTGCTTTGATGAGTGTTCAAGGCTTATTTGATGATGTTGCTCCTCGTACAGGGCTTGAAACTTCAATCTATTGTGTAGGAGGCTCTGTTTCCTTCTCTAAGGAAGTAGCCAATTCTGCTAGGTTTTCTAACCCTGAGTGCTCGAGAGTTGGAGCCTAGGTCTCTTTCACCTTACGTCTTAGGAGTCTGAGCTGTCTGTTCAACTTAGTGTTCTCCTTCATTAACAATTTATTTTTGTCGAGAGTCTTATCATATTTATCCATGACATCTTGACTGATATGGTACAATTCCACATTCTTATCAACCAAATCTGCATTTTTCTTCTTGATTTGTTTCTCAAAGACTTCTAACTCATAAACCTTCTTAAGAAGTTCGTTTTTCTTCTGTGACCTGGCTGGTTTTGGTCTTCTAGCAGATGCTTCAACCAAAGGTGTACTATGTTCCTCTGAAGGAGTAGGAGTTGGCAGATTTGGGTAATCATCAACAACTTGACCAGTTTTTTCTCCACCTTGTGCTCGTATCTGTTCCTGTTCAGGTTCAGAGTCACTGTATGGTAGGTTCAAGGGGTTGTTTCCCTCAACAAAGCCCTCAGTTTGCTCACCTTCTTCGCCAAAATTTAATTTCCTTTTGGCTCTCTTTCATTTGGCAGAGGATGACTCTGTTGGCTCTTTTGGAGGTGAGATAGCCCTCCTCTTTGTTCGACTACTCTTAGGGGTAAGGGACTTCTTTGTAGCAGACTTCTTTCCCTTGTTATCTTGTTGAAGATTAGTTTGGAACTCATTCCAGAATAGGAAATGATTCCAGTCAACCTCTTTCTTCTTCAAGGATTCTTTAATTATGAGTGTGATTAACCCTTGGTGTGACAATCTACTGGCCACTTTGGTAGGCTTCACCTTGACTTGTCTGGCCATCTTTGTGAGTTCTTTGTGAAGGTAGAAAGGTAGGTTAATGGGTGACCTGCCTGTGAAGTGGTTCAATAATTTGAAGTGATAGAACGTTACCCTATTGTACCTGCCTTCATAGGTAATATCTGCAAAATTGGCCTTCAACAGAGCCTGCCATTTTGGCTCAAGGAATGACATTGGTATGTCTTTCTTCGAGATGAGGGTCTTATGTTGAGGCTACAAATATGATCTAAATTAAATGTTTGATGGCACAGTTGTCTTAAACCAGCAATCACCTGTTCTAGGGAGTCCAGTGATCTCTGTGATGGCTGCCTCATCTACCACAAATTCCTCCTTACCTATAACAACCCTCCTTCCATCATATGACAGGGCAAAAGCCTCCGAAAGTTGTTGATGGAAGTCTTCCAGCTTCTCACAATATGAGAAAACACCAACTAGTTTGAAGAATTCAGCCACTTCAGGGTGTGCCTCCAAATACCAAGTCCCATCTAGTTCAGACCTGAGAGTTGGTCCTGCTTTCAACATTTGATAGAATTAGTTGACCTGTTCCTACAATTTAGCAAAACCTGCGAGCTAGGGGAGACAATACTCTTAAATTTCATAGGACACAGAGGATATATGTCGAATTGTGAGGCACAAAACAGGGGTGACTTGGAGTTGATTGAGATAAACCAAATCTTTTAACCGATTATAACCAAAAATGCAGGCTTGATTATAGCTGAGAACTCAAACATAATGCAACATAGATAATTCAACTCTAGCTTGAGAGAATCTGAACTACCTAAAGACTCGGGCTGTTTTGAATTTGAACGATAGATGGAATAGTGACCAGCGATAAAGAACTCGACCTTCATATGACAAAATGGCAATTGACTGCAGACTTGGGTTTGTTACTGAAATCACGGGATTCCATATAATAAACAAAACTTCGGACTTGATTTCTAAATCGATGGATTTGAAATCATAATTAAATTTGGAGTCATTATGAACATATCTTCTCGGGAGTTGAAGTTATGAAAGGCTATGTGAATCATCAAGATAGTTAGTCGAAAAATCAACTCATAAATTTCTGTGTTATGCTAAGCTTTACTTCGAAATGACAAGTGGTAGTTTGAAAAGACTAAAGAGCATCAAAAACCTCGATCAGATGTAATGATACCACCTTACCTCACCAATTTCATCAATTTTCGGCGGTTATCACTTCATGATTGCGCCAGGTGATAGCTAGATCGTGCGAAAGCACGAGCTTTCTTTTTTCCACCTTGAAATGTTTTCGGTAGTTAACTGGGCTTTATGTTTCCCTTTTTAAACACCGAAAACCAAGGCTTTCGGTGGTTAATGAATGCTTCATAGGTTCGCCTAAACCACCGAAACCTGAAATTCTCCCTTTTGCTTAAGACAATCAAATCCAATGTTTGTTCCAAGATTATTTACAAACAACAGGCTCTCTAACAAGCCTATACAAATTTATAAATAATTTTTTGGAGTTCTCTTTAACACCTAAAAATGACAATTTTGACTGTGCTAGTTTAGGAGATAACAACTGGCTCCTACTCGGGGATGGAATCGTCCCAGTGAGGTTCCAAGAACAAGCAGACCTCTGCCTGTCCATTAACTTAAAAATTCCACCACCAATCATTTACAATTTGTATTGTGTCAGTCCATTGGGCTATGGAGTCATCTGGCCTGAGCAACTTATCTTCGGACAACCTATAGCCTGCTGTGCTTATTAAACCAATAACTGAAAACAATCTAAGTGCTCATATGAAGAGCTTATTCTTCTGCCTATCCCTACTACTAACCAAATCTAAAATTTGTTCAGGTAAACAGAGATTTCCATAACAACCATTTGAGCAACTTCAAAACCGTGATGACTTTATCTCTATCACTGCTTAATAGAAAATAACTGAAACATACCAGCAGTAGTAAATAAGCTTTCAGAAAGTTATACTCACCCGTGGAAATTGATGAATGAATGAAATCTAGAACTTTCATAGGGTTTGAAATAAGTAATTCTATCAAATCGGCCACCGGGTCTCTAAAATCAAGATCAAAAGCATTTTGATTCATGAAAAATGTCTTCCCTTCCATGGCTGGCTCTCTATTTGTAGATAGATGTCTTCCTTGGAAGTCTTCTTGTTGTCCCAACTGAGAACTGAAATCCTGCTGCTTACTGTCTTCACTGATATCAATACTGAATGTGGACTGTTCTTCCTCTGTCAAATGAAAATACAAACTCAACTGCTGATCAAAAACTTTCTGTTCCTCCTCATATCTGCTGAAATCTGCCTTGGTTTGTAAATCAGAAAGCTGAGGTCTGTCCTTAGAATCTGCTGCATATCTATAACTATCATCTGCTAATGTGTCAATCTGATAATCATCTTTGGGGTTTTCAAAGGGGACAATCTCATCTTCATGACAACCTAAGTTAGTAGATGCATTTGATACAATGTCAAAAGCATCAAGGCTATGGTTATCCACCTGAAGATCACCAATATTTTAGTTACAATGATAGATGTCTCCTATTGCAACATACTCTTCGAAGCTATCATTAACCACATCATGTATACATTTATGATCAACTCTCTGTGTAGCTAAATAAACCAACTCTTCAAATTCATAACAATCAGATTTAAGGATGGTAAGAGAGCACTTAGTTTCTTTATTATCCATTTGTAGTTCACGTTGATGGGAAAACACAACATCTTGAAGATAATTAAAGGGATGTTGTATATTATGAGGGAGAGATCTTTCTATATTTACATCTTCAATCTTATAATGTAATTCATATTCATCACAACAATTATCAAATGCAAACTCATCTGAAAAATACCTTTTGCAGTGCTCAGTGAATGCTTTGTGAAAATCCTTCAATGATGAAATGCTGGAAGGAGGTAAAGAAAAATACCACTGATGTGCATCACCATACAATGAAAACATGAACATCTTCATACGAACATCTTCATGCTGTAGATCTAATAGATCCATGCACTCATGAAACTTGAGGAGGTGTTCTGTAGGATTGTCTTCCTTGCTCTCTTTGAAGCTAGGCAGAAAATCTACCCATTCCGACATATCAGGTACTGGATGTGGGAAACCAGGAACTGAAGAAAAATTGAGAGGTGCAAACCTCCGAGCCAAAAGAGTAGAAAACGCTTTTGACATCTGAATTTTGTGGAGTCTCCACTGAATCCATCCTTCATGGAGTCGCCAGATAGATGATTACAACCGAATATATGTCCAGACTTTGTCTATCATCAAAGCTAGATCTTGTCGTCTCCCAAGGTAGCTGAGCTTCAATCTCCTCTCCCTGGCAACGACGCCAATTTGTTAGCTCTCCAAGAAACTTTTTAGGGTTGTAGGCTAAATATGCTTGGTAACTTAAGATTTTGATAACTAGGTATGCTTGGATCAGTGGGATAACCCAATGGCTAATGAGAAGAACAACTTATCATGCATTCGAATAAGACAGTGCATTTAGAAATCAATGATCAGACAGAGTAATTGAAATAGGGTATGAAGAACACTAGTCTAGATAACCAAGTACAACAGTGTGTAGGATCATACAAATCAGTAAGAATTCCTTTAATTCAAGTTCATGAGCTTAATAAGAAGATAACAGTTCTTAGAGGCCGAGCTAAACTGAAATAAAGTATAGAATAATGAAGTAAATGAATAAATCTGACATTGACAGCAAAAGAAGACTGTGATTCTATTATCAAGATAAGAGTATTAGTACAAGAGCAAAAAATGTATCCAGGATTGAACCCCTTAGTTTATCTTATGTCTTTAGCTTTATAGCTTTTACAATACAGTATTCAGATCCTGAAAGAGTGGATCAGAAATACTAAATATAGAAAGTCAAAAACTAGATTACAAAAGATAAGGAATGATCCTCAAAATGAGGTCAATTCCACATTTCATGGTCTTCAGATGATGTAGAGTCCTTGTGCAGTGCAGAATAGCCTTCCAAGGATGTTTGATGACTCTTGAAGGAGATAAGATTCAAATTTGCTGAGTTTGGAAAAAACCCTAATTTGCTGCCACAAAAATAGGTACCAAAACCAACTTGAATACCTCTTATAACTCTTTTATATCAAAAGTGGATCTTAGATCTGACTTTATAATTCAATATCTATCCTTTAAAAGAGTTTTCAAGGGATTTGGATTAATAAAACTTCGATCTGGGCAAAATTTAGCTTTCTCTGGCTAGTGATAGGTTTCAGTGGTTAACACAGAGGAATTTTGGGTGTATTAACCACCGAAAAGCTCTTCTTTCGGTGGTTAATGAACAGTCGTCCTATTCGCCTAAAACACCGAAAGCTCTTCTTTCACCAAAATTCCAAAATTGCAAAAATTGAAATACCTTGCTGCTTCGATGAATGTTCAAAGCTTCTTTGATGATGTTGCTCCTCATACAGGGCTTGAAACTTCAATCTGCTATGTAGGAGGCTCTATTTCCTTCTCTAAGGAAGTAGCCAATTCTGCTAGGGTTTCTAACCCTGAGTGCTCGAGAGTTGGAGTCCGAGTCTCTTTCACCTTACGTCTTAGGAGTCTGAGCTGTCTGTTCAGCTTAGTGTTCTCCTTCATTAAAAATTTATTTTTGTCGAGAGTCTTATCATATTTATCCATGACATCGTGACTGATATGGTACAATTCCACATTCTTATTAACCAACTCTGCATTTTTCTTCTTGATTTGTTTCTCAGAGACTTCTAACTCATAAACCTTCTTAAGAAGTTCATTTTTCTTCTGTGACTTGGCTAGTTTTGGTCTTCTAGCATATGCTTCAGCCAAATGTGTACTCTGTTCCTCTGGAGGAGTAGGAGTTGGTAGATTTGAGTAATCATCAATAGCTTGACCAGTTTGTTCTCCACCTTGTGCTCCTGTCTGTTCCTGTTCAGGTTCAGAATCACTGTATGGTAGGTTCAAGGGGTTGTTTCCCTTAGCAAAACCCTCAGTTTTCTCACTTTCTTCACCAAAATTTAATTTCCTTTTGGCTCTCTTTCGTTTGGTAGAGGATGACTCTGTTGGCTCTTTTGGAGGTGAGATAGCCCTCCTCTTTCTTCGACTGCTCTTAGGGGTAAGGGACTTCTTTGTAGCAGACTTCTTTCCCTTGTTATCCTGTTGAAGATTAGTTTGGAACTAATTCCAGAATATAATATGATTCCAGTCAACCTCTTTCTTCTTCAAGGATTCTTTAATTATGAGTGTGATTAACCCTTGGTGTGACAATCTGCTGGCCACTTTGGTAGGCTTCACCTTGACTTGTCTGGCCATCTTTGTGAGTGCTTTGTGAAGGTAGAAAGGTAGGTTAATGGGTGACCTGCCTGTGAAGTGGTTCAATAATTTGAAGTGATAGAACATTACCCTATTGTACCTGCCTTCACAGGTAATATATGCAAAAATGGTCTTCAATAGAGCTTGCCATTTTGGCTCAAGGAATGACATTGGTATGTCTTTCTTCTAGATGAGGGTCTTATGTTGAGGCTGCAAATATGATCTAAATTCAATGTTTGCTGGCACAACTGTCTTAAACCAGCAATCACTTATTCTAGGGAGTCCAGTGATCTCTGTGATGGCTGCCTCATCTACCACAAATTCCTCCTTACCTATAACGACCCTCCTTCCATCATATGACAGGGCAAAAGCCTCCGAAAGTAGTTGATGGAAGTCTTCCAGCTTCTCACAATATGAGAAAACACCAACTAGTTTGAAGAATTCGACCACTTCAGGGTGTGCCTCCAAATACAAAGTCCCATCTAGTTCAAACCTGAGAGTTGGTCCTGCTTTTGGCATTTGATTGAATGAGTTGACCTGTTCCTGCAATTTAGCAAAACCCACGAGCTAGGGGAGACAATACACTTAAATTTCGGAGGACACAGAGGATATATGTTGAATTGTGAGGCATAGAAAAGGGGTGACTTGGAGTTGATTGAGATAAACCAAATATTTTAACCGATTATAACCAAAAACACAGGCTTGATTATAGCTGAGAACTCAAACATAATGCAACAGAGATAATTGATCTTGGACTTGAGAGAACCTGAACTACCTGAAGACTCAGGCTGTTTTGAATTTGAACGACAGATGGAATGGTGACCAGCAATAAAGAACTCGACCTTCATATGACAAAATGGCAATTGACTGCAGACTTGGGTTTGTTACTGAAATCACGGGATTCCATATAATAAACAAAACTTTGGACTTGATTGCTAAATTGATGGATTTGAAATCATAATTAAATTTGGAGTCTTTATGAACACATCTTCTCGGGAAATGAAGTTATGAAAGGCTATGTGAATCATCAAGACAGTTAGCCGAAAACTCAACTCATAAATTTCTGTGTTATGCCGAGCTTTACTTTGAAATGACAAGTGGTAGTTTGAAAGGACTAAAGAGCATCAAAAACCCCTATCAGATGTAATGGTACCACCTTACCTCACCAATTTCATCAATTTTCAGTGGTTATCACTTCATGATTGCACCTGCTGACAACTAGATCGTGCAAAAGCACGAGATTTATTTTTTCCACCTTGAAACTTTTTCGGTAGTTAACTGGGCTTTATGTTTCCCTTTTTAAACACCGATACTAACTAGTTTCTAAGTCTAATTTTTGGATGATGTGTTGAAGTCGTCAGGAAGAGACTCATCGAAGGAGGGCCTTGATGTATCCCCCATCAGCGACACGAAACTGACACAGGAAAGTGATGTAAGATGGTGAATCAAATAAGCATGGACTGACACAAGAAATGGAAACTAGTAATACTGCAGATGGATGGTTTAAAGTAAAACTTCTCTTTAACATGATGAGGCACGACAATTGACTTGACAACATTGACAATACCAAAATGTAATGTGACGAAAATAAGAGCACTCTTCGACTGGATGAAAAAGTATGGTGACACATGGAATTTTTTTGACCCAGAGACAAGCGGATTAACCAAATGCAAGACGAGACACAAATAGGTGCCATGTTCAAGGGCGACAAAAGCTTCCATAAAGGATTCTCAAAAACTTGACCCACTTCAATTTTTTCCCCACACAGATAGATGAGTACCTCTTTTTAATTTAATGAGCTTGAGGAGGATAACACATGCTCGATATAACTCACCTTCAGTAAGTCCCTCTTCCTTTGTTTAACAAACTGGAAGAAGTAAGGGTTCGTTCCCATATGGGCCCTTCAATGTGTGATTTTTAACAAGTCTAGAGAAGGAAAACTCGATGGTTTTTCATGTTTAGAGAGTTTGAAAAGTACTTAAAGATGACTCCAGGGTTGTCCTTTTTCATAATTTTTGTCTCGCGAGGCCGAAAAAGAGATAAACTACCACTCAAAAGATGCCCTTTCAAACCTTTTAATGAGTGTGAAAGGAAGCAAGATCATTCGACAATATTTTCATGTTTAGACAGTTTGAAAAGAGCTTAAAGGAGACTCCAAGGGGTTCCTTTTTCGTAAAACCTTTACGAGTCCGAAAAAATGATAAAAGTCTACTCGGTTACATTCTCATGTTTTTTCGAGCACGAGAAAGAACAAAGACTAAGCTTGGTATTGGTTTCATTTTTACACAAGTTTGAAACAAAATTAAACAATGCTTGTAAATTCCCAACGTAATTTCCAAAGGTAGGGATACCCATGGATGGTTGGTACTCTGCCCCCAACTTGAAAAGCTAGTGGTTTAACTCTAGAATGATAATCAAAGGCTGGAGACATGCC
The DNA here is from genome assembly GCA_032191745.1 of Picea mariana. NCBI lineage: Eukaryota > Viridiplantae > Streptophyta > Pinopsida > Pinales > Pinaceae > Picea > Picea mariana. The sequence goes on from JASDQU010100831.1 coordinate 221,550, forward strand.
CCCCCGAGCTTCAATTCATTCCCCGACTTTGAGGTTGTCACCAATTTCTCTACTAGATGGAGAAAAAGGATAAGGGTGGATGAAAGGAAGGTTCAAATACGAGACCTAACAAAAGACTCGACTCGTTATCTACAAGATCTAGCTAAATACTCGTCTTGATATCTATGATATCTAGTGAAAGACTCGACTTGAAGGGAGAGGTGACTGTTTTTAATGAGCTTGAAACGGGAAAATAACTATGCTTAGGACCTCTGTTTCTTTTTTTAACGAGCTTGCCACAGAGAAGAAAAACTATGCTCAAGGTTCTAGGTTCAATTCCTAGATTTATGTTTCATTTTTTAGCGAGCTTGCTACAGAGAGGAAAACTATGCCCGTGGATTCTGTTTCATTTTTTAATGAGCTTGACACAGAGAAACAAAACCATGCTCGTAGCTTGTGTTTCATTTTTTTTAATGAGCTTGCCACAGAGAAAATAAACTATGCTCGTGACCTCTGTTTCATTTTTTAACGAGCTTTCCACAGAGAAAAGAAACTATGCTTGTGACCTCTCCTTGATCATGGCTTCCAAGAGGACAATTCTCTTGAAGGAATACATTTCAAGGGACAAACGTCAATCATGGCTTCCAAGAGATCTTCACTAGATGGAAGAAAATCACTCTGGAAGGAATACATGTCGACGACCTCGATAAGGGTAGGGAGATCTGGCTCTAATATCCCTATTGAAGAAATCACCATGTCAACTATCGGATCTAAGTCCTAAGAGGATGAGCTTACAGTGAGAGGTTCATCTTCATCAGTAGCTGAAGGCATGGGAGATAATGCCACATAATTGACATGTGGAGGGGGCGATACCGTCTGCATATAAGAACCGTTTAGAGAGGTCATTGGGTTGGTAATAAAACCAAGACCAACGAATGAAAGTTGATCAATAACCACAATTATTCCATCGTGAGGAATAATTGGAAAAGAGTGGAAACAATAGCTTTCATGGCATAGACATAATCTCGCCCAAGGAGTAAATCGAAATCCAAGGGGTCCTGGACTACCATAACATCAATAAAGACTATTTTCCCTCCCAAAGTTATGGGAAACTGAGGAAGGACTCCTAAAGGTTGATTGGTTCTTTTGTTAAAAGCTAACAGATTCTGCGTAGCTGGTACAAGCTGAGGATGACTGAAAGCTTGCCAAGAAATAGAGGATAAAATACTAACGAATGCACCTTCATCTATCGGCGTCTGAGGAACGTCCCGACCACAAACTTGTATTGTAATCTTGAAAGGAATGTGAGAGGGAAGACGAGGTCCAGTTAGCGCACCCCAATCAAAAAGGATGGCCTCATTACTTGGAGGGGGTTTCATGGGAGAAGGAGGAATTCCCCTCAGCACGGTAGATTATGTATCAATGAGAAATCTTATGATAACCAGTTGGAAGTTGAAGATTTTTCAAAAGAGAAGAAGCCTCGTCCATACGAGGACAAAGGTGAGAGTAATGATCACCTTTGCATAAAATGCAAGGAAATTTGACAGTTGTCTTCTTCTTACCAACCTTAAAATCACTAGTTGACGGGGTGTCACCAACATGTCTAGCAGGGGCTGATGATGTGGAAGACCACATTTCTAAGACCTTGGGAAGACCAGGAAAATCCCTCAGAAAGTGGCCACCCTTACAAAGACTGCAAGAGAATTTGGGTTTCAGATTCTTCGTTGTAGTCTTATCGATCTCACCAACACTCCCAATATGATTAATTGTAGTTGGTTTCTTAGATTCAACATATGATGTAGTTGGAGTCTTGGTCACTTTCTGGTTCTTGTTCTTCTTCTCTTTCTGTTTCTTCTTCTTCTTATCAACCTGGCTACTTGATTTAGAGATTTCACTAGGCAAAGAAGGAGAAAGGGAAGGAGACTTAACGGGTGAAGAAGGCGAAAAGTCGACATGAGGTTGATGTGTGGGTGGTGTACTTACATTTGAAGCACTAGGTGCATTTGAAGCACTGGGAAGATTGGAGATCACCGGAGTGGGGAACAACCAAACCGATAATCCGATCATGAGTCCTGGAAGACTCAGTGTGGAAATGCACGAAGGACCAACGTTTCCAAAAGAAAGAAAGGTGAAAGGTTCCCCAGGAAAAGAGGTTCCTCTGTTGGTACTCCCAGGAGTTGATGTCATTAACACTGACTCAACCTAAGGTCCACTAAGGAAAATAAACAACATATGCTACAAATCTAAGAAGAAAACAATCAAACAGACCTTCCCACAATGAAACCACTAGTTGGTGATGAAATCCAACATCGCGAGACCAATATAGGAAGGGGATGGGATAGAGCGGGTGGATCAGTTACGTTGGCGACCTGCTTAATGGACTTATGCCTTGGTGCAAGATTCCACACAATAAACGTGGATTTACCCTTCAAGGAGCTCGAGTGAGTTTGACCAACGTCTGTTCTAGGTACAATGAAGACTCCCCTTCATCGTCACCTTGTGTAAAGACCCTAAGGATTATGGCTACTAAGGTCACCAACTTGCAGTCAGCCTCTGGGCGGGTACAGTCGACAGTCCAGTCCTAACATATGGGCAGGATAACAAGTCTGAAATCCTTCGAGAGAATTGAGGATAAGTGGATCGGTAGAACTCCAGAGGACCTCGAACGGATTCAGAATTCATGAAGCACCGAGACGAAATGAAGATAGTTGGACCTTAAGAAGAACCCCCAAAATACGATCTGACTACTACGAACAGTTAAGCCTCAGAGGGATAATCCTTATTTCTCTTCCGAACGCGACCTCATGTGTAACCCATGTGTGAGAGGGGGATCCCATCTATGCTTATACAAAAATTGGATTTTCTCTACCTATCGCAAGATTCTAAGTTTGTTTGAAAACTTTGGAAAGTTATCCTTTCAACCTATTCCAAATCCCTACACCCTAAGCTAATGTAGGTTTTCTATCAAAAAATATAAAATGTCTGATAAATTTTAGTTTAGAGCTTGATTTTAAGGTTGTTTCTTACTCAAGAGGAAAATGACGTGGACTAAATGATGTTTTGACCGACTCTAAACAATGCAAATAAATGAGAATGCAAATGTTTCACTTCAATGAAAGCTATATTACGAGAAGGAGAAAATGTTTATCATTCCACAGATGCACAATGTCCCAAAATGCCAAAACCATGCAATTTCGCTACTTCAAATGCAAGCTAGTTTCACTACCCAAAAGCAAGAATGCAACTATATTCTTTGTTTGATTCTAATGTATAAATAAAGTAAATACAAATCCTTCAATCCTCCACTACTTTCAATTAAAAGATGAGTCAGATGCAGATGCAAAAGACACGAAGCAAAAATGATACAAACAAAGGATACACTCAAAGCAGTGGGGTCTGAAAGAAAACAAGTAGAAAATTGTCTTAACAAGAAATCAATCAAGGATTCTACAATGAATAATAATTCAAGGAACACAATAAAATGCAGAGAAGAATCCAAGAAAATACAGGGAGAAAGAGAAAATACTCAAATTGTCACATCAAAACAAGCAGCTAGAAAGGGTAATTTCAAATTTCTGAAAAAGTTTCAAGCCCAAATCAAGACAATAGGAAGTGATAAGCATCAAATATCAACCCAAACAACTTCACAAACTAAAGTGAAAACCCTGGAAAGGACCTCTACAAAACATGCTACAAAAATCTGATGAGAAAAAGGCAAAAACACTCAAAAAAGGAGATCAACGCTCCCTCTCTCAAGGGCACAGAGCATTGAAATGCTCTATAAATCACTGTAGGGGAGCTCAGATTAGAGATCAACACTCTGATATGTCCTACATGGGGGCGTTGATCTTCCTAGAACCTAAAAAACAGAGCCAAAAAATGTAGAAAAATTCACCCATAATTCACAGAAATTGTTGAAATTGCTAGTGAAGATGGGGGAAAGGTAATGGATCATGAACAAACAGTAAAACTGATCCAAAAGGTGAGAAAAGGGTAGGGAAAAACCAAGGAAATAAAAATCGATGTCGATCCCCAGTGGAGTCGCCAGTTTCTATTATAGGAAAATTCCCCTGCGGACAGGTGAATTCCCTCTTGGATCTTAGACCCCTATGACCAAGACAAAAAAGTGTTAAATTTGAACACCGACTTTCCTTTAAACATAGCTAAGCTAGTCAATAGAGAAGAGGAAGAAATTATGAGTACCTTTTTACGAAGTTTTTCCTCACTCAGTCCAAGTTGGGCTTGATCTCCAAGTCCTTCAACGAGTCCTGCAATCCAATAAACAATGAAGACAAAGCATACTTCCTATTGTACCATGATTAGTTTAAATCTAGATTTATCCAAAGAGACAAGTCCATGCAAATGCACAAAAACTTGAAGGAAACATGCCAATCACATGTATTAATGAGAACTCAAAAGAGATACTTATAAACGATTGATGAAGTTGCAACAACCTCTCCAAGTCCTCCTTGTTCAACCCTTGCACAAAGCTCCCAAGACCATAAGTTTGATGCCTCCAATTTGCTTCCTTCCTTATGAGATCATAATTTTGTTATCTCTAAACTTCTCCATGCTTCCCTCCTCCATGGAAAGCCCTCATTATATAGGATTTTTAGGCTTAACCACCATGGAGAGGATCTCTCATCAGATCCACTAAAAAAGGGATCTCTAAGATATTTAGGGAGAAAATATTTCTTAAAGATTTTAGGGAGGAAATATCTCTCAAGGATTTTAAGGAGGAAATATTTCAACCATCCATGATATCCTTGACCTTCCCTAAAAAATAGGAAACCAAATTTGAGGTGGATTCTCACACTTAATTACTTTCGTTTTCATGAATATTAATAATAATTCATTTGCACTTGGTATTTTGGCCTTCATGTAATATATCCCTCCTCCACATTGACTAGGGATTGTGACATAGGTTATTCCATGGTGTCAATGTGTATGAGACACTTATATGACACTTACGACATTTAGGGTGAGGTACCTAGGTGTGCAAATTTCATGTGTAACACTCTAGCAACAATAATAGTTTTCTTGAAGATCTCATTGGTTGAGATGAGAACTTCCTATGGAATGCTAACATTTATCATGTGAAGTGATGATGTTCATTGTCATGCGATAGTAAATGGAGCATTGGAAGACGATCATAGAGAAGCAAGGGGATGTGATGCTAAATAACAACATGGTGACGGTAAAGTCACTATGACAATAAAATATTTTTTGGAGTTGTAATTTGATTACATGTAAATGGGCATACTTCTGTAAGCCCTGGATAAGCATGCGTACCCCTGGTTTATCAGGTCACCTGTAAAAAGTCTAAACATAGATTTAGGTAGATTGAATATGTTGGGGGGTGGGGGGGAGGGGCATGTATGTTGGGTTAATCTTGACTCGGTGAAAGAGTTAATGAGTTAAATATGGTTTTTAGGTCAAAGCACATGGTTTTTCGAGTCCATGGTTTTGGGTAGCTCGTGGTATTGTGTCCATGGACTACATGTAATGAAGCCTATAAAAGTCTTGGTGAACTACATTGTAAATGGGTCCAGAGGTAAGCGGTGAAGGCTTACTTGGTCAACTTGGCCAGATTTGGTCAAGGGAATGTTCATGTTAAGGTGGAGCACTGGGACTCCAGTGTGAAGTCCTTGGAGGTGAGAAACAAAGGTTCACTTGGATTGGTTTAGCTGGATTTGGTCAAATTTGTTCGAATGCAAAGTTCAAGGTCGAGCAGTGTGTCTAGGTTAGAAAGGTGGGTCTGTAGAAAGGCTGATGTCTTGGTAGGTCAATCAAGTGTTTGAGAATATATGATGAAGGTAGGTTCATATCCATGGAACTTGGAAAGTATTGGAAGGAAACTGGGGTCGAATAGGCATGTTCAATAATGCCAAGTTGCAACAATAGTTGCGGACAAAAATGGTTGTGCTATCTGGTAAATCGATCACCATTAGTTGCAAAAGACAAGAATATTTTGGAAGAGGTATAACATGTCATTTGGTAATTACTCAAATGTGAAATTATTCAGTAGTGATGCTTATGTTTTTTATCAACACTCTAAGTAAGACCCATATCAAATAGGTAGATCTTTGATATGGTGACGATGTTAAGGGGTGCTGACTGTGGGATCCTACTGCCCACATAATCATCATGGACAACGATGCAATGTTTGATGAATCTCCTTTTATAAAAGATGAAAGGTTCAAAGCATGAATAGTAGTAGAAGGGTATTTGGAAGGTATTGATTTCCATGAAATTTTCTCACTAGTTGTTAGGAGATTGTTTCTATTCATGTTGTGTTAGTACAACTAGATGTTAAAACTATTTTACATGGAGTTTTTTGGACAAGGGGATGTATTTGGAACAACCATAACAATTAGTTCAGAATCGTAATAGAAGATATTTTTGCAAACTCAAGAATCATTGTATGTCCTGAAGCATGCTAGGAAAATGGTACAAGATGTTTGATTCCTTCATGGTTTTGCCAGATTTTACAAGAAGTGAGTATAACCATTGTGTTTATGGTATATTTATTATCTTGGCGGTAAATTTTATAATTGTAGCAAACAAAATCATGTTTGAGATAAACAGGTTGGCTTAGTTGGTTAGGACGTTTGTTATGAAGGATCTGGGAGTAGAAAAAATAATTCTTGGGCATGGAAATACACAGAGATGGGAAATATGGTAAGCTTGGTTATCACAAAAAAGGTATGTGGTGAAGATACTCAATAAATTCGGTGTGAATAATGTGAAACCAGTAAAATCCCTTTGGCTTTCCATTGTAAGTTCTCTTCAGGTTTATGTCCTAACCGATGAAGAATAAAATGGTTATATGTGTCAAGTATTATATGCAAGTAGGAGGTTTGATGATTGCGATGGGAAATGGTCAACATTTCACATGTAGTTGGTGTTTTCAGTAGACACATGGAAAAACCAGGTGAAGAGCATGGAAATGGGTGCTTCAAACACAAAATCACAAGGATCACCTACATTGGTTGCAATGATTTAGTTCGTGGTTATGATTCATGAGATTTGGATGAGAGGAGATCTACCTCAGGTTATCTATTGAAAGAATGCAAGGATCTATTGGGTAAGTTTGGACATGTACATGATGCGGTGTTCCATGGTGGTCAAAGTGTTATGCATTTGACTAAAGGTCCAATGTATCAAAATGGGACAAATGCATTGGTTTATTAGGTAGGTTATTGATGGAGGCAAAATGGTCCATACTGGAGTGAATTGTGCAAGCATGTTCACATAACAATACTGTTATAGAAGTTGTGGAGATGTGATGGTGTTTGGATTCTCTTGGCTTGCAGGAAAGGTGATGAATTAATTAAAGGCATGATATATCAGGTAAATTGTTGTCAAGGTGGATATTGTTGGAAACATGCCAATGAATTTCCCATGCGGTCACATGCACATGCATGCAACTATATTAGGAATGTGCATGCATGCACTCTTTTGTGAACAAATTGTGTAACTGGTGGATCTAATTATAATCAGTTAGTCTAATTGTTTGAGAGATGTTATATATACGAGCATACCCATAGAGGTGAGAGCACAATGTGTAGTGAGTGTGTGAGAGCAAGACGCAATATTGAGGTGTGTTGTGTGTATGAGAGGAGAGGATGGTTGTATGCCTATGTTTGGCTATTGTAATTCTCCCTTGAATAATAAGAATACCGAATATCATTGCCCGTGTTTTTTCCCTGCATTGGGTTTCCACATAAATCACTGTGTCAATTGTGTGATTTCTTCTCTCGGTTTTATCTTGCTAGTTTATGATATGGTTTTATGCTCTTTTTTGCTTCCGCTGCCTAACCCTATCTTGTGATATCGGACTTGTTGATTTATATTTCTGCAATTTTAGGGTGGAACAATTTGATATAATTGGTTGTTGCATACTCTTGAAATTTTATATCTATAAAGTTACATTAACCCTATGTTTATTCTTGGTTTTAGCCCTAAAAATTACTTGTTTTCAATCTGTTTAAGTGACTGAAATACACTATTGTTATAATGTGTTTATTGCTGCAATTTTATTCATATTTTATGCAATTTTATTTATCTTTTATGCAATTTTATTACAGCCTTAAGTAATTTTCAGATTTGTTTTTTTTTGGAACGAACATTTTTTAATTGAGTAATTACATAAAAAACCCTCTAAAACAAGCTTAAAAGTGAATAACCTAAATATGAAAATTTACTTTGAGTAACCACCTAATCCTTAACTCATATAACATAATTTGGTGGTAATTTGGGTAGTAACATAGGTGGCCTTAGACTTGACTTGTCTTGCCTTAGAAACCATAGGTGCTATGAGGGAAGCATCCCTTATGTTGGAATTGTCCTTCGCAAAAAAGAGGGAAGTAGTTGTCTAGGTAACAGTGGAAACACTTCTGTGTTACACTCATATTTGTACCTTGTGAAATCTTTGCACTAGGGTGCAAGATTGTGTGATAATAGGGAGAACCAATGATCTTTATAAATAAGCAATATGAAACCTTAAAGTTATATGTAGATTATTGTCAATTGAGTAAAGGAACAATAAGGAATAGGTATCACATCTCAAAGATCAATAACTTATTTTATCAAAGGAAAGGGGATACAATATTTTCAAAGATAGACTTAAGGTAAAGGTACCACCAAATGTGAATAAGAGAAGATATTCCAAACACTATCTTTTGAACTCGTTTTGGACATTACAAGTTTGTCATGGTGTCGTTTGGACTAACCAATGCAATTGTCATTTATGAGTTTGATGAATGGAGTATCTAGGAAGTACTTGAACTGGTGTGTTAAAGTCTTCCTAGATAATATTCTTATTTATTCAAAGTAAAAAAAGGTAGCACTGGGAGCATCTTAGGGTCATCTTAGGGTCATGCTCTAATGTCTTAAGAGAGAATCAATGATATGTGAATTTATCAAAGTGTTCCTTCTTCTAAAGAGAAATTTAGTATCTAGGCCGTACATCTCCAAAGAAGGGATTTTCATAGATCCGACAAAGATAGAAATCATTATGGAATGGATAGTGTCGCAAAATGAAAATGAGGTAAAGAGATTCATGGAGCTAGAGGGACACTATCAGATGTTCATAGAAGGATTATCTCGTATAGAAAATATGATAACAACCCTTCAAAGTAAGTGCAAAAGGTTTGAGTGGACAACAAAGTGTGAAGAGACATTTGCTCACAAGTGTGCCTATTTTCAATTAGTCAAAACTCGATGAAGGTTTTTTGGTAATCCACCAAGGATGGACTAGGTGCAAAATTAATGTAAGATGGAGGAGTTATCTCATATGCTTCTAAAATGCTGAAGGATCACGAGATAAATTATTGTAGTCACAATTTGGAGTTAGAAGAGATTGTCCTTGCATTAAATATATGGAGGCATTATTTGATGGGATAGAGGTTTAGAATTAATACTAACCACCAAATCATTCAATATTTTTCCACCCAAAGAGACTTGAATTCCTGTCAACAATTGTGGATGAAATTCCTAAGCAGGTACACATTTAGAGGGAAGAGAAAATTGTATAGTAGGGGCTTTAAGCCAACAACAACAATTTTTTCTATAACCTTGTTCAAGGTGAACTTAAGGGAAGAGGTGCTTCAAAAAATTTGCAAGACAATTGGTGTCTAACAATTAAATCCTCACTTCAACTCAAGAGAGGAATATAATCCAAGTTCAATGGGTATGATTTAAACACAAATGGATTTTTGAGATATAATAACAAGATGAATGTGCCTTGGGAAGGATCTCTATGGGATACAATCTTGAATGAAGCCTATAATTCATCATACACAATGCACTTTGGGGTCAAAAAAATGTATATTGGAATAAAACCATTATTTCTTTGGGAATAAATGGAGAATGATGTAGTGGATTTAGTTGCATGATATTTAGAATGCTAGCTAGTTAAGGTTGAGAATCATCATCCAACCAAGTTATTACAACACTATGATATTCATAAATCCAAGTGGGACATGGTATCCATGGATTTTCTAACAAGGTTAGCTTTAAGTCAAAAGAGGCAAGATTTGATAATGGTCATAGTCAATAAATTAACCAAGAGCACAAATTTTATACCAGTAAAGATCACTTATGAAGAGCCAGATATAGAAAGAGTTTTCCTTAGTGAAATCATGAGCTTACATAGGGTACCCATAAAGACAATATCAAACAAGGGTTCTTTGTTCACCTCCATGATCTGGACTACCTTTTAACTAGATTTGAACTATTATGCGGAAGGTCATGCAAGACACCAATGAGTTTGGATCAAGTTGAGGATGTAAGTCTAGTAGGATTTGAATTAATTCAGAAAATTGAAGAACATGTGATTAAGGTCACAGAGAGACCACAAGAGGATAGATATCGACAAAAACGTTATGTAGATTCCCATATCAACTAGAGAAACTTTAATGTAGGGGAAAATGTCTTCCTAGGAGTTAGAGCATAGAAGAGTACAATATGATTTGTCAAGGGTGCCAAATTGTGCCTGAGATTAGTGGGACCATTTGAAATCCTTAATTGAGTAGTACCAGTGGCATATTGAATCTCATTGCCTCTAAACCTATACATGATGTCTTCATGTTTCAATTTTGAGAAATTATATAACAACTAATCCCATGTTATTGAATGGGGTAATTTACAAGTGGTCAACAAGGGATCACTCCAAGTAGAGAGAATGCAGATACAAAACAAACAATCCCACCATCTCAACTTGCACCATTGATTAGGCAAAGGTCAAGTGGCACCAATATAACCCAAGTATACTACTAAGAAGACATAGAGTAAATGTGTTGTGATTATCCCTACCTTTTATATTGACCATAACTTCAAGATGAAATTTCTTGAGGGTGGGGGTATGTAATTCCCACATTTTGATTACCTATTAACTCAATGTTTTGCTAACATTATGTTCTAGTTTGATTCAACCACCAATATCATAGGGTTGTTCAAGTTAGTTATGTTATGAGACTTATAAACTCTTTTATGGTGAGGCAATTATGGCCATGTGTTAGGCGATGCGACGTCATGGCTATGTGTGTGTGTGATGCTTTGGCATATTGGCCATGGTTCCCTGATTAGTACTAATTGTTATCTAATATAATTGTTGACTTGTGTAACCTAGTGTAGGGGTAATTGATTTCCTTGTTAAGTACATGTTTATGAGTTAAATATACACAATCCTAGTAGGGACGTTGAAGGTTCTTTAAACACAAGTATTATGAATTAATATGCATCTTTACACTCCGTGGGAGTCACTACGTAGCAATATCACACTCTAATTTGATAGAAATAAGGCTATGAATACTCATTATCTAATGTTTACATTCACTGTATCATGCTTGATGTTCTTTGCAAGTGTATGTATATCTTACATGGGGCAATAGACTTTTGCAAACCATTTATCATATGGACATGATGTTATGTCAGCATGGATGGGTAAACAGAAAAGGTTTTATGAAGGACATTGAGGTCCATGAACTTTAAGGGCATAGAGGCCCAGATTATGTGGAGGTGTGGAGTGCATTGACATTGAAAATGGTCAACATGACACGATTACGAAGTATCACAACGAAGAGGCCTAATTCAAACTTTTTAATAGATTCCTCTACTCTAAAACACATATCTCACCCTACTTAATGATTGATAGCCTAGATTCCTTTCAAACCCTATAGGGTATCCTCTTAGTGTGTGCTAAAGATAAGCTACTTACCTTTATAATTTTTCACAACCATGAGTCATCTTCCAAGGGGTGCATTAGCATTCAATTTCTCTATGAAGCATGAATGATAACGAATAATTGGCATTATTCTCTTTGCCTATATTATTACATTGAAATCTTGTCTAAGCTATGCATATGATGGTGGCAACATCACACACAGAAAAATCCTAGAGAATTATGCATGGCATTGTTAGGTTGTGAGCCAGAAGGAAAGACAATGTTGAATACAAATTTGGTAAAGGCTGAAATTGTCTGTAAGTCGTTGGACCATGATCTCTCAAGGTGAGAAAATAATAATTATTCTTGAATCCTATATGGCAAGTGAGTCTGATGTGTCAATAGATCCATCTACACACTTAAATTGTTGATAGCATGGACGATGAAGAGTCAAAATCCATGGGATGAAAATAAAAAATGGAATTACTTTAATAACTACACACAATAAAACATTAAATAAATCCCAATAACTGGCAGTCATACCCTATCAATATGTAAAGGCTACTGCTTTCGCCATCCGCCAATTGCAAAACCACATATCAAAATGGAGCTAAGAATTGGGAAATGAAGTGCAATTAATGAAGGGAAAATGCAGATATCTCCATAGAGGATATGGAAACTTGCAAGTAGTGGAGGAAGGTTTATGGCACTATGGTGAATCCATCATGCTTATGGACACTCACTAGTAGCAAAGTTACACTTGAGAGATAACATATATACAACTGGTGAAAATCTTTATATCCCAAATCTATTAGGCATGTGATGAAATTCTCAACTTGGATTTTTGATGCAAGATTTAAAGAAACGAACCTCATTATTTCATCATCATGGCACATTAGATGAACCTCATTGATTGGTATGCAAGTATGACTATTGAATCCCTTGCCAAGTAATATTGCCAAGTAATGTATTTTTAATTTAAATTTATTTTTTTATGATTTTAATTGACCTTTTCTAAGCTTCATGACTCTCTCATTCGAAATCCCTAAAGTTCCTCTGAGCCTTATCTAACATTCTTCGGGCATTTCAAATTTTAGACCTATGGTGAAAACTTGTTATTATGGAATAAAAAGCATCTTTATTAAAAAGTTTGAATGGCCATATGAAATAAAAGAATGGAGGCTTGATTGTCTAAATACAATCTGATTGGACTTTTGGGTTTGATTCACTTGAATGTATCTCGAAAACACCATTTGACCATAAACAAATTTACCCTGATTGCAAAAGCAAACCCAATTTTCAAATGAGGCCCGTTTACCTCTCCTTTCCAAACTTTCAAATGGTAATCTAATTTTGAAACGAATCGCTAAGTCCGAATATGCTCAATTCCTACATTGGCACTTTCCCAAATTAAATTTGAATGATATATTAATTTTGGTCTGATTGCAAAATTTGACCCGATTTCACAATCAGCCCCTTTTGTCCTATATTTGAATGGAAAATTAAAAAATTGCTCGATTTTGAAATTGGGCCTGATCCCTTCCAAAGAAGATTTGAATTTTTTTTTTTTTTTAACCATGGGAACAACCTCCCAAGAGTATATTCAACAGCCCGCAAGCCAGATATACCAATAACTTGTGACTCAACAGGGGCCGAGATGTCCCGAGGCCCATCGAAGTGAACCTCTATCCCAGGGGTTGTCTACCCTTTTAGCCTTGTCACAACGGGCCAATATGAGCGTCCCTACCCCCCGCCGGTTTTGAACCTGTGACCTCCCCGAAGATAACACATGTTCTTAACCATTGATCCCACTCAGGTGCTCATAAGAAGATTTGAATTTTAAATGTGTATCTCGATTACCAAATCAGGCCTTGATAAATGGATTGAGCCCTTCCCAAAGTTTGTTTCAAATGTTGGAATGCCTCAATCATTTTTTTACCCTAATTCTTTCATCAGTGATTTTCTCCAAGTGGAATAATAATTCGATTTCCTTCCTGATTGTTTCGTTGACCCTCTCATGTCTTCGTATATTTTAAATTTTTGAGTGATAATTTCCTTACTAACATAATAAATCTCTCTCATGCTAATGAGAAATGTCAAGACAATATCCTTAAGCACGTGCTGCCTTTGAATTTGTATTCGATGGTGTGAAATTGAGCATTGGAAGTGGCAGTTTGAAAAGGAACAGATGAATGCCATTATTAAGCTGCATAAAGAGCTTGGAGTGAAGTCTTTGAGTCCAAATATCATACAAGTTGCATAATTCTCTACAAGGTTCATACAAGTTGCATGATTCTCTACAAGGTTGGCACATTGCACAATTCTTAGCTTTGAATGCAATCATGGTGCACACAAGTTTAGTTAATAATGGCTATGAAACAACAATAAAAGCATGCGAACAACATGTTGTGAAGACAAAAGGTAATGCTCAAAGGACTGGTTGCAATCCAAAGAAACTATCAAGATGTTGGTCTTATTTGAACCTCTTGTTGGGTTTGCACTATTTAAAGTACTTGATGAAGTAAAGCTCAATAAAGTGAAGGAATCGTGGAAGGAATATTAGCTATCAAATTCTTCCAGTAAAGTTGTCAAGTTGAAATCTTTTAACAAAGTTTGAGAATACAATAGAAGCTTTGAGTATTTTTACACTAATTGTTCATGGAAAACACAACAAGGGTTACACAAGTTTATTTGTGAATAAAGTAAAGGACTCACTCTTGCATACTCATGACTAAAGATATGGCCCTCGAAAATAGTAAACTAGTGAAAGGGAGACAAGAACCTCTAAAGTTCATGCTGCACCATAGGTCCTATCACAGGTTTGCTACAAAATCTCATATTCAAAGGAATTAAAAAGATTAAAGTGCAGATGTTGGAAATAAAAAAAAGGAAACCTATAAGTCACACACAATGACAAAGCCTGGGCAAAAGGATCTGAACCCATCCTCCTTTCACGAGAAGACAATTAGTTTACATTGCAAATCTATTTTATAAATATGTTTCTCCCAAAATCTCTATTGAAAAGTCCCTGGGAAAAGACAAATTTAAAAATGGAAAAAATTGTAAAAAAAAACTAAAGGGTCACTCGAAAGATCAAAAGAGAGTTGGAAGGCCAAGAGCCACCAACCTTTCTTATAAATAGGTTTTTTGCGCCCTAACTAGGAAAGAGAAAATGAGAGAAGGTATAGCTTCATTCTACTCCTACATACGTCTAAATTCATTCTTTCAATCCTTTATTAGCCTAACAATGCTAGCAATGGTAGGCATGGTACAATGTAAGGTCCAATAATAAGGTGAAATCAAAACTACTTCCCTCTCTAAGTAAATTTTGTTTATTTGTTTCATGAATATGTTTCTCCACAAATGTCTATAAGATTAACACTATCATGAATGCAGATACCCTTTAGACAATCTGAGTGTGGAGTTCGTGAAGGCTCTACAATGTTTGGGGCTTCTTCCCACTCGACTTTAAGTTGGTGTGAATAACATATGGTCTCATAAACACCCTATTTACTAGAATCCATGTTGATTGTTAGAAATCCTTGGGTTATTATTAGTTGTACAAACAAACTTTATCAATAAATAAATCTTTTGGGGCATACCTATGCTTATTTTTCTCTATGTATTCTATTTTGTTTGCTTAGTTGCAATTATTGTTTCACATCTTTTATTTGACTATTTGTTGTATATATGAATAATGTTGTCACTAACTATGAATAGTTGTTTGTGATTACAATTTATTGATAGTATGCTAATTGCATAAATGTATAGTTCTAGAATTTAACATTATTCATTGTTTTACATTTAATCTTATATGCTCAATTTGAATTTGGCATTCAAGCACAATTTTAATTCAAATTTTTAATGTTGTGGGTTCAGTTTAATTGAGTAATAGTGAACATAACTCTTTGATTACATTTTCTAAAGCTCATTTCTACATTTTAACTAAACCTCGTAATTGTTTAACTTGAGATTGAGATTCTAATTCCACCTTTAAGAAGAAGCACACACTAATGCAAGGCACACCTAAAATTAATTTATGCATACATAACTACAGGATTAGTACCCTTAAGGGGAAAGACTCTATGAACTGGTTTGACTAATTAATCTAACTTTTAGTTGACTAGTTTATGGCTTTAAGCATACCATGGGCTTCCATCCCTACTTTTCCCCTTGAGAGCCCTACAAGGGTGTTTGACTGTTATGATTGACTAGTTCATTTCGAACATTAACATAAATGGCGACCATACTGGGGAAATGAAAGATCCAAACTTTGTGAAATCTTATCCTTTAGTGTATGTCCAACTCTCCACATATATCTCGAAGAATTTGAGGTGAATCCACTGAGTTTAAATCCATTTTTTAGAGTAAATCAAGAAGAAGTCTTCTTGACCATTTTGATAAGACAACATCTTGGTACATTACTAATTTTGAAGAGAAAAAATATATTCCTAAAGGTAACCCAACGATAGTCAATATAAGTTAGTTTTCCTTGCATAGTAGTTCAAGTTCTAGGTTCAATTCCTCAACGTATGGTTCTACTTCTATTGGTGATATGTTTATCCAATTCAACCACGTACCTATTCCAAATAATCCCCAAAAAGTGATAAAAAAACTAGGCATTTTTCAGTATGAGGTAGATGCAGATTCCACTAAATGGCACATGCCATTCACTCCGAACATTACACCAGTAATTGATCCTTTTCTGAAATTTAAACATCATCTACCCAAGTTTTTAGGCAATGAGGTGACTTATGTTGTTGAACATCTAGTTGTGTTTCCCAATGCATGTGACAACATTGGTGTTGATAAAAATAACACATGCATGTGATTGTATGCAAATTATTTGGAAGGTAGGGATGACGTTGAATTCGTTGACCTTCCTAATAAAAAAGCTTCAAGATAGTTTAATTTGATCTATTTGTTCAAGTATGACAATATGGGAAATCTTGTTGATCACATGAGGAAATTTAATAGCTTATCCTTCAAAAATGGCGAAACCATCAAGTCCTTCAATCTCAGATTCATGAAATTCTTCAATAAGGTTCCTAAAGTCATCTGACCTACTCCACAAGAAATTTTAGTCCATTATTACAACAACAATACCCCTTCTTATTGTTATCGGTTAGAATAAAATGGCATAAATTGTCTTGGTTCATCCTTATAAACCTATTTAGAATTTGAAGAACAAAATATTAGGATAGGTCTACCCTTTGATAGTATTGATCCTAACACTGATATCACTGTAATGTTCTAAATTATGTAGGATATGCACAACATAATGATCTCTCTCAAGCATAAGTTGGCTACATATCCTAAACCTATTGCAAATCCTACCTTCAAGCTTCTAACAAGGCCTAGTTCCTCTAAGCTTAAAAATGCTTCTCCTCACCATTGGTGAAACTTCTGTGTTGAAGCTCATTAGCTAACCACCTATGAGACATTTATAGAAGTTGAAGAGCATGCCAAAAGTAAGAAATGTACCCATATGGTAGCTATTATTGAGGAAGAAAAATCATACAATGATGCGTATGCTACCATGACCCAAATTCAAACAAACCATAATCAATGTAGAACTAAGCCTATCCAAAACTCTCTAACTCGACACTGTTGGAGATAGAAAAAAAGTAGAATGATAAATATAGACTATTCTCAAACTTGGAACAACAATGAATACATGTTGTTCAACACCCAAATCCTATTTCTCTATCATAGAATACTATTTTTATGCCATATAATTACTCACCTTACAATATATCCAATTTGTTCAACAACACATGTATTCCAACAGAGGACGAACACCTTCGGTAACCACTCACACAACCAGATCAAAGATCAACACACCGATGTTTTGACGTGGTAAAACGCCTACGAGGAAACATCCATGGCCCCAACCAACACGACCACTTGGAGAAGTTTATTAATGCAAAAGAAAAACATTATAGAGATATTTTACAAAAGAGTTTCTCACAATCTATCATCGACAAATAACCCTCCATGCTCTTTAAATGGAGATCATGGACCAGTCGGGTGTTAAGCCACATATCAATGGTCATTAAGATCAAGGAGAATATGAACTCACTCTATGTTGGGAACATATCGTGACCGTCAGATTTCCTAACTACAAATGCATACTAATGTATACTAAAGAAACACACTTTTACCTAAGGACACATTAGACCAAGTATATCTTAACTAACTCCTAAGTGTCTAAATATCCTAACACCCCCCTTTAAGAACAACTCGGGATAGGATTGAAGGATTTTCAATAGTGATACAATAGGAGAAGGAAGGAGGAATTATAGCCTATCCCCCCTTAATGAAAACCTTTTGAACTCCTAACATAGATCGAAGTTTGGAAAACTTCGCTTTTGTAAGAGACTTTGTGAAAATGTTTGCAACTTGATCTTCTGTAGGGAAAAATAACACTTCAATAACTTGATCATGCATGAGCTTTCTGATGAAGTGCATTTGTAGCTCGATGTGTTTGTTGCGCTGATGTTGAACTGGGTCTTTGGCGAGCTTGATGGCACTCTGATTGTCGCACCAAAGGCTGGTCGGATGCTGCTGGTGAAATCCAAACTCTGAAAGGATCTGTCGAAGCCACAAGGATTTTTGACTTGCATTTACCGCTGCTTAGTACTCTGCTTCTGCTGAAGAAAGTGAAATAGCCTGTTGTTTCTTACAAGCCCAAGTGATAGGTCCTGATCCAAGGCTGAAAACATAACCTACAGTAGACGTCCGATCATCAGGGTCACCGGCCCAATCTGAGTTAGTGAAACCAACCAATAAAGGAGTCCCCCCTGAAATGTAATGTATCCCGAACTGAACTGTACCACAGACATAGAGAAATATTCTTTTAGCTACTTTCCAATGGCTTTCATGGGGTGTTTGCATATACCGAGCAACAAAACCAACAACAAAGGAAATATCAGGATGGGTATGAGTCAAATATAAGAGGCTACCAACTAACTGACAGTACAGGTTGCATCAACTTTGAGAGAAGTATAGGTGGAAGTAAGCTTGACTCCAGACTGGAAGGGAGAAGGGGCTGGTTTACAATCGTCCATGTGAAAGCAACGAAGAAGGTCACAAGCATACTTAGACTGGGAAAGAAAAAATCCTTCATTGGTTTGCAAAACTTTGAGGCCAAGGAAATAGTGCAAAAATCCTAAGTCTCTAATTTCAAATTTCTTCTTAAGGCTGGTTTTCACATGGTTTAAAAGTTTTGAGTCACTACTAGTAAGGATAAGGTCATCAACATAAAGGAAAAGGATGATGAGATGGCTTCCTAATTTCTTGGTATAGACATTAGGATTAGAATGGAATCTAGAGAATCCGGTGTCAATAAGAAAGCTGTACCTTTTGGCATACCAAGCTCGTGGAGCTTGGTTAAGACCATAAAGAGATTTCTTAAGGTGACAAATAAGGCTAGAGTCATTCTGGACATAGACAGGAGGTTGTTCCATGTAGATTTATTCTTGCAAATATCTATGCAAGAAGGTAGATTTAACATCCATCTGATGGACCTCCCATTTATGTGAGGCAACAAGGGAAAGAACAAGGCAGATGGAATTTATTTTGGCTATAGGGGAAAAGGCTTCATTATAGTCAATTCCTTCAACTTGGGAAAATCCTTTGGATACTAACTGATCCTTGTGTCTTTCAACACTTCCATTTCATGCATTCCGAGTTCTGTAGACCCATTTACATATGACAAGTTTTCTTCCTTTTGGAAGAGGTACAAGATCCCAAGTACCATTTGCCATTAAGGAACAATACTCTTCATTCATTTCTATATCCCAATCTGGATGACCCGAAGCTTCTGCAAATGTGTCTGGATCATGAGTCTTTGAAACTTGAGCCAAAAGAGAAGAGGGTCGCTGGAACTGTGACCATGTCCGATGCTAATATGAAGGATCATCGACAAGATCACCGACTACTTCTCATGTTGAACATACCCATCTAGGAAGCAAAGGAGTTGGTGTTGGTTCAGGTTCAAAGGACTCATCTAGAGGAAGGTGAGCAGGCAAAGGTGGATTTTCATCCTCACTGTCATCATCTGAAGAAGAAAATAGAATAGGAACATAAGAAGGCACAAACACCGAAGATGTCTTTCAGGCTGAAGAAGGCACAATCGTCGAATTAGGCTCATAGTACGAAGAAGGCACAATCGTCGAATTAGGCTCGCAGGCCGAAGAAGGCACAATCGCCAAATTAGGCTCGCAGGCCAAGATATTTTCATCAAATTTAACATCTCTTCTAATAATAATTTTATTACAATGTGGTTGGAGAAGTCTATAACCTTTGACATCTTCAGAATAACCAAAAAAATACAGTTCTCACTTTTAGGCTGCAATGCTTTCCTTTTCTCATCAAGAATGTGAGCCCATGCTATACTGCCAAATACACAGAAGTGACTTACATATGGTTTAATTTTAGTCCAAGCTTCTTCTAGTGTTATACTTTTAAGGGCCTTTGTGGGAGTGCAATTTACTATGTAATTTGCACAATTGATGGCTTCCACCCAATACTTTAGATTTAATCCCTTAGATTGGATCATACAATTAGCCATTTCTTTTAATGTGCAGTTATTTCTCTCAACAACACCATTTTGTTGTGCTGCATATGGAATAGTGTGTTGCATTTGGATGCCCTGAGTAGTGCAATAACTTGTAAAATTATTGTTCATATATTCACCTCCATTATCTGTTCTTAACCTTTGAATTTTATGTTTAGATTGATTTTCTGCAAGGGCCTTGTAGGCCAAAAAGTTGTCAAAAACTTTTCTCTTAAGTTTTAAGAAGTAAACCCAAGTATGCCTGGAAAAGTCATCAATGAAAGTTAAGAAATACTTGCACCCAGAAAAAGGAGTAGAAAGTGGACCACATATATCACTGTGAACAAGCTGCAAAGGGCCCAAGGCGTGCCAAGAGGCACGTTTGTCAAAACTGTCTTGATAATGTTTGTCGAGAACACAATCGACACAAACACCATCTTTGCATGAAACAGGAGGAAGTCCAGTCACCATTTTTTGAGTACATAGTTGCTGCAATGAGCGATAGTTTAGATGACCAAACCGTTCATGCCAAAGTTTGCTCAAGTCATTTCTATGAGCAACAAAAATCGATGAAAAAGATGATGACCCAAAGTTGTCAAACTTGTACAACCTGGTAATATCATCAACAATTCTAGTTGCAAGAACATGCTTAGTATCTTTTAGATCCTTGATTACAACTTGGTGAGGTGAAAACTCTACAGTTTTACCTTCACTTGAATGAGTGATTTGATATACTGATAGAAGGTTGCAAGAAAGACTTGGAACACATAACACATCATTGAAATGACCATTATCTACTTGAATTGTTCCAGATCCTACAACACTAAGAGACTATCATCACCAACAAATATTTTCTTGGTGTTACATTCATTTAGAGCAGAAAATATGTCTTTATCCTTAGCCATATGATAAGATGCTCCAAAATCAATAAGCCACTCATCATAAGAAGAAGTAGAATTTGCATTGAAGGAGAAACCAGAAGTAGAAAGTACATGTCCATGAGAAGAAGAAGAAGAAGTAGAATCAATACTGATGTTGTGCTTCTTCATTGCTGCTTCTAAAGTTGCCATCTTTTTGAAACATTTGGACCCATCATGACCATCTTTATTGCAAAAGTTAATGCCTGTCAGTATTCTTATTTTTATATTTTGCTCCTTTTTCACCATTAGGAGCTAAATTTGTCTGAGTGGGTTTGGGACCCTTATGTTGCTTGTTGTTGTAGTGAGGATGTTGCTTCTTGGGATTCTTGGGTTTATCTTTCTACTGGGCAACTAAGGCCTTGTTGGAGGTACCTGCAATGCTGATCACTCCAAGTTGTACAAGCTTATATTCCTCTCTAATCAAAGCAGCACAAAATGACTCAAGAGTGGGTTTTTGATAAGTTTTCCCTAGAGCCTCTCTCATTCCATAAAAGGTAGATACAAACACAGAATATGCAGTACCTAGCTTAGAAAGAATAAGATAGATGCAACACTCTTCCTCCATCTTTATCTCACATTCTTCACATAAATTTCTGAGTGTTTTAAACTTAGATAGATAGTCTCCAATGCAATAAAAATCACTTGGAATTAAGGTCAATACTTTATTTTCTAACTATTGCGCTCGAATAATATTGAGTTTACCAAACACAGATTCAATCTTTTCCCAAGCTTCATCGAGGTCATCAATTTCTTTAAGGTGGAACCTTAAATTAGGAGAGATGGACATTCTGATTAGTCCACATGCTTCATCACTCCTATTAGCCCATTTGAATTTCTTATCAACATCAATGGGTTCTTTTTCCTTTCCCAAGGTAATCCGGTACAAGCTTTTACTTCTTAATAAATCCTCCATATGAGATTTCCATTGGAAGTAGTTGGTGCTCGTAAGTAAAAGATTACTCAAAGAAGTCATATTCAATATGTAGATAATATGAATTTAAAAAATTAAATTCATAATATGGATGGAAAGATATCGAAAAATTAGGTAGTTTAAAAAAAAATGACACTAAAAACAGACTTCAGATGTGAAAGTTATGACATTTAAAAAAAAGGCATAAACGGTAACCAAAAGACCACATGGTGGTGTAAGTTGCTTTATGAAGTGACCCGCTTTTATAAAAAGAAGTGGGGATCACTTTTACAATGAAGTTACTTTATAAAAGAAAAACTGCAAGCAAAATAAGTAACTCTAAAATAAAATATTAAAGCTACTTATAGTGATTCACTTTTATACTTGAAGTGAAATACACTTTACAATTGAGCATGGACTTTTTCAAAAAAACGTAATAAAAAGAGAGACTTGAACTCAAGACCTCTTACTTAATAAGATAAGTTTTAACCAAATGGGCTAGAAAAAATTATTATATTGTTTAGCAAGAGGATTGTTGTTGTTGTTTATGGCCTTGGAGAGTGTGCTAAAAAAAACTCTTTTCACAGAAGAAAAAAATTTCGCTTCTCGATGACAACAAGAGTTAGATCTCGGTTAGCTTACCCAGAAAATGCACCTTTTCCTATATGTTTCTGATTTTTTGAGATCGCACAGGGCGTGGTGAAAAGAGAATACGTAGATCTAAAAGAGTAGCAATCCAGAAACAAATAATATAAAGCTGAAATAAAACCAAAATAATACTCTGCAAAAATTTAAAAATGACGTATTCAGGCTTTATACCTCTGGATCTGACTGAAATGGCCGTATCTTGGGAAAATAGAAACCTTTTCGAGTGAAACGAAAAGTGTTCCTGACTAAAACGAGTGCTCTGGACGCAATGGAACAATCATATTAGCCCAAAAATGTATGAAAATAGAAGAAAATGAATATGAGGCAACTTGGCTTCACGATCTCAATCCACAGCATGAGCAGGTATTCAAACAAGCTCTGATACCATGTTCAACAACACAGGTATTCCAACAAAGGACGAACACTTCCAGTAACCACTCAGATGACCAGATCAAATATCAACACACCGATGTTTTGACGTGGTAAAACCCCTATGTGGAAACATCCACGACCTGAACCAACACGACCACTTGGAAGAGTTTATTAATGCAAAATAAAAAGATTACAGAGAGATTTTACAAGATAGTTTTTCACAATCGATTATCGGAAAATGACCCTCCATGCTCTTTAAATAGAGATCATGGAACAATTGGGTGTTAAGCCACAAATCAATGGCCGTTAAGATTGAGGAGAATATGAACTGTCAGATCACCCTATGTCGGGAACATATCATGACTGTCGGATTTCCTAACGACAAATGCATACTAAAGAAACACACTAAGAAACACACTTTTACCTAATGACACATTAGACCAAGTAGATCTTAACTAACTCCTAAGTGTCTAAATATCCTAACACGCCAACCCTTAAAGAATATATCCAATATATCCAATGACATGCCAACCCTTAAATCCAATATCAGCCTTTTAGATGTGCCCTAAGCTCTAGAACAATATCAAAGCCTCAATAAAGCAATGGTTGTCCCTAATTTACCAACTGAACATTGGGGCAACAACATATTTGTTTCCAATGTTATTGAATTGGAAGAAAGATTTCAAAAATAGGTCAACGTGGCAACCATGGCACGTCCTGAGCCTAAATATCCTCCATTTTATGTGTCTATGCAAATAATGGGTAAGTTGCTCATTATTTCCTGTTTGATGGAGGATCTTGTCCCAATATAATGTCTAAATTAGTGATCATGGAATAGCTTGGTCTCCCCTACACTAGTGAAGCTAATAATATGCTTACCTTTAATAAGAAGGTTCAACCATCCATTGATAAAATTAAGGATCTTACCTTGGTCGTATGCTCTCACCTAGAGATCTGGGCCACTTGTAATTTCCTAGTTGCCAACATGGAGGTAGGAAATTTATCTAGGATCCTAGGGAATGAATGACAATATATGACCAATGGTTACCTAATCCTTGATAGTTCACATATGATCATCCCTTGTGATCATAAAAATATTATCATATTAAGGAAACCAAGAACTATCCCCTACATTGAAAATACCTTAGGTTTTGAGGTGGATTATATCAAGACTAGTCTTGGTACCTATTTTGTCTTTACAAAAGAAGAATATTCTTCCCTTGTCCAATCTAGTCCTAATCAAGATTAAATTTGGAATTTGAAGTTTGATGGCATTTCTTCTTGTGAAATAAATGGTGCTAGAATTATGTTGTACTCCCCATCAAGTAAACCTCATTAGTTTTCTTACAAGTTGAACTTTGCATGCACTAACAACATTGTTGAATTCAAAACTTTGTGTCTAGGTTTAGAAAAATATTTACAAATGGGTTGTGCACATTTGTTGGTTTTTGGATATTCATAATAGATCATAAATATGGTCAAAATCATGTTTAAACTTGCTAAGAAAATTTTTAGGAGGTACATCCAAATTATAGATCAGGTTACTGAGAGATTTTTCTCATTTAATCTAACATATATCCATAGAGAATTTAATTCAGTGACTAACAAATTCTTTGCTTTTACTACTAGTCCTAACATACAGTTTTCTAATGATAGGCCTAGTTGTGATGTCAAGTCTCTTTATCATCGTTGTGTGCTAGAGAATGATGATTCTTGGCTGACTTTTTAAAATGACAAAGACATTTGTTTCTTCCTCATTGACCAAGAAGACACGATGCTCGACTCTTTAGGGATCATAAATATTTAGCGCAATGCCTACCCTAAAGGTCTAGCTCCTTTGGAAAATATGTTTTCAACCAATGATACCTCCAAGGTTTCCAGTCAAAACCATGAGTCATCTAAGTGAAATATTGGCCAAATTTTCTCTGTAAACACAAGTTTTGAGGATGATCCTAAGATCTAACATGTAATATCCCAATGCATTGAAAAAGAGAAAGCCAAATTTTAGCCCTTTTCCATGAGTACAAATATATCTTTACTTGGTCTTGCAAATATTTAAGAGATTTCAACCCTGGCATAATCCAACACTCCATTCCGCTTGAGAAGGATGCTAGTGGTACCATTTGAAGTCCTTAATTGAGTAGTACCAATGGCATATTGACTCACTTTTCCTCTAAACCTATACATGATGTCTTCATGTTTCAATTTTGAGAAATTATATAACAACTAATCCCATGTTATTGAATGGGGTAATTTACAAGTGGTCAACAAGGGATAATTCCAAGTACAGAGAATGCAGATACAAAATAAACAATCTCACCATCTCAACTTTCACCATTGATTAGGCAAAGGTCAAGTGGCACCAATATAGCCCAAGTCTACTACTAAGAAGACATAGAGGAAATGTGTTGTGATTATCCCTACCTTTTTTATTGACCATAACTTTTAGATGAAATTTCTTGAGGGTGGGGGTATGCAATGCCCACATTTTGATTACCTATTAACTCAATGTTTTGCTAACATTATGTTCTAGTTTGATTCAACCACCAATTTCACAGGGTTGATCAAGTTAGTTATGTTATGAGACTTATAAACTCTTTTACGGAGAGACAATTATGGCCCCGTGTTAGGTGATGTGAGGTCATGGCTATGTGTGTGTGTGTGATGCTTTGGAATATTGGCCATGGTTCCATGATTAGTACTAATTGTTCTCTAATATTATTGTTGAATTGTGTAACCATAGTATAGGGGTAATTGATTTCTTTGTTAAGTACATGCTTATGAGTTAAATCTACACAATCCTAGTAGAGATGTTGAAGGTTCTTTAAACACAAGTATTATGAATTAATATGCATATTTACACTCGATGGGAGTCACTACATCACAAGATCACACTCTAATTTGATAGCAAGAAGGCTATGAATACTCATTATCTAATGTTTACATTAACTATATCATGCTTGATGTTGTTTGCATGTGTATGTATATCTTACATGTGGTAATAGACTTTTCCAAACCATTTATCATATCGACATGATCTGAAGTCAGTATGGATGGGTAAAGGGAAAAGGGTTTATGAAGGACATTGAGTTCCATGAATTTTAAGGGCATAGAGGTCCATTTTATGTAGAGGTGTGGAGTGCATTGACCTTGAAAATGGTCAACATGACATGATTACAAAGTATCAAAATGAAGAGGCCTAATTCAAACTTTTTAATAGCTTCCTCTACTCTAAAACACATATCTCTCCCTACTTAATGATTGATAGCCTAGATTCCTTTCAAATCCTATAGGGTATCCTATTAGTGTGCACTAAAGATAAGCTACTTACCTTTATAATTCTTTACATCTTGAGTCATCTTCCAAGGGGTGCATTAGCCTTGAATTTCTCTATGAAGCATGCATGATAATGAATACTTGGAATTAATTTTTTCTGCCTCGAGAAACGTGACACCTTCCTCAGGAAACATGTCATGTATTTAGGTGGTTTTTCGGCACATGGTTTTTGCCCATGGTTTTCTATTTCCGGTTAAGGAATTAGGGTTTTGCACTAATCCAGGTCATTGGGTTAGGGTTTTGGATGCCACTGGCTCCTATATGTATATTGTATTGTAAACAATGTATCACAATGAATAATATAGAATATGTTGGTTTTCCCAAGTTGGGTTTCTAGGGGAAAAATATCTGTGCAATGTTTGTATTTGCCATTGTATCTTTTCTATTCTTTTCTGAATATCTGTTTGCAGTAGATATTGTACAAGGTTAGAATTTACATTATTCTCTTTTCCTATATTATTACATTGAAATCTTGTCTAAGCTATGCATATGATGGTGGAAACATCACACATAGAAAAATCCTATAAAATTATGCATGGCTTTGTTAGGTTGTGAGCCAGAAGGAAAGACAATGCTGAATACAAATTTGGGAAGGGTTGAAATTATCTGTAAGTTGTTGGACCATGATCTCTCTAGGTGACAAAATAATAGTTATTCTTTAATCCTATATGGAAAGTGAGTCTGATGTGTCAAGAGATCCATCTACACACTTAAATGGTTGATATCATGAACGATGAAGAGTCAAAATCCATGGGATGAAAATAAAAAAGGGAATTACTTTAATAACTAGGAAAAATAAAACATTAAATAAATCCCAATATCTGGTAGTCATCCCCTATCAATATTTAAAGGCTACTGCTTCCCCCATCCGGAAATTGAAAAACTATATATCAAAATGGAGCTGAGGATTGGGAAATGAAGTGCAGTTAATGAAGGGGAAATGTAGATATGGAAACTTGCAAGAAGTGGAGGAAGGTTTATGGAACTATGGTGAATCCATTAGGATTATGGACACTCACTAATAGAAAAGTTACACTTGAGAGTTAACATATCTACACCTGGTGAAAATCTTTATATCACAAATCTAATAGGCATGTGAAGGAACCTCAACTTGGATTTTTGATGCAATATTTAAAGAAATAAACCTCATTATTTCATCATCATGGAACATTAGATGAACCTTGTTGGTTGGTATGCAAGTATGAATATTGAATCCCTTGCCAAGTAAGATTTACTAGGACCTGCTACACATTGATTTCAGGATGTCTAGGGGAAATGAAAACATGAGAACGTTTCCACTTCATGCTTATGATCTAGAAATACCTAGCAAAGACTTATGGCTTCACCTAGTGTGTCACCATTTGTTGAGGCACTTGATAATTGATCTGGATTATGTTTGGAATGAAATGAAAGCAAATATATTACGATGAAACACTCATGAAAATTTCCAGAAACAGATAAATACAACAATACTTGATTTCTATTAATGAGAGAATTGTAAAGAGACTGTATAAATAAAGAGTGCAAGAATCACTAAAATGGTGGGAGCTTTATCTCTGAGAAGAGATGTGAAGACTATGCTCATTCACAAGAATATGATTACAATGAGGCTCTGAAGGCCTTTTTATGTTGAACAAGAATGCCAAAACCCTAGACATCCAAAAACCTAACCCTAGGAGATGAAACACCAAAATTCATGTGGGCCCCATTTGGGTAAGTTAGTACATTAACTTCCCGGGGTCGTAACTTTTGCATACGATCTCTGTTTTAGGCACATGATAGCCTGTTGGAAAGGTATTTTCGAGAAATACACACCACACCATCAAAATCTGACTTCGTTTATAGTTTGACTGTGGTGAGCCAAAATAACACTGTTTAGGGGCCCAAAACGGCCCTGGAAGTACAACAAGATGTGTTGACATGAAAACATGCAAAATAAGCTAGTTGGATTAGGTGGGAGGCGACCATTATCCACTTGGAATATGTGTAGGGATTTAGACATCCCCAGAAGTGTAGAACCCACCATTACAATGAAGTACATAAGAACGTGTTGAACTAAAGGAACCAGTTGGAACAGGTGGGTGGCCACCAATATCCACCTGGATCAATCGTCCCACCTTAGAAAGCAATGGTCTCTATTGCATTGAGTGCCCAGGGAAGAGAGGAAATCATTTTCCGAATCTAAATCTTGGTGAGCTGCATTCTTTGTTGGAGAAGTTATGTTTCTTGGTTTGTGGACGACTATCACAAGCCTGTTGCTGGAAAGGTTGAATATGCTCCACCAATATGTTGTCTCTGGGTTTGACGAGGCATTGTGTAGGCACCCTTGTAGGTGAAGAAACAATCTATTTTTGTTGGATATAAGGTTTTGAGGCTACAATGGTTGTAGCGGTCTTCTGTGCATCCTTTGAACATACTGTGAAGAGGATGAATTTTGCAGTATGAAAGATTACCTTGTGACACTGTTTTGGTGGAGCAGTAGTAAGAACTACCTCTGGTATCCTATAGAGACGACCTCCCAAAGTAATAATGACACTATGGGGTCTATAATCATAGACAACATGACGTCTCCACATATAGAGTTGGCCCAAAACCACATAAAAAACATTGAGAGGGGCAACATTACACATTACCTCATCCTTGAAGGGATGGATGCCATAAGACATGCGACATTGCTAACTGACACAGAGGTCTTGACCTTGGTGAAGCCAACCGATGTTGTATGGCTATGGGTGTGGTGTTGTTGACAACCCCAACTGTTTGACGACCTTATCTGAGATGAGGTTCTTCTGGCTATCGTTATCAACAATGAAATGCTACAGGGTCCCCTTCACCCACATTTGTGAATGGAAGAGGTGCTCCCCCTCTTCAGGGTCTACTAATTCTTCTAGTTGAATTGTTGTGGTCGCGATAGTGGAAGTGGGGTCTGCATCGATGATCTGTCTATTTTCAATATTTTATGTATCAGATTCTGAATTAGGGTTCGACTCTGTGTCTTTGAACTCGACCACCAATGACTATTTCGAGCGACATCCATCGGTGTTGTGTTGGGGGTTTTTGTGGAAGTCACACCACTTCCCAGTGTCATTATTTGTCTTTCCTTTACCCTTCCTATCCTATGTCTTGGATTGGTTTTCTGGAGGTTGTTGGTTAGGGCCATCCTTACCATGCTTTGGTTGTAGTATATTTGCAGACCCAAATTCCCATTTGTTCTAGTGCCTAAATTTCTGCTCGATTTTGACAACATATCGACATGCAACTCCTAATGATGATATGTTTAGGAAATCCATTTCGGTTTGGATGTACCTATGTAGATCCCCACAGTATTTCACAACTAGATGTCGCTCAGAGTCTTTGATACCCAACTTGGTGCACGAGGTATGGAAAGTATTTGTGAACTCCGACAATGTTTGGCTCTTCTCTTGCGATAGTGTGGTCCATCTCATGTACTGGTATTCATAGTTATCAACATGATAGTATTTTTATTTGACCGCATCCACAAAAAAATCCTAAGTGGGCTCGACCCCATATATTCCAGATTCCTTTGCGGAACTTTGTTCCCAGTAAGTTTCCCACCAATGTTTTGTTGATACCGAGAGGGGGGTGAATCAATATCAAGTACAATTAAAATATTTTTCAACTTATAATTAAACCATTCAATTATATCCAATGAGAAATTAACAATAGTATAAGAGTTACACCAATACACTACAATACACCATGCACACTATATGAGAAATAATCAATAGTTATTGTTCAAGGGAAGTAATGACTTCCAAAGGTAGCTACATCTTCCAAATGTAAAGGGAGAGATAAACCTCCAAGAGGAAGATACAATCCTTTAATATAAGAGAGGGTTTAACTCTCCATCCTTTCCCCTTCCTCCCACCCAAGAATATATTAAAGATAATAAAACTTTACATTAAATCATCACCATCAACTAACCATCACATAGAACCTGATAATGCTTCATGAGACTTCTTCAACTTATGAAATTCTTCAATTATTGAAATACTCTAATCCTATAGATAATATTACTCAATGTATTCTTTGAAACTTCTCCAAGTTTCACTCCTTGAATCCTCCCCAAAAAGAAGTTATAGAGAGAATGGTAGACCTTGTTCAATTCTGGTTTATTCAGGAGACCTAACTTGTACAACATGCCCTGTGCTCAATATTTAACATCATATTATGAAACTCGCACACAGGAAAAAAAAGTCTGTACCCTTTCAAATTCAATTTGTCCCACTTCATTTGGATTCTCTATGAATAAGTTATGATTGTTTTACCTGGAACACCTGTTTATTGACTAGCTTTAGGACTGGTCAAAAACCCTATCTTCCATAGAGTGTATCTCCATAATTATATCGAATCAAGAGATGAAACTTTTACCACAGGTACCTTGATATGTATTCTAAATACCATAGCAATTTCACCATATGAATCATTCTAGAAAAAAAATTATAGCGAAAATGGTAAGATGACCTGAAAACAACATACCTTAGAACACATCACCAAAAGACTTCATCCTCCCTTGAAATCCGGCCTTCTTTACTTCTGATTTCTTATAAAATTTGACTTGTATATCAAATGAATGTATAATGATATTTATTTATACCATTTATATCACTTTCTTTTAACATTAGGGCCAACCTGACACTTTCTTATTTTGTAATTATTTTCTTTAATTATCTTCTGTTGGAAGATTGGTTGTTGTCATTGATGTCAACCCTAGTCTTGGGTTTTGGACTGCAAGATTGATAAAGGTATTTGGAAATGAAGGAAAATGCACATGCATATACAATACCCATGAATGGATAGTATACATCATGTTGTTTCTGGTGGTATGTGGCACGTCACGTGAATCCTCATGGTTGAGGAGAAATGAATTTTTGAAGATGACAAAGTGAATTGAAGAAAGAAGTACATGTAGGCCCTGAGGATAATTAGAGAAAAGAATTACAAAATAAGAAAGTGTCAGGTCGGCCCTAATGTTAAAATGAGGTGACATAAATGGTATAAATAAACATCATTATACATTCATTTTGATACAAGTCGAATTTCAGAGGAAATAAGAAGTAAAGAAGGCCGGATTTCAAGGGAGGATGATGTCTTTTGTTGATGTGTTCTAAGGTATGTTATTTTCAGGTCATCTTACCATTTTTACTATAACTTTTTTTCTAGAATGATTCAGATGGTGAAATCACTATGGTATTGAGAAGACATATCAAGGTACCTATGGTAAAAATTTTATCTCTTGATTTGCTATAATTATGGACATACACTCTGTGGAAGATAGGGTTTGTGACCAGTCATGAAGCTAGTAAATAAACAGGTGTTCCGGGTAAAATAGTCATAAATTCTTCATCGAGAATCCAAATGAAGTAGGAAAAATTTCATTGGAAAGAGTACGAAATTTAGTTTCTTGTGTGCGAGTTTCATAATCAGATGTTAATTATTGAGCACGGGGCATTCTGTGCAAGTTCACTCTCCTGAATAGACCAGAATTGAATAAAGGCTACCATTATTTCTATAACCTCTTTTTGGGGAGGATTTAAGGAGTGAAAATTGGAGGAGTTTCAGAGAATACATTGAGTAATATTATCTATAGGATCAGAGTACTCCAAGAATTGAAGAAGTCTCAGGAAGCATTATCAGGTTCTATGTGATGATTGGTTGATGGTGATGATTTAATGTAAAGTTTTATTATCTCTCAT
>JASDQU010100831.1:253759-268435 GCA_032191745.1 Picea mariana
AAGAATAGATCATGAACCCAGATGGACTACATCACAAAGAAGCCCACTTACTCCAAGGTATCAAAATTTCTTTCTTGGTCATTGTTATACTTGCAAAAGTTTTGGACATAAGGAAATTGATTGCATAATCAATGAAAGGAACACATACACAAGAAACATGAATGGTGTAAATAGAATATATGAAAATAATCATGGATTTGTGAACATAAGTTATAATTCATTTTCCCCATTGATGGAAAAAAATATTGCATGCTACAAATGTAATTATCTTGGTCACAAAGCACGAGATTGCAGATATATGAATGAAGATGTCCCTATGCCAACCACAGTATGGAGAAGTAAAGGGATTCAAAACAATGAATATTGTCGAATAACATTGACCGCTGAAGAATGTAAAGAAGAAGATGAATGGTACATAGACAGTGGATGTTCTTCACACATGACTGGAGATCAAGACAAATTCATCAGCTTGAAGAGAAAGGGTGGCAATGTTGCATTTGGAGATGACTCATCTGCCAAAATACTTGGAGAAGGTGTAGTAGAGCTTGGAAGAAAAAATGTACAAGCAAAGAATGTTCTATTGGTTGAAGACTTGAATCATAATCTACTCAGTGTTAGTAAAATGTGTGATCAAGGATACACTCTTACGTTTGATTCCTGAAAATGCAAAATCAGATAAAACAACTCAGGAAAATTGGTTGCAACTGCAATAAGAAGACCGAACAACATATACATCCTAGACATGAAGAAGAGAGAGAAGATAGAAGCCACATAAAAGGATTCTAAGGAAGAAAAAGTCTCAAAGACCAAAAATAACGATGAAGTATTATTGAGTGCCACATGTTTAGGGGGAGCAGCCCCAAAGAAGAGAGTTACATTTTTCCATTAAACTCAGGGGGAGCAGCCTTAACCTTTTCCATTAATGTCAAAGGGGGAGGGAAATTGGGATCATGATGATAGGGGAAGCATGAGTGTTGCCATCAATGACAAAGGGGGAGATTGTTGGAAGATTGGTTGTTGTCATTGATGTCAACCCTAGTCATGGGTTTTGGACCGCAAGATTGATAAAGGTATTTGGACATGAAGGACAATGCACATGAATATACAATACCCATGAATGTATAATATACATCATGTTGTTTCTGGTGGTATGTGGCACGTCACGTGGATCCTCATGGTTGAGGAGAAATGAATATTTGAAGATGACAAAGTGAATTGAAGAAGGAAGTACATGTAGGCCCTGAAGATAATTAAAGAAAAGAATTACAAAATAAGAAAGTGTCAGGTCGGCCCTAATGTTAAAATGAAGTGACATAAATGGTATAAATAAACATCATTATACATTCATTTTGATATAAGTCAAATTTCAGAAGAAATAAGAAGTAAAGAAGGCCGGATTTCAAGGGAGGATGAAGTCTTTTGGTGATGTGTTCTAAGGTATGTTATTTTCAGGTCATCTTACCATTTTTGCTATAAATTTTTTTATATAATGATTCATATGGTGAAATCACTATGGTATTGAGAAGACATATCAAGGTACCTCTGGTAAAAATTTCAGCTCTTGATTCACTATAATTATGGAGATACACTCTGTGGAAGATAGGGTTTGTGACCAGTCTTGAAGCTAGTCAATAAACAGAGGTTCCGGGTAAAAAAGTCATAAATTCTTCATTGAGAATCCAAATGAAGTGGGAAAAATTTCATTGAAAATAGTACGGACTGTAGTTTCTTGTGTGCGAGTTTCAGAATCATATGTTAATTATTGAGCGCGGGAATTCTGTGCAAGTTCACTCTCCTGAATAGACCAGAATTGAATAAAGTTAAAGTCTACCATTCTTTCTATAACCTCTTTTTGGGGAGGATTCAAGGAGTGAAAATTGGAGGATTTTTAGTGAATACATTGAGTAATATTATCTACAAGATCAAAGTACTCCAATAATTGAAGAATTGCAGAAATTGAAGAAGTCTAGGGAAGCATTATCAGGTTCTATGTGATGATTGGTTGATGGTGATGATTTAATGTAAAGTTTTATTATCTCTCATATATTCTTGGGTGGAAGGAAGGGGCAAGGATGGAGAGTTCAAATCTCTCTTGATATTGGAGGATTGTATCTTTCTCTTGGAGGTTTATCCCTCCCTTTACATTTGGAAGCTGTAGCTACCTTTGGAAGTCATTACTTCCCTTGAACAATAACTATTGATTATTTCTCATATATTGTGCATGGTGTACTTGGTGTATTGGTGTAAATGTTATACTATTGTTCATTGCTCATTGGATATAATTGAATGGTTTAAGTATAAGTTGAAAAAGGTTTTAAATTGTACTTGATACTGATTCACCCCCCTCTCAGTACCAACATCTTCAAGGCCTACATGTACTTCCTTCTTCAATTCACTTTGTCATCTTCAAAAATTCATTTCTCCTCAACCATGAGGATCCATGTGATCTGCCACATACCACCAGAAACAACATGATTTATACTATCCATCCATGGGTGTTGTATCTGCATGTGCATTTTCCTTCATGTCTAAATACCTTCATCAATCTTGCGGTCCAAAACCCATGACTAGGGTTGACATCAATGAAAACAACCAATCTTCCAACATGTTTGACATGGGGGAGAGCCTTGAGGAGTGTGGAGGTGATATTTTTCCTGTCGAAAAAATTTTGAACAGAGAAATAACCATCTAATATATTTAACCATTTTTCTAGGGCATCCACATTGATCTAACCTTCAAATATGGGAATATTAAAATTAAATTGTACCTTGAAGGGAGAGGTTCCTCCAAAATGGTCGCTTGATGAAGATGTGCCTATTGCTATTGGAAAACATTAAAATATGTGTGCAAAATTCTCCATCATTTCGTCCCACTGTCGCACGAGAGCTTTCGCAAACACCAGGTTAATAGAATCTTCTGCTCTGTCGTTTTTCTTTTCTGTTGCCATCGAGGGTTTCTTGGGCATGCAAGAGTGATTGTCCTCAAGAGAGACAAGCTCGATACCCAACTGGATATACTCGAACCTCATCGAGGACATGCGCTGAAAATTATTAAGGGAAGCTTGCTTTGATACCACTAACCCTTATTATGTTTGGAACAAAATGAAAGCAGATATATTACAATGAAACACTCATGAAAATTTCCAGAAATAGAGAAATACAACAATACTTGATTTCTATTAATGAAAGAATTGTAAAGAGACTGTAAAAATACAGAGTGCAAGATTCGTTAGAATGGTGGCAGCTTTATCTTTGATAAGAGATGTGATGGCTACGCTCATTCACAAGAAGATGATTACAATTAGGCTCTAAGGGCATTTTTATGTTAAACATGAATGCCAAAACCCTAGACATCCAAAAAACCTAACCCTAGGAGATGAAACGCCAAAAGTCATGTGGGCCCCGTTTGGGTAAGTTAGTACATTAACTTTTCGGGGTCGTAACTTTTGCATGCGATCTCCATTTTAGGAGCGTGATATCCCATTGGAAAGGTCGTTTCAAGAACTACACATTACACCGTCAAACTCTAACTCTATCTACAGTTTGACTATGGCGAGCCAAAATAACATTGTTTAGGGGCCCAAAACGGCCCTGGAAGTACAACGAGATGTGTTGATATGAAAACATGCAAAATAAGTTAGTTGGATTACGTGGGAGGCCACCAATATCCATCTGGAAGATGTGTAGGGCTTCAGACAGCCCCAGAAGTGTAGAACCCACCATTACAAGGAAGTACAGAAGAACGTGATGAACTAAAAACTGACAAAAGGAGCCAGTTGGAACATTTGGGTGGCCACCAATATCCACTTGGATCAATAACGCCACTAAGTCGATCGACTTGGGGACCCACTTTCAAATTTTTAATCAAGCCTCTTCAATTATGCTTTGTTTTTCTTGCGCTAAGATTAAATAATTGTTTTTACATCGAGAAAGGTCTTTTTGATTTGAATTTATTTTTTTATGATTTTAATTGACCTTTTCTAAGCTTCATGACTCTCTCATTCGAAATCCCTAAAGTTTGTCCGATCCTTATCTAACATTCTTAAAAAAATCTTTATTAAAACTTCTTATTATGGAGTAAA
The DNA here is from genome assembly GCA_032191745.1 of Picea mariana. Classification (NCBI taxonomy): domain Eukaryota; kingdom Viridiplantae; phylum Streptophyta; class Pinopsida; order Pinales; family Pinaceae; genus Picea; species Picea mariana. Next base: position 257,841 of record JASDQU010100831.1, read on the forward strand.
ATCATATTTATTAAAAAGTTTGAACGACCATATGAGATCAAATAATGGAGGTTTGATTGTCTAAATGCAATCTGATTTGACTTTTGGGTTTGATTCACTTAAATGGATCTCGAAAACACCATTTGACCAAAATCAAATTTACCCTGATTGCAAAAGCAAACCCAATTTTCAAATCAGGTTTGTTTACCTCTCCTTTCCAAACTTTAAAATCGTAATCTAATTTTGACCCGAATCGTTAAGTCCGAATATGTGATAAGGGAATTCCTTTAAGTCTAAAAACCTAACCCTAGGAGATGAAGTGCCAAGAGTCATGTGGGCCCCGTTGGGGTAAGTTGGTACATCAACTTCCCAAGGTCGTAACGTTTGCATACAATCTTTGGTTTAGGCGCACGATATGATTTTGGAAAGGTATATCCAAGGACTACACATTATGCTGTAAAAATCTAACTTAGTCTACATTTTGACTCTAGCAAGCCCTAAAAATGTTGTTTAGGGCCTCAAAATGGCCTCGAAAGTTTACGACCTGAAAACTAAGAAAAAACTGCCAAACTAAAAAAATTCCAAGATGAGGCAGTTGGAATAGGTGGGTGGCCACCAATATCCACTTGGATCAATCCTCCCCCCTTAGGAATAAATGGTCTCGATTGTGTTGAGTTTCCCTATCAGATGAAGAAATTTCTACTGAATTTGGCCTCAGGTGAGCCACTTGCCTTGGTGTAGGAGCTTTGTTGCTTTGACAACTCGAAAAAGTTGGATCTTCTGCTGGAGAGTTCCCTTGACCTGTGTATCCATAATCTGACCAGTGGATGCTTGTTCCATGCAGTCAAGGTAGATCTATGTTGGTGTCAACTTTTTTGCTATCTCTGAGGTGTTCAATAATGGTGGAAAATATGGCCGAAGGAGATCCAAATTGAGCACTAGTTGCAATCCAAGGAAGGGGGGGAATATTGAGCTCAAAACAAGTTTCACCCACAACCTTGGTGATGGTGTAAGGTCCATAACATAGTGGACAAAGCTTCCGATGGGGCCTTGTAAGACGTTCTTTCTGCAAGTGCAACCAAACTTTGTCTCCCACCTAAAACTTGTGTCGTAGTCGATGTTGATTATGGCGCTACTTGTACTTGACATTGGACTTCTGTAAAATATATTGAACCTATTGGTAGATGTGTTGGATCCGCTTAATGAACTGGGTGGATTTTTCAACTTCAGTTTGAGCATGGGACAAGTCTACCTAGGTGGCTGAAAGGGGTAGTGGAACATCCATGGGACCCAATGGTTGAAATCCCAACCCCACTTAAAAGGGGTTGTGGTCGGTTGAGCTATGTATGGCTCTGTTGTAGCTATGTTGAACATAGGGAATATTCTCATCCCATGTGCGGGCGTGCTTGGAACTACACATGTGTAGGATATGCATGATCATCTGGTTGAAAACCTCTGTTTCGCCATCCGTTTGGGGGTGGAAGGCAGTGGATTTGGTGTCCAATAGTGACTAGAGGCTCAACCAGAATGTGCTGAGGAACTGGTTGTCCCAATTTGAGATAATGGTTTGTGGTATTCCAAAATGTACCCACACTCGTTCAAATAATATTTTGACAATGGCCTCCAATGTGATGCTCTTCTTGTAGGTGGCCAAAATATCCATCTTGGAAAAGCGATCAAAAACCATAAAAACACAGTCATTTCCTCGCTTGGTGGATGAAAGGCTCGACATGTAGTCCATTGAGATGGATTCCCACGACCTGCCAAGAGTAGACAAAGGTGTACATGCCTTGTTTCTTAGTGGATGGTTTGGAAATAGTGCAAGTAGTGGAGGACCTGATATACTTGATGACGTCCTGTCAAAGTTTCAACCAGTAGAAATGTTGTTTCAACACTGCCACTGTCTTTTCTATGCCGAAGTGTCCGGTCGCCTGACTGTAGTGGGCTTCCAAAATCAGCTTCACTTGCTCATTTTATGGAACATAGAGATGGACCAGACGACAAAACAACCCCACCTGAAGATGGAAATTAGTGACAACTGTGTTTGTGCCCAACATCTCGTAGGTGGTGGCGAAGTCAGGATTGTTTTCATAGAGTTGGGGCCAAATAGAGGTCTCGTGGCTACAAGAGCCTAGCACCGTGGTGAGTGTCATGACTGGATGTCGGTTAAGAAAATCAATGATGCAGTTGGTACTTCCTGTTACAAGTATGTGGACCACTTCTAATGGCGGTCATTCTACAATTTGCCTTGTCTATGGATGAATTGCAACGTCTTATGATCAGTGTGGATGATTGTCTCCTTCCCGAGAATGTAATTCCTCCACTGGAGGCAACCTTGCACAATGGATTACATTTCTTTGTCATAGGTAGGGTATTTACAGACGATATCTGATAATCTCTCACTATGATAGGCCATGGGGTGGTTGTACTGAGTGAGAACTGTGCTCACAACATAGTCTGAAGCATCTATCTTGATCTCAAAGGGTTTTTGCAGGTCGGGTAATAAAAGCACTGGGGTCGAGCACAAGTGTTTCTTCAAATCATAGAATTCTTGTTGTTGGGACATGCCCCACGTAAAAATTTTCTTACCACCATCCCTGTTTACTTGGCTGAGGGCCCATGCAATATGGGAGAATTCCAACACGAACCTGCGATAGAAATTGGTAAGGCCTAAGAAGATTTGAAGCTCAGTGAGTGTGGTTGGGGCTGGTCAATCATATATGAGCTAGAGCTTGGCTAGATCCACATGCACACCATGATTAACAACAATGTAGCCTAGGTACTAGATCCTATCCATGCCGAAGGAGCATTTTTCCAAGTTGGCATATATCTTGTGCTGCCGTAGACTGTGAAAAACCTGATGAATATGCTGCAAGTGTTCCACCCAATATTGCTATAGATGAGAATGTCATCTGGATACACCACTACAAAATAATTGGTGAAAGGCTATAGGATATCATCCATCATTCTCATGAAAGTTGTTAGTGCATTTGTCAAACCAAATGGCATGCCCAACCATTCATAAAGACCTTCTTTTGACTTGAAGGTAGTCTTCCATACATTTGTCTTCTCTATTGGGACCTAATGGTAGCTAGACTTCAGATCAATCTTACTAAAATATTCCCCCCCCTTGAGGTGATCAAGGAGATCGTAGATTCAACAAATCGAGTACCGATTCCTGATTGTGATTTTATTTAGGGCCCAATAATGAGTTTAGAGTCACTAGGTCCCGTCTTTCTTCTGCACAAGCACGATTGGGCTTCCACAAGGTGATGAGATGGGTCATATGTGCCCCTTATGGAGCAGTTCTTGGATCTAAGGCTTGATCTCCTCATTTTCTAACAAAGAGCAGCGATAGACTGGCGCATTGGGTAGCGGTGTGTCGGGGGTCAGATCGATAGAATGCTTTACCTGATAGTGCAGAGGTACCCCAGTAGGTGAGGATAATATGTCTTTGTATTCTTCCATGACCTTATCCACTTGCTTCTTCTATGTGAAGAGGTCGGTCGTGGAGGCCATGGATGTGGCTACAATCTTTTGCTCACTCTAAGAGAGAATCATGAAGAAGACAAACTTCCCAGTCTAAGAGATGACCTTCCTGCATTGCTTGGTAGAGATCAAGGAAATGGCACTAGGTGGTACCATCTCAGGTATCCTGTACAATTTTCTGTCCAAAGTAATAATAACACTACGAGGCCTAGACTCATATACAACATGACATTTCCATAAATAAGGTTGGCCCAAAATAACATCACAAACTTCAAGGGGAGAAACATCACACAATACCTCATCTTTGAAGGGCTTGATGTCATAGGAAAGGCAACACTGTTAGCTTATGAGAAGATCGCTTCCTTGATGGAGCCATTTGATGGTGTAGGGCTGTGGGTGTGGCTTTGTTGGTAGAGCCATCCGCTTGACGAACTCCACTGAGATGAGGTTATTCTGGCTATGACTATCAACGATGAAGTGCAACGGGGTGGCTTTCACCCACATTTGTGAATGAAAGAGGCGCTCGCCTTCCTCTGGCTCATCAAGTTCACCAGGCTGGATCTTGGTGGTAGCAACAGTCACACTAGGTTCTGCGTCAATGATTTGTCTCCCCTTTTCTAGTTCTGAATCAAAGTCAGAACCTGCATCTGATTCAGAGGCTTTCATCTTAGCCACCAATGACTGCTTTGAACGACAATCAACAATGTTATTCCAGGGGCTCTTATGTAAGTTGCACGACTTCCCGATATCTTTCTTTGTCTTTCCATTGCACTTATTTTTTTACGGCTGATCCAAGTGGATATTGGTGGCCACCCACCTTTTCCAATTGGCTCAAAACAGTTTTCTGGCAATTTTGGTAATTTACTATTTTTGGCAGTTTTTGGGGTCCTGAACTTTTGGAGACATTTTGAGGCCCTAAACGACGTTTTTTGGGAATCTACCGATCGAAGAATATCATCATGATATTTTCTACCAATAGTTGTAGTCCTCGGATACATATTTCTAATGATGTATCATATGCGTCAAACGAAGATAGTATGCCAAAGTTACGACCCCGAGAAATTGATGTATCAATTTACCTCGATGGGGCCCACATGACTTTTGGCGCTTCATCTCCTAGGGTTAGGTTTTTGGATGTCTATGGTTTTTGACATTCTTGTTTATTGTAAAAATGACTTCAGAGCCTCATTGTAATCATCTTCTTGTGGATGCGAGTAGCTGTCACATCTCTTATCAGAGATAAGTTGCCACCACTCTAGCGAGTCTTTCACTCTGTATTTTTACAGCCTCTGTACATTTCTAACATTAATAGAAATCGTGTATTATTGTATCTCTTTGTTTATGGTTGCATCTCTGATACATTTCTGTTATATTATTGGATATCTGCGGTATCTCTGTGCATTTATTTATTATATCTCTTCTCTCATTTTGTGCCGAAAATAATTTAGATCAGTGGTATCAGAGCAGGATGCTCTTGATCATTTTTCAGTGCATGTCCCTGACGAGGTTCGAGTATAGCAAGTTGGGTCTCTAGCTTGTCTCTCTTGAAGACAATCGCTCTCTCACGCCCAAGAAACCCTCCATGGCGGAAGAAAAGAAAAATGATGGAGTAGACGATTGTATCAATCTGTTGCTTGAGCAAACTCTCACGCGACAGAGGGACGAAATGATGGAGAATTTTTCCCACATCCTTCAATGCCTGCTGATAGCAACATGCACATCTTCATCAGAAAACCTCTTTGTAAGCATCTCTCCTTTCAAGGTACAGGTTAATTTTGATATTCCTGTATTTGAAGGTCATATAGATGCGGATGCCCTAGAAAAATGGTTAAATCTGTTAGAAGGTTATTTCTCTGTTCATAATTTTTTCGACAGGGAAAAGATCACCTTCACACTCCTTAAAGCTCTCCCCCATGTCAAACATTGGTGGGAAACTTACTGGGAGCAAAGTCCCACGGAGGAGTCTGGAATATATGGGGCCGAGCCCACTTGAGATTTTTTTGTGGATGGGGTAAAATAACAATATTACCTTGTTGGCAACTATGAGGACCAGTACATGAGATGGACCACACTGTGGCAAGAGAGGGGCCAAGCAGTTCCAGAGTTCACCAATACCTTCCATACCTTGCGCACCAAGCTGGGTATCAAAGACTCTGAACGACATTTGGTTCTGAAATACCATGGGGCTCTACATAGATACATCCAAACTGAAATGGATTTTCTTGACATCTCATCACTTGGTGTTGGTTATCGATATGTTGTTAATATCGAGCATAAATTTAGGCACCAGAACAAACAAGAGTTCGGGTCTGCAAATCTGTAACAACCAAAGTATGATAAAGATGAACCTAACAAACGGTCCCATGAAAACCAGTCTAAGCCACGGGAAAATAAGGGTCACGGGAAGACAAAGAAGGACACTGGAAAATGGTGCGATTTCCACAAAATCCCCTGGCACAACACCGATGAATGTCCCTCAAAACAATCATTGGTGGCCGAGATCAAAGACAAGGAGTTGAACCCTGATTCAGAAGCTGATTCTGAAAATACTGGTAAAAGATAGATCATTTAGACCCCATTGTTAATTTCACGACCGCAACAATTCAACCAGAAGAACCAACAGATCCTGAAGAGGGGGAGCGCCTTTTTCATTCACAGATGTGGGTGAAGGGGACCCTACTACATTTTATTGTTGATAGAGGAAGCTAGAAGAACCTCATATCAGCAGAGGTCGTCAAACAATTGGGATTGTCGACAACACCACATCCACAACCATACAACATTGGGTGGCTTCGCCAGGGATGAGATCTCTGTGTCAGCCAACAATGTCAATTTTCATACGACATCCAACCCTTCAAGGATGAGGTATTATGTGATGTTGCCCCATTAGATGTCTGTGATATTCTCTTAGGCCAACCATATATGTGGAAGCGCCATGCTATCTATGAGTCTCGACCCTGTAGTGTCATTGTTACTCTAGGGGGTCATCTCTACAGAATAGCAAAGGTAGTTTCGACTATTGTTACACCTAAACAATGTTGCAAGGTAGTATCTCATACTGCAAAATACAACTTCTTCACAATCTGTTCAAAAGGGGAACATAAGGACACTGCAACCACTCCAGCCTCGCCCCAAGCACCTTCTATCCAACAGAAGTAGGTCGACAAGGTTGCATCAAAGCACAAAGATTCCTTCTGCATACATTCCTCTCATGTAGCTCACTTATTGAATAGACTCAACCTCAACAGGTTTGTGACAACCTTCAAGAAGCTAAGAAACACAACTTCTCCAACAAGGAAAGTAGCTCATCAAGATGCAGATTCAAGAAATGCTTTTCCCTCTCTCCCGGGCACTCATCGCAATGGAAACCATTGATTCCTAAGGAGGGAGGATTGATCCAGGTGGATATCGGTGGCCACCCACCTTTTCCAACTGGCTCAAAACAATTTTCTAATAATTTTGGTAATACTATTTTTGGCATTTTTTCGGGTCCTGAACTTCTAGAGCCGTTTTGAGGCCCTAAACGACGTTTTTTTGGCATATACTAATAAAAAATGAACATCATGATATTTTATTTCAATTGTTGTATTCCTCGTATAGATCTTTCTAACGATGTATCATATGCGTCAAACGAAGATAGTATGCCAAAGTTACAACCCCAAGAAATTGATGTGCCAATTTACCCCGATGGGGCCCACATGACTTTTGGCGCTTCATCTCCTAGGGATAGGTTTTTGGATATCTATGGTTTTTGACATTCCTGTTTATTGTAAAAAGGCATTTAGAGCCTCATTGTAATCATCTTCTTGCGGATGAAAGTAGCCGTCAAATCTCTTCTCAGAGATAAGCTGCCACCACTCTAGTGAGTCTTTCACTCTGTATTTTTACAGTCTTTGTACATTTCTTACTTTAATAGAAATCGTGTATTACTGTATCTCTGTGTTTATGGTTGCATCTCTGATACATTTCTGTTATATTATTGGATATCCACGATATCTCTATGTGTTTCTTTATTAAATCTCCGCTCTCATTTTGTGCCGAAAATTATCTGGATCGACGGCTAAGACTGGTTGTCCTGAGGCTATCCATCTATACTATGCCCTTTGTTCTGCGAGTTGGGGCTACCCTTTCCCTACTTCTTCTATGAGGGGCTCCCACACCCAAACTGTTGCATTTTTTGTTTAATCTTTTGCTCGATTTTGACGACATATCGACAGGTCGCGCCTAAGGACAAGATGTCCAAAAAATCCATTTCTTCCTAGATGTATCTATGCAGTCCATCGTGGTACTTGAGCACCAAATGTTGCTCAGAATATTTGATACCCAATTTGGTGCGCAAGGTATGGAAGATATTTGTGAACTCTGGCAGTGCTTGGTCTCTTTCCTGCTACAATATAGTACATTTTGTATACAGGTCATCATAACTTTCGACAGGGTAGTATTGTTCCTTAATAGCATCCCTGAAGGACTCCTAGGTGAGTGTGATTGTAAATAATGAGAGTTCCTCTATTTCCTTTTGCTCATAGAAAGTCTCCCACCAATCTTTGACATGGGGGACGAATTTGTGAAGCACAAAAGAAATCTTTTCTCTATTAAAAAAGTTATGGACAAAAAAATACCCTTTCTAGCAGATTCAACCATTTGTCTACAACATCTGCGTCTATCCGACCTTAAAATATAGGAATACCAAATTTTATCTGTACCTTAAAGGGGGTGGCACCTCCGCTCGAGGAAGATCTGTCGCCTGTTGGTAGTCATCGAAGGATTTGTGCAAAACTATCCATCATCTCATTCCTCTGTTGCGCGAGGGCTTCCTCGAGAAACAATTTGAAAGGATCTCTTGTCCCTTCATATTTATTTTCTGTCTCCATGGAAGATCACTTGGGCCTGCAAGAGCTTTTGTCCTTAAGAGAAACAAGCTTGAGACCCAACTCTTTGTACCCTGACCTCATCGGGGACATGCATTAAGAACGACAAGGAGCAGACCTCTCTGATACCACTGATCTAGATTTTACGAGAAAAACAAAATGAATACAGATCTATATTATTAACACATAGATTCAATGAAAAATAATAGAGATACAATAAAACTTGGCTTCTATTAATAAAGAAATATGTTGAAACTGTAAAATGTAGACTGAAACAAGCTTGTTAGAATGGTGGTGACTTATCTCTGAGAATAGATGTGATGGTTGCGCTCATTTGCAAGAAGATGATTACAATGAGGCTTTGAAAGTATTTTTACATAAACATGAATTCCAAAACCATAGACATCCAAAAACCTAACCCTAGGAGATGAAGCGCCAAGAGTCATGTGGGCCCCGTTGGGGTAAGTTGATACATCAACTTCCTAGGGTCGTAACTTTTGCATATGATCTCCGCTTTAGGCGCACGATAGCATGTTGGAAAGGTATATACGAAGACTACACATTATGCCATCAAAATTTGAATCTATTTATTTTTTGACTGTGGCGAGCCCTAAAAATGTTGTTTAGGGCCTCAAAATGGTCCCGAAAGTTCAGGACATGAAAACTAGGGAAAAACTGCCAAACTGCCAAGATGAGCCAGTTGGAATAGGTGGGTGGCCACTGATTTCCACCTGAATCATGAATGTCATTATTAAGTTGCATAAAGAGCTTGGAGTGAAGGCTTTGAGTCCAAATATCATGCAAGTTGCATAATTCTCTACAAGGTTGGCACATTGCACAATTCTTAACTTTGAATGCAATCATGGTGCACACAAGTTTAGTTAATAATGACTATGAAACAACAATAAAAGCATCTGGAACAACATGTTGTGAAGACAAAAGGTAATGCTCAGAGGACTGGTTTCAATCCAAATAGACTATCAAGATGTTGGTCTTATTTGATCCTCTTGTTGGGTTTGCACTATTTAAATTACTTGATGAAGGAAAGCTCAATAAAGTGAAGGACTCGTGGAAGGAATATTATCTATCAAATTCTTCCAATAAAGTTGTCAAGTCGAAAGATTTTAAATAATTTTGATAATAAAATAGAAGCTTTGAGTATTGTTACACTAATTGTTCATGGAAAACACAACAAAGGGTTACGCAAGTTTATTTGTGAATAAAGTAAAGGACTCATTCTTGCATACTCATGACTAAAGATATGGCCCTAAAAAATAGTAAACTAGTGAAAGGGAGACAAGAACCTCTAAAGTTCATGCTGCACCATAGGTCCTATCACAAGTTTGCTACAAAATCTCATATTCGAAGGAATTAAAAATATTAAACTGTAGATGTTGGAAATCAAAACAAGGAAACCTATAAGTCACACACAATGACAAAGCCTAGGCAAAAGGATTTGAACCCATCCTCCTTTCACGAGAAGACAATTAATTTTCATTGCAAATCTATTTTATAAATATGTTTCTCCCAAAATTTCTATTGAAAAGTCCTTGGGAAAAGACAAATTTAAAAATGGACAAAATTGTAAAAAAAACTAAAGGATCATTCGAAAGATCAAAAGAGAGTTGGAAGGCCAAGAGCCACCAACCTATCTTATAAATAGGTTTTTTGTGCCCTAACTAGGCAAGAGAAAATGAGAGAAGGTATAGCTTCATTCTACTCCTACATACGTCTAAATTCATTCTTTCAATCCTTTATTAGCTTAACATTGCTAGCAATGGTAGACATGGTACAAACACAGTTATCAACTTAACGAGAACTCTCGAGAGTTCTTGTTTTTTAAGGTGGCTATTTTTACCTCCGAATAAAAAAGTGGTGCTACCGGTAACACCATTTTTTTGGAGGTGGCTAAAATTGCAACTTTTTTGAAATCGATGAAATCCTTGCCTTCACAAGACGAAAAAAACCTTAAAAAAGAGGGTCAATTTTAAGGTTGTTGTCGTCTTGTCAAAGTATTGATTTCAACGATTTAAAAAAAGTAGCAATTTTAGCCACCTCAAAAAATGTGGTGCTACTGGTAGGACCAACTTTATTTTTGGAGTTAAAACTATGACTTGATTGAAATTGTGGCCTTGATAATAGAAACCATTGCCAGGAAAAAAACCTATAAAAATGACTCCTAAATCAAAAGTGGTGTTAGGTGAAAATTAATTAATTAATTTTTAAAATAAATTTACATTTAAAAAAAAAAAAAACTCT
>JASDQU010100832.1:4817-16126 GCA_032191745.1 Picea mariana
CATGATTCGTTCTAATAAAAACAAACGATTCATATATCAAGACCATATAAAACAATATTCTAGTAGATCTCTACCTTGAAAGTTTTCTATTTACATAACAGGGGGAGAAAATTCATGAAATCAAATGAAATGTGTTTCAGGAATTTCAGGAATAATTTATGGAAAGTGATATATTATGTGGGGATTAGGTCTTGTTTATATAAAAGAAAAACAAATAAATTTAAATCCATCTATTAGAATTTTTCTATGTATACATCATAAAAACTTCAATCGAGTATCATATTCCTTGAATTCCCAATCAACAATACTTTCAACCCATATGTTTCAATGAAAACCATTTTCTTTTCATTGTGACCATTTGATATGGTTTGCAAAGGCATGCAATATAAATGGAACTCGATATCTATGGTCAACTGAGAATTATTAAAATTTACCTCCAATAACGAACAAGGTATAAATTGGAGTTGAAAAATTCAAAACAAATCATCATGTAGATTGTCAAATTACCACAACTTTTGGGTAACATGGAACCATATAATAGATGGACCAAAGTACTTTTAAAAAAAATCTCTTGTATATTCGATTTTGAATAGAAATAAAGATAACTTGTAGCCATCTGGAAACACAACAATTATCCTTTTACAATAACAGTTATGAAGCTACATACTGCATATATCACCATATTTCAAACCAAAAATATGCCAAATTATAGAGCTCAAACATTCTGAATTAAGAAGGGATATGGTTGTTTATTGGTCCCACTAAACCATAATCAACTTTGGAATTGATTCTTATATAACTAGAGTTCAAACTTCGACCATATTTTGGAAAAAACACTGGGGTCACATAAAATATATGTTGGTTGTAGAAGTCAAATAACAACCCATATACATACTTTAAATCCAATCAATCATCTTATAAATCCATGGTTTCAAAACTCGACATTGACCCATCATATACAAAGAATTTTAATGTTGGTCGCAAAGAATATGGACAATTGTAAGATTATTCATTTTGAAATAACCCAAGACTCGATATATATCCATATAGAACTTTAAACCAAAAATTTCACTGAGACCTAACAAACAATAAGAATTAACAAAAACCATTGCTAGTTGCAAATGTATAAGCAAACAATTCATACATAATTCAAAAACTTAATTATCCACAGTATGGGCACGGGCTCAAAACCCAAATAACCAAAATCAATCAAGAATATACGCCGGTAGAATAACAAAAGTAATCATCATGTACAAATTATTATACCTATTCAAACACATGTTAAGGTCACATGTTCAAATCCCAGTTCTGACTCAGCAAAGAAAAAAAAAATAATTTATTTGTAACTTTTGCACAATTGTAAATTCGTCCATTCAAAAATAGACCAAGTTTGTGTGCATATTTACACACATATAAAACTTAGAACTCATAACTCAACACAAGTTCCACATCCAATATGACTAGTGTGGATCGAAACCATGATTTTCTCAGCTAGAATAGTAGATAGTAGAGAAATTGTTACACGAACTCGAACTCAGGTCACAACTTATATTTATATCAAATGGGTTTAGTTTCAATCAGCCATAAATTATAAATGGAAAGTAAAATAATGCATGGAGCGAGAAAGACATTTGGCACATAGTAACCATTTCATTTTGTTTGAAAACATAAGCCCTTGAACAATTATTCCATTAAGAGTGAAAAGAAGGGGGAGAGAGAGAGACACTCAATATCAGTCAAGAACACAAAGCCATTACTAAATTATTGCTTTGCAAAACATATGCATAAGATTATCAACAAAAGAGCAAGTACATACCTTGCTTTGCAACCTTTTTTGTACCAGGGTTGGGCCAAGATGGTTGCTACAAATTCTAGTAGCAGGATTTCCAAGCTAGCTCGAGCTCTTATTTCTCCATAGTCTCAACATAACCAAAATTACCAAGACCCAAAGAAAATGAGGTGGTAAATCACGAGGGTATGAGATCAATTTCCCACGTACTTGTGAATCAAATGCATGGATATCCCATCACGTCGACCTTCAAACCATAGCTCATATCTACATGCCAACCAATGGAATAATGCAACCATAACTTCCATATCACACAAACCTCATAACAAGAACGATACCATATCCATGTCAATAACCATGCATAATATCACTCAAATGCCTTATGTTAATAAACGTTGTCACTTCACTATCTTAACTTACCTAATCAAAACGCATGGTCATGCGAGTAGGCTGGGATTTGTTTTTTTGCATATGTTCAATGAAATTATAAACCACATATCATTGCTATGTAAAAAACCAAGATTTATACCATTCAAAACATATGTTGTACAACTCATGTTATGCACAAATTTTCTATATTATATATTAACCAAAAGTTTCAAATATTTTTTCCCATGGATTTAATACTTATCATAAGGTCAAAACATTTCCACTTTAACATTACCATTTTTTCATCACCATTGTTGCAACATGAGAACAATGTGAGTTTGTCAAGTGAATATATTCATACGATATAACCTTTGTTCATACTATGACTATATTACCATATCTTTGCATATGTATGAAAATTTTCCATATGTATATGGTTTATGAAACCACTCTTTTATGAAAATTTTCCATATGTATATGGTTTATGAAACCACTCTTTTACCCCTCATACCTTGTCTTTATTGCATGTATATCAAACTTATATATGTAATATAAACTGTAAAGTTTATATATATTGAATTCATGAGTACTGAAAATGATTTTAACTTATATTGCATATGCAATCATAGGAATAGGGAAGATCATATATTTTTCATATTTCACAAGTACCATGTCACTGAAATGATGAATAATAAAGAGAAGCTATTACCATTGACATGCACCGAACTGAAGTGCAACAATCCATATCATCATCTAATCATGCCAAGAATCACACACACCATAAATTTGAAGCTTCATGATAATACCATTGATATACAAATATGTAAGTGTGCTAAGAAAAATTCTTGAAAATAATAATTTATGTGTTTACTTCTAGGGGGCCCCACCTATTAATGTTATATCATAAATATATGGATAGGCCTTGCAATCATTTGTAAGATTTTAATTATAGGTAATGATATTTTGAGTCATAATGGAAAGGCATTTCAAATTGTGGTGATGCGACTTTTCTTTTGCTATGTATGTTTTAGGGTATTCATTTATGGTATTTGAAACTATTTTCATTTCTTTAATTGAAGTATCTTATTTCTTTTCATTGATTGCAATTAAATGTTTAAATGTTGATGTAATCTTTTACAAGTTATGTCATGCATTTGTATTTAACAATTGCTGAAACAATGAACTATTTCTTGCTCAAATTGATTTATCTTTCTTTTTGGCATCTAATATTTAAAGTATATTTTCTCTTCATCAAGATAGGAAATTAGACATAGAACTATTTAGTTCTCCTTTTCTTATGCTAAATTAGATTTAGGATTATATTAGTGATTTAATTGGATCAACTTTATAGTCGGTTTCAAAAGAATTTGGTGACAACATGGCCCACATATTGGTGGACATTACCATATCAAACGTGTATAGGCCTAATTGGGGCCTTGATCAAGTGATGATCCCCTATTGAAGGAAGAAATTTTTCCACCTATCAACAATTGGCACTAGAAGGAGGGTTGAGCAAGCAAACCCTCCATAGTTATTCTTTATTTTGAATATCTTACATCATCCATGTTCTAGATCATTCTTTTAGCTTTCCCTCGACTATTGAAAGAATATCTGGAAAGACAATTAATTTCTTGTTGAAATTGAGTTTTAATGGAGAGGAATAATTGTTTTCTTTTCATCATATATCTTAGTTCAATATTATTTGTAATATCTTGCATATATTTGATGAAAGTTTGATTTGCAAACTTTTTACTCTAACTTTTCAAGGAAGGATTAGGAGTTGGTTTAAGTTATTACCAACTCATTCTATTCATTCATGGAGGTATATGATGGAGTTATTTCTTAAATATCATCAAGATTTTGATTATGATAAATTGTGTGCAGAGTTAGAAATTCTAAGGTTGTATGAAGGTGAAAATGTGGAAGAATTTCTTGCTAGGTTTAGGTTAATTTGTTTCAAATTTCCTAATAATGATAGACCATCAAAAAGTGATTTAATGTAGGGTTTTCTTGATTAATATTCACTCCCTTGAACTTAGAAGAGGATTAATAATGATGAAACTAATAATTATTCTTCTCAGAACATTGATATTTTAAGAAATATGGATTTATTAGAAGATTTTGTTTCTAAGCCTACTAATTGAAAATTAACTAATGACCTTGAAGTTTGCATTGAGACTTCTTATTTTGAATAAGAATCAACCAAAATACATTGAAAATCATTATCCTTTTCACAAAACCTAGAAGAGGAAATTGATATTGAAAAATTAAACAATAAAGAAGCTTTTTATATAATATTTTCTAAAATTTATTTGTCTATGTATCTAGACTTGTTCTCTGTGGTCGTAGTAATGAATACTCTATTAGAGTAAATTATGAAATCCCTTTATATAATGATTTTCATGGAGATGACAAGGATTCATTCATAACACATATTATTTTTAATAAATTTTCTTATGACTAAATAGAAGAAATAGATAGGACTTTGGACAATGTTGAAAAATTATGTGATTGCTCATCTACTTTTTTCTAATAGTTTGAATTTTGATTCATTTCATGACATGAAGATACGGAAATAATTTATGATGATTATATAGAAGAAATAGATAGGACTTTGGACAATGTTGAAAAATTATGTGATTGTTCTACTTTTTCTAATAGTTTGAATTCTGATTCATTTCATGACATGAATATAAGGAAATAATTTATGATGATTATATAGAGATACTTCACCCTAAAGTAATGATAATGTCTATCCCACTTTTAGGAAAATTCTAATTTGCAAAATCATATTCACCATGACAAGGATGGGACTATGATTTAATCTCATTTTCTTTCTTATGAGTCTAGACATGTTTCATTAAAGAAAACATACTAATTTCATCTTAATTTTGTATCTGATAACAATCTTAATGAGGTACCTTCTCTCCATATTATTATTTTTCAAATATATATTGATGTTCATAATGATTTAGACTTTTCAGATTTGTTCAAAAGATTCTCACATGAATAAGGTTTCACTTTTTTGTAATTGTAATGTATCTTTTGTACATCAAGATTTGGAATTTATCATGTACATTTTTAACCTCTCTATTACAATTAACTTTTATGTTTGTTGTTTCATACATAAAAATGGTTTTTCAAATTTTTGAACAATTTTGTTGGTTTCTTGTATCATTTTGGAATTGTAGATAGTATTGCTCATAACATAAATAACCTTTCTTGTACAAAGCTTGTAATTCAAAATGTAAAATATTCCTATGATAATTGTCAATTAGGATCTTATAATAATTATAAGGAAAACAAAATATTAACCCTACAATTAGTGTACATTCTTTATATTTTCGTCATGTATATCATAACTACTCAAGATTATAATTTTAACCTTTATTTTCAGGGGTTTAGATTCAAAACTAAAAAATGTCTCGATGTACTATGGAGAAAATGTCTGCGACGTATACAAAAAAATGTCTCTCTTGTGACGAAGTTTAGAGGACGTCATTCTTTTGACGACATAAAATTTTTGTCTTACTTGCGACGTTGGTGAAATATTCATCGCACTTGCGACATTGTGGACACTAGGTTTTTGCCACCCAAATGATCACCTAGTATTTGACCAAGTAAACTTTGACTTGGTCAACTATCGTCAGAATTGAGACGTTATTGACTTTGGATATTCAACATCCTTTTTATTTGACTAGACTAAACTTATTCAACTGGCATTTTTCTGAACAAATTTAACTCTTGTTTTTGCCTGCATCATTCTCTCCTCTTTTCTTGACCAATTCATTCTCAAACTTGACTGGCATAGTCAATCATTCCTGCACATATGACCTCTTCTCCTTCTGGATTCATAGAGAGCACCTTAGAGTAGTCAATGTTACCTGTATCTTACATATTGAACTCCAGTGATGTTCCCAACCTTCTGGAGTAACACCAATGGATCCTTTCCACTTTAGATGGTTCTCTCATGTACCATATATTTGTATTACTAATTTAAAAATAGAACCATTTCCATATCCATGGTCCCTTATTGATTTCCTTATAGAAAAATCACCTCCATACTCGGATCCTTTGACTTGTCATCCCCACCTACTTTGGGAGTGCACTCAACAACTTTGGAATGCATCAAAAATCGTCTTCTACTGTAGTTATTCCTCCTAGAGTACTTTCATATACCTCTATATCTCGTCATTCCCATCATGATACCCTTTTTCATTTTCTTAAGGTGTTCAATATCTTGACTTGGTTTTAAAATATTTCTTCCATTTATGGAAACTCCTTCCTTGAAGCCTGACTACATTCTTCTGGATCAAATCTACACATATGGAATTGATTTTGCCTCTGATGGCACTTTTAGCATACATGTACCTTCATTACTTCATCCTTGAAGTTATAATTTTTATACTATGCTTCCAATGAGCACTTTGTTTATCATGAGTGGATTTATTGGCATAAGACTCTCCCTTCAAGTGCCTTTATTCATCCTTGATACTAGGTCCAATTATTCCATAATTTGTAAAACCATCCTTCCATGTTTCCATGTTTTGATTTCTATATGAACCTGATGTACATGCATTATCATGTACTATCGATGGCTTTCCTACTTATTCATCCACATATTTTAGGCATAATTTCCTCATGAATTCTAAGTTCTAACCCCAAACAAGGATTTCATTAGGGGTTTTTACATGTTTCCAAATGTCTGGTCAACAACTTTTTAAGGAACCAAAAGATTGGTTTTATATCATTCATTCATATTTAACTAATATTAATATCAGTATTCTTTGAAGAGATCTTATAATCATCCACATGACCAGCTTCTCAAGCATAATCATACTTATGTTTCCTTCCTTATTGCAATAACCAACAATAAATCATTATTTTCCAACTGCTATAAAGATCCATAATACAACTAGGTAATTATAGCATTACCGAGGGAAATAAAATGCTCAAATCCAACTTCCTTTGTCCCTCACTCTATTCTTGGTCAACAGACCTTTATCAGGGTAAGTCTTTCTTAGATACCCTTTCACTACTTCCTGAGCATACTAAGTCATACCCATATGGTTATCATCCACCTCTAGATGTCTAACTGACTCAACATACACAACTCTAGATACATATGTGTAATTTCCTTTTAATATCACCAGAAAAATTATCTCTATCTACCTATGGATTTTACTACTCAATTCACATTTCTATGTGAATATTTGGACTCTTCTATCCAATATCTTTTAGCAGGTTCAACTTATCTTTAATACAGTAGTTCTGTAACTAATTTTTGTCCCATTGTTATGGTGTATTGATGATGGTGTACTCAGGCTCCTCATAAGAACTTTCTCCTGAGAAAATTGACATTTATCTCTTCCTAGAAAACTTACTTTTGAAGAGAGTTCGCAGGTTGCTAATATACTAGGGTGCGAGAATGACCCATTCTCGTAGGCTGCCTTAAGCTAGGGTGCAAACTTCTCACATTGTGCTACATAGCTAGGGTGTGAACCTTCTCCAAAGCTTGGAAAAAGATGAATTCTAGATGGTTCTAGAAGGGAATCTTCTAGAAGAATGGGTTGGCATTCGAATGGTTATCCTTGTACTGGATTCCCTGATATTGTGGGATCATTCTTATCCAAGTAACCATCTCATTCTCTCCTATATATTGATGGAATTCTCATGGAAAAGGTTAAGCAAGACTCATTGGAGAATTGGTGAAAGAATTGTGTGAAGGACCTAGCTTGAACAGGAACTTGGAGACTATATCAAGTCTATCAAGAGGATTTGATTTTCTTCATACGAGGATTGAGAAAGTGTGTGTGTTGGAGCCAAGAGCCACTGAAAGGGAGATTGCGACATCAAGGCAATCGGGTTGTAATGTTCTACTTTCAATTAATATGATACAGTGGCATGTCCTTTTCCCATAAAGTTATTCTTACTTTATTGTGTAATTCCTTGATCATACACATAAGTTGACATTTGAATATATTTTTCCATCTTCACTTTGGTTGGTTTGTGTTGTCTTGATCTTGACTACACGAGAGCACTGGAGCGAAGCGGGAGCAACAGAGACCCTAGGAAGCGATACAAAGGCATGTTATTTGTTCCTCCCTACTAGCTAATTAAATGGTCAAAACTTAGGGAAAGAGTCATGTCCTATCCTATTTTGTTCTAGATCTAGGTGGATCTAGGGAGATCTGTTAGTGTCTGCACCTACCGATTAGTCCGATAACAAAATTGGCGACTCTGCTGGGGAGATAACCCGCTTTTCTTGTGGTTTTTGGTATTTTTCCTTAGCCATTTGCTCTTACCTTACCTTTCTCCATTCATATCAATCTCTGAGTCTTTAGGATACCCTGATAGACCCTCTGGGTCCAGAGGCCTCTTCAAATTTTGTGTCTTTTTCCAAAAATTTGATTAGTTTCAGACATTCTTGCACTACACTCCACAGTAGCCTGTGAGAATATGCTAAGTTCGCACCCTACTTTTAGGTTCAGTGTGAGGTTCTCGCACTCTGCTCAAAGCTCACCTGTGAGAATCACCTATTCTCGCACTGTGTAACACTCTCAGCCTACGAACCTTGTTTTTCAAAATTTTGGCTTTAAGACTTTTTCATGATCAATTGCCCAAATTAGTATTGGTGCCTAACTAGAGCTTTTTGGACCATTGGTTGATGTTTTCTTGTCTTCGTTCTTGTGCACGAACAGTCTTAGGATTTCAAAGGCTCTTCCTGTCACTTTTTTCTTGACTTTCGTTTCTTGACTTTTCTCTGCAACGATATACTCTCTGATTTTGGAATCTGAGTGTGCTTGGTTGGTTAAGAACCGATGATCGGTTGAAAGTTGAGCTTCTTTGTCTTTATCATTTGCTCATTGTTTGAAAGATCAATTTTCTCATGCAATTGAAAAGACTAGTTTGGTTTGCTTCTTATTTTTGTTTCCATTGAAAGAGTGGTTTGGGTTTTTTATCTTTTGCTTGTTCATCGGTTTTTGATTTTCTGCACTCTCACCATCATGGTGTAGGTCCTTTTTGAAAAGTGAACAAAGTTTTTCTTTCAAAAGAATTTTAGTTGTCGAAAGTATTGAAAATCAATTGTTGAAATTATTGAAAAAGAAGCAATAGAGAATTGTTATTTTTTGCGTGATTTGTTGCAATTGCATTTTAAAGGAAATTGTGTCTTATAGTTCAAGGTTGATCCGGAAAATTTCTCTTTCCCTCCCGTACATAGGATTCATTGAACAAAAATTGATATATTTCATGCTCATCCATGCATCGTTGGGTCAGAGTCTCATACAACATCAGTTTCATCTCCACTTCCTTTGAGTAACAACAGCTCTTAATAACACTACGCAATTGTAAAATTTAACTAGTAACTCTTTTCTAGGGCTCTATTACACTAACATTTAGCTAGGCTAGCGCTTTAGAATAGGAAGAGAGATACACTCTCCAAAGCACAAAACACACAATAGAATCTTGTGTTAAGGAGTGTCAAACTCCATTTACAACATCTTGTCCTGGGAAGCCCTTCTCACACAAGCGTCAAACACGAGGTCGCATTGATATTGACAGAGTTACTCACCCTGCTTTGTTGATATCAGTGTAGAGATTGCACATATTATGGGGATCACTCGGAGGTATACCCACAATGATGAGTGGAAGCCTTTTGAGTTGATTTCGGGCTAGATAACCTACCCTTACGTGTGGATCGGACTATCGACTGTCCCCCTAGGCTTTATTGTTGTTGGTGGTAACCTTAGTGGCCTATCTTTCTTGGTTCTTACATGAGGTGACTGTGAAGGGGAAAGTCTTCATGGTACCTGGAATTGACATTGACCAAACTCATTCGGGCTCCTTGGAGGGTATACCCACGATTATGTGTGGGAGCTTTCCCTAGGGTGTAAGTCCGTTAAGCAGGTCGTTAGCGTAACTTTTCCACCCTAGCCCAGCCCCTTCTCATCTTGTTGTTGCGACATTGGATTTCATCACCAACTAGTGACTTCGGAATTAGAAGGTCTTGTTTGCTTGGTGTTGCTTCCTAGATTTTGTTTACTAGAGCGTGTTGTTTGTTTACCAAAGTTGACCATAAGATTTTCTTCGTGAAGTCTGTCACTCGTTTACAATAGCTCCTCCACGTCATTCACATAGAATGCAGGGTTTATCTCCAGAGCATCTAGAAGGTTCTCAACCCTTGCCTACAGGTACACCTGAGGGCTATCCTCGGCAAAGTGAAGTCCCAGTCATTACCACGCCACAAGTGGAATGGACTGAATCCCTAGAACATTTCTGAATCACCAATACTCGAGAGGACTTTTGACTTCACCCTGATTCTGAGCGACTGTTTATGTGACTAAATTCTTCCAGAGACTTAGTTGTTACATCTTCTGGATCATCAGTTGGACCCTTTCCCGGCATAGAAGGCCAAGATCTTTTTTGGTCTACAGGTGTTTTTCGACAAGACCTTTTTGGTCCAGGTTCACCTGTGATTTTCGAAATCACCCCACCTGTGATTTTTGAAATCTCTAGTCCAGAGACAGTACCGTTTACTACAACCTATCGCTTTACTGTCCCTATCGAAATGGAACATCACACAGATACTACGAGTGTCCCAACCAGATTTACTGTGGTTACTCTCGCTCCCATCAGCACACTGTGTATGCCCAATGTCACTCCGACACTACCACCCGGATACCGTGCGTTGAATGCTTCCATTCCTACTCCTACGCAAACCCCATCCAACTCTCCTGGTGGTCCTTCTTCTTCTAGGCACTCCCTTCCCAGTTTTATTCCAACACTCCCTCAATTTCCTTTTGGAGGACCTTCCTCGTCTTCTACTGGCAGTCTTAATCCTAGTGGCACTATTCCTTCATTCACACCAAATTACCAGATTCTCGTCGATCGAAAATTTCACCAAGGTGGCATGACTCAACCCCCCTCTGAGCAGGCAAATTCCTATTGGAACACAAATCCCAATTGGAACACAACCCCCAATTGGAACAATGCCCCCAATTAGAACACCACCTTCAATAGGAGGACCGACCCCACCTTATGGAAAACACATACCTCCGTCCTTGGCCCAGTATTGGAATCATTTGATACAACATCCTCCTCAATCCACTGGGGGGCATCAGTTTCCAGCTGCGTCCATAATACCCCTTGT
>JASDQU010100832.1:49754-62660 GCA_032191745.1 Picea mariana
TAAATATTATATATTTTTAATATAATCAAATGTTAATTAAAAGAGTTTATTATTCTTGTAATGGAGTCTGAAATTTTATCCACTTGTTTTTCCTCTCTTTTTTAATTAAAATCTAAAACCAATTACTTCTTTTATTTTCAAATGGGTTTACATTTTCTTTTTATTTACTTTTCCATGAATTTGATTAATAATAAAATCATGAATTTGATTAATAATAAAATTTTCAAATAGCTTTACATTTTCTTTTTATTTATTTTTTTATGAATTTGATTAATAATAAAATTAAAAACTAAATATAATATAATATATTTAATAAAATATTTGAACACTGATAACATGTTTGATGAGACGATAGTGATGTCACATGATACTCCCATATCGTTTCCTATTCGATTTTTAATTCCATCGAAATCAAATGATGAATTCTTGACCACACCCTCATGGGCCACATGAGGCATTGATGCAAGCGTGAGCTATTCCATCCAGTTTTACTACAGAAAAAGACAAATACAACACTAATATCGCCTTTGAGAAGATTCCCACTCTAAATTGATAATTTTAATGGACGAAAGTGAAAAGGGTTTATGTAAAAAAAAAAAAACACGAGATTCAAAGAGTCTAAGTCCCTTGTTCTCACAACTCAAATGACTAAGTGTAAGGTGTGGTTAGTGTGCCTTTGGAGTTGATTATATATATATATATATAATTTATTTATTTGTGTATATATATGAGAAAAATAATGTGTGGAGATAATATGATGTATTAATAACTTTTATGTATAAAGATAATATGATGTAATATATAGTTTTACATTATGGAGTGTGTGGATGTTATTAATGAGAAACACATTGAAGGTGAGAGAATGTGATAATAAGAACTTAGATTAATACAAGAAGAAGACAATAGCATGATAACTAAGATAACATGTTGAAGGAAAATTAAAAAGTCATAACATCTAAGAAAATGAAAGAGACAAGTATGCACAAAATTGAAGACATGAAAAAGAATTTAAAGTGCAAGGAAGGTGAAAGGTCATGACATTTGATAAAGATGAAGTGAATAGACATTCATGAATCTAGATACACAATAATTAAATGAAGACTTGGAGAAGCAGACTAAAGGTCAAAATAAGTGGGAATGAGTTAGGAGAAAATAGAAGGTGGGGAAACATTGAAATTAGGTTAGCTAGTGGTGCTAGAGCATAGAACAATTGGAGTGAGAATGCAAAAAGGTGTAATAGAGATGGAAGTGCAAAAAGAATTTTGGCATGCAAGAATAATATTCACAAAAAAAATTAGCATATGGGGAAATAGTTAGTGTAACGACCCTTGAGTATTAAGTATAATTAATTTAATAATATAATCCTAAAAGATTAGCTAAAATACATTTATGTCTTAAAATAACAATTCTAATTTATTATTATTAATGAGTTAGTCATGATGGTTAATGATTCATTTAAATATTAATTAATTCATTAATTCATTAAGTATTAAATAAAGGTGGAGAATAAAATATAACATTTAAATTAAGTTACGTATACAAGAAAGGATCACATAAGAATCTCGAGAAGATATAAGAAATTTAATGAATGGATAGGATATTTAAATGAATGGATAAGGTATTTAATTATGTGATAAGGTATTTGGTGGGGGAGTTAATGAAGGGAAGGCGGTGAAGGAGGAATAAGGGGGGAAAGGAGTTTGGAGGAGGGATCATTCTACGGGGGAAGTTGGTCATGAGTTGGGAGAACTCTGAGTATTGGACCAGGGAGGAATTTTGTGTTTGGGATTGACACAATGGACCGGGGTTGCTGGAGGTTTTGGGCTCGGAGGGCCAGGATATCCGTAGATATCCTGGAGCTAGGTCGTTTTCCTAGCTGGCAGGGTGGACAATAGTTTTGGGCAATTTTTTTGTGTTTGCAACATGACTGGACTTGTAGCAGGTAGCAGGAGAGCAGCAGTAGCAAGGTAGCTGGCAACGGAACTTAGCATCAGAACCGGGTAACCTGTTAAATTATGCATTTATTTTATTCTGCTATGAAGTCTTTAATATTTGATGAATCTAAATTGCTGAAGTCGTTGGTATGAATATCAATATTATGCTCAATAGCTTTTGCCTTAGTTAAGAAATAAATTGCTGATAACGATATTTATATATAAATATGGGCATTACAGTTAGTCATGTACTATGTAGAAGAAGATAAAGAAGTTGGCATATGAAGTTGAAAGATCATTAAGGTGGAAAATATGTCAAGTTAATTGAGAAGACGAATTGTTATGACATAGCAATGGATTGGCTTCATGAGAGAGAAAAATAAAAAAATAGTCTGAAAAAATTTGGCTTTGTGATAGCCTAAGAGTCACATAGAAAAATGGATAAAAATATAAAAAATGAATTAAAATGGATTGGCTTCATGAAAGAGAAAAATAAAGAAATGGTCTCAAAGAATTTGGCTTTGTGATAGCCTAAGGGTCACATAGGAAAATGGATAAAAGATGAAGTAAAATGGATTGGTTTCATAAGAGAGTATCAAAGAAGTTTTGAGAGAAAGCAAACTGTTGCAAGAGAAGGAAGAATCGTGAGTTGGCAATACTCAATCTCATATACACTAATTTTAATTTTGTTTGTCTCTGAACTGCAATATTCTCCTTTATTTTGTCACATAGCCATCAACTTCATCTGTTCCACAAGAGGAGTGAGTATTTTGGAACAACTTTACTCCTGTACCATTTAAAAGAAATGAATTATGGAATTTAACACCATAGGAATTTTCAGGGCCAAATTTAGGGGATGCAGAAACCCTAAAATTGGCCTTACTCTTCCCTCTTTTATTTCACATGGCCCCTTATCTCTTTTTCTTAGGCTTTCCTATCTTTCGCTAGGCTTTATCGGGGCACCCCACTATCCTAAAATTTTATTATGTTATCTTTTCACAAAACTTTTGATTTGGAAAAGATTTGGCCCGAAAATCTTATCGCGCGCATTCCCTGAAGTAAAAAAATCATTTCCGTTTGTCATTTATCGCGCGAGCTCCAAAGGAACAGCACAGGCACGTGTGATACAAACAGACATCTTGTCTACATTAATTAAATTAAAAAGGCATTGCTAAAGTTAGCGGGGGGGGGGAAATTCTAGCTGTTCCCGGGTAATTTAGCAGGGCTTTTAGATGCCTGTCGCTGATATTAGAGGCTACACGTGATTTGGAAGGTTACCGGCGGGGGTCAGGGTTAATCGTAAATCTCACGTCTGTTAACGGAAAGTGAGTCCCTCGCGGTTAAATTTAGCGGTCTGCATTGCCCGCCAAAACTGAAAGGCAAAACCGTGAAAAGGAGAGCGGGGAAAAGTGATTTTTCCGCCAAAATAAAGGTAGGGAAATATCCATTCTCGCACTAATATAAATCGCAGCTGGTGGTATTCATTTTCCACGGCGACGGGAATCCCGACGTTTCTTGTCTGTCAATTGACATCCGTCTGTCTTACTGAGTTCTCCGCAAGAGGATATAGAGAGAGGGATGGAGAAGCTATACAGTGAATAGTTTCCGGAAGCCTTGAGAAGCTTCGGCCATGGATTCTTGCTTCACCGATGATCGAAGCAGTCGTGTCTGATGCCTTAGTTTGTTGAAGGAACAATTAGGACTTTCTGTTGAAGTTAGCGCAGATAGTTTTGCTGTTATGAGCCGTTTCACGGTGTTTTCTTGGTCATTTTTGCAGTGTAAAACAGAGAACTTTAACGTAACCTTGTTAATGTGTTCAAATTTATTGTAAATTTGTGGGGATTTGTGTGTTTTTGAAAGATTGGATGTGTTTTTGATCCGTCGGAGCCGAAAACCGCTGTGTAAATGGTTATTTAGTGGGTTCTGCAGGCCTTTCTGTAAATAGGAAGTTTCTTCCAAATCCGGGCTTTTTTTGTGAGGTTGGGGAGAAATATTAGAAGATTTATGCAACTTTAAACAGGAGGCCGTTGGGCCGTTACATTAGGTGCAGTTCTTTTAAAGATACGCGTGATACCGATACTTGTTAAAAAGATTCCTGTAAATTTGTCAAGATCTATGGAAATTTAGATGGTCAAGCCCTGGTGTTTGGCTCATCGGACCAAAACGGTGGAGAAATCTGTATAGTGTAATAAAGACCTGAATGTGAATAGCGAAATGAGGAGCTTTGCTGCATTTGAAGTAAGATGATACTGGCGGGCTTTGCAGTTTTGAAATTGTAGCCGATTTTGTAAGTATGGCAACCAGCTTCGACTGTGTGTCGAGTCTTTTGTGCGGGGAGGATGCTAGCGAAGTAGCGTGGGACGATGAGGTAGGGAGTTCAAGATTCGAGGACGAAAATGTCGAGCGTTTACAGCAACCGGATCTTGCTTTCTTGCCCGACTTTCCGGTGGAGGACGACGAGACAATTGCTTTCCTGGTGCAAAAGGAATGGGATCATCTGCCTCGAGAAGACTACCTGGAACGTTATCGGAACCGCGTTTTGGACGTTACGGCTCGGCAGGATGCCATAAGCTGGATTCGCAAGGTACCTTTATGATAATAATAATAATGAAGCTTTTCCCTTTCCGATTAAGTATGAAGAAAGCTTTATCGTCAGCCTTAAACTTTAAACTTTCAAGTGTCCTGCGATGGTAAAGGAGTCAATGCTAGCCGCCTGTATCTATCCTAGAGAAAGATTTAGGATAATGCAGTCAATGCTAGCCGACTGTATCGATTGTAAAGAAAGATTTTGTTTCAGCTTCAAAATTGCAAGCATTTCGAATTGTTCTGTCGCATTGCCTGTGGTACTAAACGAGACGGTTCTTATTTGTTTACAGGTTCAATCTCATTACAAGTTCAGACCGCTGACAGCTTATTTATCCGTAAATTACCTGGATCGATTCCTGTCGAGCCATGAGCTACCGGTAAGGCTGCCCCCGAAATGTTCATTCTCGAGTTCTGCATTGCATTAGTAGCTTCCGGAAAAGATATTAAGCTTTCTTTTAACTTTTGGTAAACAGCAAGGTGTAGGCTGGCCGCTTCAGTTATTATCGGTTGCCTGCTTGTCACTCGCAGCTAAAATGGAGGAAACAGAAGTTCCACTTCTTCTTGATCTGCAGGTAAAATAGCTAAATCCTAACTGTCTTTAAGCTTAGTTCGATTTAGTAAGTTTTAGTTTCACTAGCTTCATCTTGGACTTTATTTACGTCGATGCAGGTTGGGGATGCGAAATTCGTGTTCGAAGCTAGGACGATACGCAGAATGGAATTGTTGATCATGACTACATTAAAATGGAGATTACACTCCATTACGCCGTTTAACTTCATTGACTACTATTTGTACAGACTTCCCGGTAACAAGACTGTGCCTGGGACCTTGATTTCTCGGGCAATGGAGCTCATTGTCAGTACTAATCGAGGTAATCCCCGTAAGCTTTGATGGTTCTGTGAAGTATATTTGATAGACAATGCTTCCTTGAAGCACATTCAAAGTATGTCAGAGTTCGGCTCACATGAAATCTTTGGATAATGATTACAGTGATCGATTTCTTGGACCATCGGCCATCGGCAATTGCCGGAGCAGCCGTTTTGTGCGCTGCGGAGGAAGTTTTGCAGCGAGAATCCGCAGATTACAGAAGTGCTATAATGGCTTCCATCGCCGTTAACAAAGTAAGTCGGATTTCGATATCTTTTTGACAGGGAACTAATTATTTCCCAGTAATCAAATAATTTGCCGCAAAGTTTTCTGACATTGGACAAGGAATAGATATTTGGCTGTAGTTTTTTTAGTATAATGGGGGCAGTTTTTCTTAGGATTCGATCTTTTAGTTCGATAATGGATGCGTTGGTGTGCAGGAATTGGTATTTAGCTACAGTATTCAATAATGGATCGTTTCTCTGTGCAGGAAAGGATCTTTAGCTGCTACGATCTGATGCAGGAACTTCTGATCGACTTTTGCTCAACACCAAAGAAGTCTCTAAGTGCCCCGCCGCAGAGTCCAGTGGGAGTGCTGGACGCGGCTGCCTGTGTTAGCTGTGACAGTACTGAAAACACAGTTGGTTCTGTGCAATTTATAGCTAAAAGAAGACGAATTAATGGCCCATTACTATGCATGGCTGAAGATCAAAGGTGGTAAAAGCAGAAATCTGAAGACTTTATTATAAGCCACGTTAAATAACTACCTGGGATTTCGAATCCGGATCGGCACAATTCAGGAGTGAGATTGTTATTTATGTGATACTTATATCGTGATTGTGAATTATGAGTCATAAGTTAAAAAATATTGGCGTGGTGAGCTTGTTGTAGGCTGATTGGTATGATACAGAGGCAGAGCAGGAGTTTTTGGGTTTGGGTATTGTGAAGGAAAAAAGAAAAATAAAAAAACAGAAGCAGAAGCAGCGGGTTTCTTCGGGGTTCCGGAGATAGAGTTTTTGTTTGCAAATTGTTGACTACCATTTCTTTTATTATTAATTATCAGAAAGATTCGTTGGTTACTATTCGTTCGGATCATTTGTTCAATTCCATATGGCACTGGTAACTATTGATGTGGAAATTAATTGGGCTCTTTAAAAAATATGAAGGTAAAGCTGGGAAGCTGGATTCGATGGAGAACTCATGGCTAAGAATAGTTGATTTGTTAATGTCACCACTTAAAGATTAAAAGGTACGCTTGAATTCAAAGGTGTTCTGGATAAGAAAACCTTAAACATAATCTTATGCTATCTTCATCCCCAAATGCTTCGATTCGGGGAATTCGGGGAATGGGCCATTATGCTCTTTCTGTAGAGGAAATGTTGATGTAAAAATATGTTTAAGACTCTCAAACATTGTTCAGAACGTGCCCATCAATACGTTTGCCTATGGGCAAGTAAATCCATGTTGGATTTATAAATGTCCATGCCAATAACCCATTTTGGATTTACAAATGCCCAAATTGTACATACAAACTAAACAGCATGAAATTCCCAAATCCCAAAAGTAATGAAGAAAGCCTATGTGTTTCAAGATGCCATTCCATAAAAGTCCAAGGACACGCATCGTGAAAACATTGAAAAACAAAACTTCAAAACCCAAGAGGCTCTCAACCAGAATCAATGTATGGCATGGCAATTTTTAAATCTATTAACACTGCCCCGCACATTGATGACACCCAAAGGATGAAAAACAAATCAATTCATCATATCAAATAATTCTCGAACACAGACATTGCACGTTTACAAAAACACCGAGTCCAAGAGAAACACAAATCTATTCTATAACTCCAATAGTGGCGGGCATTCAAAGCTCATGACAAAAGCTCCAGTTACGAGAAGATCAGAGTCCAAGTCTGATACCAAATGCGATTTATTTCGTGTTTGACCAATTTGGTCTGTGTGCAGTTGCTTTTGCTTTTTAAATGCATTTAATTTAAGCGCGTTGGGAGTGTTCCAATTTTAACTTTGCTAAATGGCGAATTTGTTTGTAGAAATTGTCGTTCTGTTTAATAATTTTGAATCGATCCGTGCTATCTTCAATACTCGAATTCATGGATTTCAAAATATTTTAGATCCAAAATGCAAAAAGGCCAAAACGTTGTCTCCTCGCATTCCTTAATCGATTATACTTTAATATGGAAAAAGCCCAAAACCTTGGCTCTCTTCCATTCTTTAATTTATCTCACTTCATTTTTAAGTATGATACAGAGGACAACTGTATAAAACGCGTTGCTTATTTTCTATCCGATAATAATTGTCACCAAGATAATGCACCTTTGTTTAAAGTCCACGTTCATTTTTTCGCTGGGCAAATAACGTTCGGAAGTTTCAAAGTTGAACGAACAACATTTTTCATAAATTATCCAATCAAACATGTTTTTGCCTCCCTCACAAAAATAAATTGTGCGTTCTTTCTTTCCTCGGTTATTTTTGGGCGGTCTAGTGAATTTGTGCCGAGCTTTATAAGCTTTGTTTACTTTTTGATCGTTGTAGCTTTAGGTAGATTTAGGGTTTGAACGAATTTATTTAGGATCTGTATTGGATTTGGCTCAGAGTTGAATTAGAGGAATTGTTCAGAACAATACCGATCCATAGCTGCTGACACACAGGCGCAGTAACGTGGGAAAAATCTCTAACGCTAATTAGATGAAAAAGGAAACTTTGGGGCAATATTCAAACAGAGAATCTGCACCGTTAAACTCCTTTGACCGTAGAAAACCGCTAACGGTGACCTGAGCATCAGGTTGGTATCTGTACCAACGAGAAGCTGGAAAATGTCACGCGTGCGTTTTTTTTTTCCTGGGTTTCACTGTGATGCAAACGAGGAGGAAGCACTGCAGAGACTGTCGATAACAAGTGTCAAACAAAACGGCACTCGGGAACCCCGTAGTACTCGGGCCCATTTGCCTTCTCGGGCTGCCCGAATCTTGGTCCCTGCTATTTTCCAGCTCCGCCATTATTTCCTTATTTAAATTCTCCCCTACCATCCAACTAAATAGGCCTTGGAGTGGTTGAGAGCGGACCAGGACGCCTGGCATTGCCAGAAAGACAAGACATGTATAGCAACAAGTGGCCCAACTATTCAGTTTATGTGATGATTGTTGCCCTTGCAGCCAACCCATATGATGTAGCAATTATTCTAATGTTCTTATGTGGCTAATTGTAGCCCTGGTAGGGTTCTGTTGTGGGTGCATGCAAGCGTTGCAAAGCCATAATATTTTCAAATTTCGCCTCTGCAGGCTGCCATGTTGTTTTTCTGAATATATACTTCCGAGAAAAACTCACTTCATTGCTTCTGGCAGCAAGTGAAAGAAAATTCGGTTTCCCTTTTGGCATGTAACTTTTTTTAGTAACGAATCCAAGGGTACTTGACAATCATTCCGTTAATATCATCTCTCTCTTCAATGTAAGACCGCTAACACTGGAACACACCCCTACTTTCACTAGCATAGGCACCTATAAATACATGGGGAAATATAGTACCTGTAATATCCACAACACAAACCTATTTATGATAAAAATCCAAAGTTGAAAGAGATTCTCAAATGGATGAAGGTACACATCAACGATCTCAAATCTTTACTTTTTTGAGATTGTCTAATGGATAAGTGATACCGATTCCCCTGTAATGCATGTAGTTACAATTTACTTGATGATGTCATGACTAGGGCACCAAAGTGAGTATGCGGCAAAAGCTTTAATTGCCACAATCCCATTAGTTAAGCAAATGTAACGGGCCCTGAGGTATACAGATTGTGACTCAAGTAGTCAACTAAGGTCACGAGAAATCAATTTTTAAGAAACCGCGTTATTCGGTGTTTGTCGCTTTAGATCAATGGAAATCCTTGTCTGAGCACTAAATGAAAAGCAATGTGTATATTTGGGGTATAATAACTTTATATAACACCCTGAACATGATGGAAAATGACACAAAGAATAGCATATGATAAATCGTGTTCAGTGGGGGATGTGAACAAGCACTCTTGAAAAAAATATATTGGGAATGAAATGAGTTCTTTGACCTCCGCAAAAAACTGAGACAAACAATGGTTTTCTATTATAAATTTCTCCAAGGATTATTAATCTTATTGTTTTAATGTGCAGGGGATTTGGAACTCCGTGATGGTCAAACATTGGAAGATGGTCACAGGTTGGGATGAGCACACGGCTGTTTTAAATACTTTGATTAAATTGGCCCAGTCCTTAAGAAGGTGCTATAAATACCTCCCTGCTCTTTTGCAGATATGAACAGTGTTGCTGCTACAGTTTGTATAGTTTTTAAATGAAAAAACATAATGACCTGTCTCTGCAGACGTAGGAGGAAAGTCTGAAGACATGTATTTATACGGCCTCGGCCTCCTCCAATGGCGCGCAATTAGCTGCCTCTCTTACCCAAAGCTTTAAGGTACTACCTCACCTATTCCTGCTAGGTTTGCTTTTAATGTAAACATTCTGATATGTGTAACGTAGAGCTGTCTGACTGTCTGTGTTAATGCTAACATAAGAATTTTGTTCGCTACGGACCAGCACCACCAACACCGATAACCTTTTAACCTAGTTTCTTCCCATAATAAATGCAATCGCTCTCTCCTCTTTTGCCTGGCCCCATTTTTTTCATGAGCTTAATGTGTATATATATATGTATATATAGCTGTGAGTTAGGCCTGTATATATGACTTTTATATATATATATATATATATATATATATATATATATATATATATATGCGCGAGTGATCATGATACCTAGGGTGTGCTCTCCTCTAAATTCAACATAGAATTGAGTGGCGAGACGTATATATTATGATTGAGATCTTGTAAGACTATAAGGCCATCCTTTTATAGCTTTTTGACTATGTCCCGTATAGTTAAAAGGAGCATTTAGCCTAAATTCAAACAATAATTCATTGCAATTGGCACGGTCCAGAAGCTGGCCGAGGTCGTTCTCCAGTGAGCTGGGCTGGCCAGGTCGGTAGATCACGAGCGTGCGAGATTAGACTTTTTATTGTCCATTAACCCCACCATAACAACTGTGGATTAACGCGTATTTTGGCTTTGAAGTTGTGATCAGAATATTGAGCTTGTAGGAAAACCTGTAGGGGAACTGCCGTGTTTTCTGCACGCCATCTAGTCAACGTCACATCGAAATTTGGTGCAATTTTTGTTCATATCGATTCTGGTTAAGAAAAACAGAGAAAAGAAGAGGAAGGACAGTCTGACTTATACGACACCTTGCTAAGCCTGCTCAGTTTGAATCTCTGGACAGTTTTATAGGCATTAACAGAGCCCTATGCCAATTCACGGGGTTTTCCTGTGCCAGGTCGATGTGCTATCCTCTCTGTCTGGAAATATTGGGTGGCCTGACTGTACTGCACTAGTCCATACCAGAACGGCCAATGGCTCTGTGTGGGGGCCAGAATTGGCCTTATTGGTAAAGCTCCTGCCCATTTTATTAAATTTTAGTGCGGGTCGATTGCCTGTTGAGATGAGACCCATACCACACCACACCACACCTATGGATAACCATAGGAACATAGGCTTTACGGATTCCGCATAGCATTGGAATTGTTATTACCCTCTAACGACTTAGGTGGCCTCGGTGCAGCGATATTTGGAACTACTCTGGACTTTTTGGCTGGAGAGCTATATTTTATTACAATGACAGATGGTCATATGTAACAACATTTTTACATTATGTATGCGGGTCACTTTTCAAGAGCTTAAAGTAAGAGAAGTTATCATATTATGTTTATATATTTTTTAAATTATAACAAATATAGAATAATAGTTACATTTTATAGGTCATTTATCAAGAGGTTAAGTTATGATAATTAATGTTAGATTTAATCCAAATCAAGGGTTAACGGCTTTCTTGACTTTACTGTGGAAAAATTGTTTTTTTTGGTTTACATCACTGTCTTTTAATTTTATGGTGTAAATGTCCATTTGACAACAATGTTTACATTTTATGCGGCATTTTTTAACTAATTAAAGCAAGAAATTAAGATAACTAGAGTTGGTGGTATAATGTTAGGATCCAATCCATGGACTTGGTTTGCTCAACTAGATTTTGTCCTTTTAGCTAGTGGTAAAGGGCTAGTTGTCTTGTTTACTCCTCTATCAACCATCTACCTTCTTGAAATGTTGATATGCAAGAGTTAACCTTTGTGACAAGCGAAACTATTAGGAGGGCTAGTAAGAATAATTAAAATTAGATATTGCAACCACAAAGGGATGTGCATTGTACAATCTCTAGGATGGGCGATCCACAACTCTTCATGTACATTGAATCTAATTAATATTGTATGCATTCAATATAGCCACTTATATAGGCTTATTTAAACTAATCTAGATTGTCTTTACGTGCATTGAATATGGGCACTTGCATAGATGTATTGAGTGCATTGAATATATTGTATGCATTCAATATAGCCACTTATATAGGCCTATTTAAACTAATCTAGATTGTATTTTAAGTGCATTGAATATGGGTAATTGCATAGATCTATTAAGTGCATTGAATATAAACATTAGCACATACCATATAAATTACATTTGATGATATATTAGGTGTATTCAATATGGGCACTCGCATGAATTCATCTAAATTAATTTAGATGATGTATTAAGTGTATTGAATATGGACACCAACATAGACCTATCTAAACTTGGATTTGAGGCATAACTCAAGGTTATGAAGCTTGAGGATACATATCTTGTTGTATCGAGAGATGCAATGTGCATTCTACATTTGGGTGGGGTGGGGTAGGGTGGTCCATTATGACAATAACATAAACCCATTCAAACCTAGGTCTAATGTATAGCATGATGTTGTGACACTTCTTGGGGCGGGGGGCATCCTTTAAGTTTTCATGTGTGCATGTCTCTGTGTATTGGTGTATGTAACAACACTTGAATCTAAACCATGTACTGGGTGTATTGAATATAGGAACTAGCACATATCCATCTAAACTAAAATTTAATGTGCAATTTGTTGTTGTGACATAGGAGGATGCATATCTCATTCAAATGAGAGAAGTATGATGCACTCTACAACACAAGTGCGGGTGGGATCATCCATCAACTCTTCATGTACATGTTTCGGTGTACATAACATTTGATCCAGGTGGATATCGGGGGCCACCCACCTTTTCCAAATGGCTCAAAACAGTTTTCTGGCCATTTTGGCAACTTACTATTTTTAGCAGGTTTTCGCTTCCGGGGCCATTTTGAGGGCCTAAATGAAGTTTTTTCGAGATCGAGGTTCTCAATGATAGCCGAAGACATAATTGAGACCCCAAAATGAATCTCCTCGACGATACCTTTCCAACGAGCTATCACACGCCTAAAACGGAGATCGTATGCAAAAGTTACGACCCCGGGAAGTTGATGCACCAACTTACCCAAACGGGGCCCACATGACTTTTGGCGCTTCATCTCCTAGGGTTAGGTTTTTGGAT
>JASDQU010100832.1:62710-83219 GCA_032191745.1 Picea mariana
CAACGAGCTATCACACGCCTAAAACGGAGATCGTATGCAAAAGTTACGACCCCGGGAAGTTGATGCACCAACTTACCCAAACGGGGCCCACATGACTTTTGGCGCTTCATCTCCTAGGGTTAGGTTTTTGGATGTCTAGGACTTTTGGCATTCTCGTCTATTGTAAAAAGGCCTTTCGAGCCTCATTGTAATCATCTTCTTGCGAATGCGAGTAGCCATCACATCTCTTCTCAGAGATAAGCTGCCACCATTCTAGCGAGTCTTTCACTCTGTATTTTTACAGTCTCTGTACATTTCTCTGATTAATAGAAATCGTGTTACTGTATATCTGTGTTTATGGTTGCATCTCTGATACATCTCTGTTATTTTATTGAATATCTGCAATATCTCTGTGCATTTCTTTATTATATCTCCGCTCTCATTTCGTGCCGAAAATAATCCGGATCAACATTATATTGAATTCACATAGTGCATTGAGTGTATTGATTATGAAGACTCAAACAAACCCATATAAACCAAAATACGATTTGCAACTTCGAGTTGTAAAACTCAAGAATGAATATCTAAACTTGTTAACTCAAGAATAAATATCTAAACTTAACAAGTTTGCACAATAATAAGGCATATCTAGACTTCATAAGTTTACACAAATGGCTTGGCATATAAAATATTGGAACTCAAAACACACAACCTTGAAATGCAAATCACACTCAAGGTTAAATGGCTCCTTACTTGTAATTAATTCAAATTACAAGTTAAATCATTTAGTTTAGTAGTATGGATCTTTTTTTTAACATTAATAATGATAAGTGTTACAACATAACTCTATGCTTATTACACATCCATATTCTCATTGTGGTTTGAAAAGTTTGTTGTAATCACAACAACTTGCTTCCTTTTAAGGAGGGAATAAGTCATTGGTAAAATCTATTGGAGATGGATCACTTTTCCCCTAAGCAGGGGGTGATTGATAGTTAAAGCCATTATAGATGGGTTTCATGCATTAATGGTCGGTTTCATATGCCATTGTGGACCATCTTACCATGGAAAACA
Source organism: Picea mariana (assembly GCA_032191745.1). NCBI lineage: Eukaryota > Viridiplantae > Streptophyta > Pinopsida > Pinales > Pinaceae > Picea > Picea mariana. The sequence continues at coordinate 63,764 of JASDQU010100832.1, forward strand.
TAGTGTAGGAAACATAATAATTCTAAGATGCTACTGTGGGTTTTAAGGTCCAAAATGACTCTTTGTTACGTGTGTTGTGGATTCACGGTTGTGGTACTCCATAGAAACCCATGGTACAATTTCTGCCAAGGGATTAGGTAGGGTTAATGAGGTTTGAATCAAATTAACTATGTAAATAGCAAGTCTAAAATGGATTTGGACTTATATGGATCCAAAATGAGGTACTCTAAGTGACCATGGACCCAATCGAGGGGTTTGCACCCTCAATTGGACTCATGAAGTTAGGAAATGCCTCAAATGGGTGCCCTAAGGGTCAAAATGAACCGAATTGATGACCAAGGGTTAGAGGCGAAGGAATAGATGCCACGTAAGGATCCCACCTAGCACTAGACATCACAAAGAGGTTCCACATCTATGCTAAGGAGAGGGGGACTCCAGGGAGGCGATTCATAACATTAGATCAGTTCTTAAGAGGTATCACATCATCATTGGGTAGGTTAAATATGACTGAGGCATAAGAGTGGATTGCATATCGCATCTCTTGGTGGGTAGGCATATGTGAGTACCTAAGTGTGAATCCCATACAATGCATTCCTCCCCTTGTAGATGTTTCTATCCATAACATGTGAATAGTAGTGAGTTGCAAGGACAAAGAAAAGCAAGTAGATGCATAGGAGTAGTCGAGGGGTCCTTGTAGTGTGGATCGATGCCTCGATATCGTGAGGGAATCCTCCACTGGTAGAGAAATAATATATTGTAGTATGTATGAAGGCTCATATGCCTCGATCATTTGTGCAAGGCGAAGCTACAAGTGTGCCTTGTGGATAATTATGATGTCAAACATGCAGTGGGTAAAGAAAAAAGAAAAGTCAACAAGTAAGAGATGCATGACAAGCAAGAACGCCATGCTAGAGGAGCAAGCAATATTAACTACTATATAAAAAAAGATAACTATTAAACTATATAAAATGAAAATGGAAAGATTAAACAATGAGCAATAAACCCAACTATTGTGCAAGTGATAGAATAATTAAATTATGAGATTCAGAAATAAGCAAGTTTTAATTATCATGTTAGTAGAATAAAAATTAGAACATCTAATAAAGCATGAGTGAATCTAATGATAATAATAACACACGGAGTATAAAATCATTAACAAGTAGTAAGAGTAAGAGAGTGATTACCACACTTGCCTATAGACAAGATTCAACGATGTAGGCAGATGTTGAAATGAGTTGATGACCTACATCACAAAGGTTAACATCTTGTCTTGAGTGAGGTAGGGATAGTGGCACCAACTCTTAAGGAAAGGAGAAAGGATAGACTCAATGGAAAGGTAGGTGGAAACCCCGGGGTGGACCTAACAAAGGTAAGAGAAGACATCAACAAAACTAGTGCAGACCTGGTGAAGGGAAAGAGAGAACATGCAATGATGTTAGGGAAAATCTAGTGAAGGTAAGAGAGGAGAGGTAGAAACTATAGGGCAAACCAAGCAAGGGAAAGAGGAGAGATGGGGACACTAGGGTGGACCTAGAAAAGACAAGAGAAGAGAGGTGGGGATGTGAGCATTGCGGTGGAGAAAGTGATCATATAGTTATGGTCGAATGTAATAAATATTTCCTTTATGGAAGAAAAAGAGTTCCCTTGGGAGGGTACACGGAAGAACTGATTTGTAAACTACCATGGATATTCCATTGGAACAGTTCGCCACAATAGATCTAACAAATAACTGAAATTTTTACTATTAAGGTTATTTTTCCTTTAGATCCCAGACTCTTGATTATTGGTTTTCTTCTTAAAAAAACGTATGAAATAGTTCAAATGCGAAAAATAGAGAACACAAATAAATACACACACCATCCATAAATAAACACAAGATATGACCTGGGAAACCCAATATGGGAGAAAACCCAGCTAGAAGGTGAGGCTTCTCTGCTCTCTTTTCTCTTGTATAGAATTGATGCAAGTACAAAGAAAGAGGCACTCCCTGTGGAGTTTCCTTTGACTTGTGGCATGTATGGATGCTACAAAATCTCTCCTCCTCTGTTATACTCATAGAATGCCACTCAGATGTTTTGTTCAGCTATGGAACAAGATACAATGCAAAAGAATGGAACCCCTTCTCCTCCTAGTGGCCCTATATTTAACATAGCCCGATAGCTATCTAGGGATAGGTTTTCGACTTCCTCAACCCTCAATTGTGGTAGGGTTTTGAACCCTCTAGAATCTTTTTGAAATCCCTCACGTGGTTAGCTCCCATATGCATGAGTAATGAGGGTTGACGTGGCATCCTATCGTACCATGGTGGTCAACACGATGGGTCAAATTGTGAGAGGTATAACATTTGCATACGAACTGCGATTGGCACACAGTTTGCACCATGGGAAAGGTCCCAGAGTGTACAACATCGTCAAGGGGGTGTGGAAAATTTCTGGACAACAAAACCCCAAAAATACGTCATTTAATGCCTCAAAATGGATCTAGAAAGTTATGGACCCCAATTTTCCAAACTGGGACTTGCCACTAAAATGACCCTGCAAGCTTATTCATCCAATTTTTTCCACTCTGAAAGGATCGAGATAGATTAAAAACAATATAATGTTCCAATCGAGATCAAGAACCATCATTTCATCCAACTAAGGGTTGGGGAGGAGGATGTTGTACTCCAAGTTTCCTAGGAATACTAAAAATGGATGTTTACGATTTTAGATAAGAGGATATAAATGGCCCTGAGAGGTTTGGTAACAAACCTATTGAAACCCTAGAGGATCGAAGGAGTGGGTAGTACTAAGAGCATGATAGATGAGAGTTACTATGATGCTAAGGGCGGATTTGGGGTCAACAATGACTCATTTGATCATGAAGTCATTGTTATAAATCTCAACAAAGAAAGTTGATTGTGTTGGACTTTTTCTCTTCAATAGAGGGAATGTTGGAATGGTCAAAGTAACTTAGAGAGGAAGTGTGACCTTGAGTAATCTTGGGGTAAAATTCCTAGAGGGTCTAATAATGCAATCCCTTTTGTTGGGGTATGCTTTAAGGACATCTGTGAAGGAAAAAAAGAAGCGTGAGAGGAGTGGCTTTAGACAAGGGAAGCAAAAGAGGGAGATATGTTAGCACACCCTTGGCATCAATTAGGATAAGTGGTAGATCAGACATAGGTGTTGATCCACAAACGTGTTAAGTCTTTCGTAAACTCTCTCTTGTATATTCCTCTTCCATACTTATAAAATTTTCAAATTGTCGTGGGTTCATGGTGCACTTTTTCTTCAAGTCCAAACTTCCGCAACTTCCAAAACACACCATCATGTTCCACTGCCTTCATTTTGCACCCATATTTAGAATTTTTTGAACTACTTCATTGCGGGTCTAAGTCATTTGTCTGATTCACTTGTCTATGATCACGACCTCCTCGTCCAACCATTTTCCTATACTTAGTTTTATTTCTTATAGCTATCGTGCTTTGTGGGTTGTTATGATTTTTTTTCCTCATACCCTTCACCCATGCGAACCCACATCACCGCGACTTTCCTTTCCTTTTCATCACTCCATAGCCACTGACCCGCCATACTCCATTACCTTCGCGATGTCTGATACTTAATCATTTCTTTTTGCAATTTCACCGCAGGCCGCAGTAACTTTATGATTCTTCTATACATACCCCAGATCCTCTCTCTCCAACTGATTCCTCATACTTAGTCATTTTTTCGAGATCCCACCACGGGTCCACAGGTTCACACTCATTTCATTGTTTCTCAATATACTCCTGATTCTCCTTCGCCCCACGATAATCCATGTCCTATCTTGTCACCCTCCCCAATGTAAATTTAATGTGAATCTCACAGAAACATCAAATGAGTTAAGTATTAAAGGTCGTTATTAATGGCGATCTTCTCGAGACAATTATTCATCAATTCAAAATTTAATTCCTATTAAACATCCTTTGAAAGAAGATCCTCAAATCTTATTATGGAAAAAAGGTTTTCTTTGGTAATAACGTTCTAAAAGGACTGTACATTAATCTAGCAACTTGATTAAGCATGCCAACCAGAAGAAAGGAAAACTTTTGCGGAGATACCATAAACTTATTTGGGCAAGAAAATAAAAAGTTTCAGTGGTCAAGAGCATATAGGTATTACTCCTCATTGTCGCATCCAAAGAGGACTTCGAACTAGATTTGGATGTCACGAATTGCTCTAGCAGGATGCATCTCAAAAGTTTATGATTTTAAAAAGTTAATTTGTGGTACATCGAAAAATTCGATAAGAACCAAAGAATAGTTCAACTACAAGGAGAGTCCCCTATTTCTTTGGCAACTTCAGTCTTCAAGAAAATTCTTACAATGATTTTCAAAGGGGATGAAGCCAAGGAATTATTGAAGGAAAGAAATGGTGGATTGGATCTTCTGCGAGAGTATCTTCAAGACCCAACAATGATTTTAGAAGACCTATCAAATATCCAGGTTAGTTTTTTGAAAACCCCTACTGAGAAATGGCATGGCTATTTGTCAGAGTAGCTGGAAAAAAATCCACGACCACTATTCCTCGACTAGTTCTATATATCTTGCATTTTGCAATTCACGAGAAAGTGATTTTTGATTGGGAATTTTTTTTCTCTGCATGTCCTCATTCATAATCTTCGCTATTACCTACTATCATGTTTTCAAAGGCTTGTGTCTATCCAAACATGTCAATTATAAAATCAACCTTGTCAAGATGTGGTACCCTGCCTCGTGGAAACAAAAGGATATGTATCATTTTTATGAGGCGCACAATGCATTTATTTCCTCATTCAAAAAACTTATTTTTGGACCAAAAACATCAAGATTGTCTTTAAAAGCAACAACATTCTTGGACAAGAGAGGGAGCTTTGAAGCAATGGAGCATTTCAACATTATCATGATTTTTTGTTCCCGTGAAAAACCCTTGTATCTATCGTATTATGTGTCAAACAAGATGTTTGTTGTGGAAATATGCAAACAATATATTTTGGGGCCATTTCTTTCATTAAAAGAGGAAAAAATAATTTATTCCTCTACCTTGGTAGATTGGAGAGATAATGTTAAAGAGCAATGCAAATATTGATGAATTTTCAGTTAAATTTGATCAGTATAATTTGAAGAAAGTAGATGAAATCAAAGGGTTTGAACCTAACCAACTGTTTATGAAACACATGACACTGGTGGGATACAATGCTTCATTTGCTAATACATTCTGACAATCAGAACCCTCAAGCATTGTTAATTGAAATGAAACAAGAGCATATTGAAACTGTTGTTAGCACCACTGATCAACATAGACAACGGGGAAAATTTGTGAGCGAGAGGAGTATTCGGTCTCCGAACACTTCTTAGAAAAGAGACCTATCAAAACAAAAATCCTAGTCTACAGCTCAAGAACAAAGGAAATCTTCAATAGACAATTCCAATGATTGAGGACATCAAAATCCTCCTAAGTGAAGTATGGAAAGATCCCACAAGCTCCCAATGACCAACAAAAGGAAAAGACAAACAAATAAGGAAGGAGGAAGTGAGGTCATACCCGAAGAAGAAATTGTTCTTGAAGACATGAACCTGGATATGAACATTGAAGACATTGAGTTTATCGATGAAGAATAGAGGATTCAAGAGAGAAGAGAAGTCGCAGTAGAATTGGCCACACATGAACCAATTCTATTTGGAGAAGAATCCCCGACTTTGTAGAGTGCCCCGTTCCACAAAAGTTCAAAGAAATTGGTGATTGAAAAAAGTCATGCAAAAAATAGAAAAGTTCAAGGAAAACTGAGCTTAGAACTCGACCTCAATGGAGTTCCACCAACTAAAATTGTGCAGACTCATGAAGTTATGGGAAAATCCCTAAAGATGTCAGTTGGAGAATTGGAGAATGAAAATGCCACCCTAAAAGAAATAATTAAATAATTAGAGGGCGCTTTGATGCCTCCACCTATTTTGTCAGCCCAATTGCTACAATGCATCCCTGTAAGAGTTTTGATGGAACACCAAAATCCAGTTCAATACCGAGAGGAACATTGAGCTTATTCGTTGTTGTCAGAAGATATGTTGGGGAAAACATCAAGAAAATAATGTCTCTTAATCTCGAGGCATGGGAACTAGAAAATAATTTTGTTTCCTTGGGATAAAGAACAACAAATATGAGAGAATACCTTCATGCTTATTTGGAAAATGACGAGGAGTTATATAAATGGGTTGTTTCTACCTTTGTTGCAAAAGTTTCAAGTATGAATGAGTTCAAAAGAAAAGAAAAAGACTTGCCTTTCGCAGTCCGCATAAAGCAACTCAAAGCATGTTGGATAAAAATAATAAAGTGTCTAAAAGTAGTATTGGTTGATTGTGATACTATATGTGTCAAAAGGGGAGAGTTGTATTTAAAATTAATTGAGTTGGATTTAGATGGGACAACCAGAGAAGTTGAAGAACCAAAGTTTATATTAAATTCCATTCTTATGTCAAAAGAGCAATTTGAAGGAAAATTGGATATATTGAAAACTATATCATCTAAGATATTTAACAGTTTGACTGATTATTCATAATTAGAAATGGAAAGTTGGTTGGTTAGTTATGCAAACAAAAACGAAGATATTGAGGATGCAATACACCAACTTTCAATAGACTTTAGAGATTTGGAAAGCGCATTATTTGACATAAAAGTAAGGCAAGAAATAACTATTGCACCAATGAGAGATTATATTGAAAATTGGTTAAAGAATGCCTTAACTAAAATAATGGAACCAAATCAAGAAGAGGTAGTTGCAACCGGTCACGAAATTCCAGCAAAGGAAATTACAAAAGGCACCTCAGCAAGTAGATAACACACGAGAGTCTCCATCATAGTGAGTGAATATATCACTTTTCATAATTTCCTTTCTTTCATATTTCTCGTTCAAAAATCATTCAATTATGTATTTTCATTTCTTGAGAACCCATAAGTGATATTTGATCGTCTCATTTTTTCTTCTTTAAGGTTCAATCGTGTTCTACTTTCTTTTATTGTCCGTGGGAGGCACATTCCAGTGCATTTGGACAAACACAAATATTTATTTTATTGTAAAACAAACTATTATTTTTGAACTCCCAAGAGAACTAATTTGGGGTTTAATTTCAATGATTTCTCAAACTTTGAGTTTATGAGCACGAGATTTTTGAAGTGCACCTATCATATTTGCTTCCGTTTTGAATGAAATACTCTTTTAAAGCTCTCTACAATTTTGAACTATTACCTTTCCTTCTTATGATTGTGGTTAAATTTTATCATGTTGTGATGGATGTGAGGAATGTTTTACTTTCGTATTATGGTTTGTTTTTTCTTGTATAATATTTTGTACATATATTAATTTCAGTCTTGAAATATTCCTGGTCCTTCTCTCAGAAACCTTTTTCTGTGTGAACATATTTTTATCTTTCCTTTATATTTACAAAGCAATAAAGATTCGAGGTTTGTTGTTTAGCATTCCCCTATTTTTGAAAGAACATCAAGCTACATCTTTCAGATTATAATAGAGGAGTACCACCTCTATAAAAACACAGGAGGATTCTATCTTCATGAGGTTGTTGTTTCGATCTTGACCAATCTAAACATCAACAATAGGTTGATCTGAAGAGATGTCTAACCAATGAACCAAAAGAATGGTATCTAGGTTGATAAGATCATGCAAAAAATTCAACAAAGGGTGCTCCCTCTTGGGATGAGAAATAGTTACAACTCCAATCTAGTAAGGGGTGGATCTTGGTTCAACTAGGACCTTTTGGACCATGAGGACTCTTTCTATGACTTTAGGGGGATAGCTAGGAGAGGAATCAACAAGGGTCTTCTACCTTTTCTTGGGGGGAGGAGGTGGATCCTCTTCTTATTTATCATCGGAGGAGTTAGAGGCAGGTTCACATGAAGTACTTTTTATCTTTTTAGAAGGCTTTGGAAGGAGGGTCATTGTCCAACATGGGATCCTTGTATGTCTTGAGTTTGGAATTTTCTTTCACAACAACAATTTTGGGTTTTGGAGGTTGATCAACTTGGCCTTTTTCTTTGTTTAATTGCTTGAAATTTCAATAACATAATTTGTGCATGTCTCACTTGTGACATGTGTGCAACATACCAATGGTTGAGGTAGGTGGGTAACAAAGTTACCAAGTTGACGAGAACTCTGCAAAGTTTTCATTTTTTTAGAGGTCATATTTAGTTGTTGTTTTTACCCCTAAATAAAAAAGTGGTGCTACCAGTAACACCCTTTTTTTGGAGGGTGGTTAGAATTGTGACTTGTTTGAAATCACGACCTTGATGGTTGATACCATTGCAGAAAATTGACCCTCGAATTGAAAAATGATGTTTCTAGTAGCACAAGTTTTATTTTCAGAGTTACAACTATGACTTACTTGAAACCGTGACCTTAACGACAGATACCATCGCAAAAAAAGTTAGAATCAAATCCTAAGTGGTATTACTTGAAAATGTATTTATCCGTTAATTTTTCTTTTCTAAACTTTATTTTTTATTTTCGAAAAATAAAACACTTCATAAACAATTTTTTTTTAATGAAAAAATAACACATTTTAAAAATAATATAAATAAGACATTAAAAATAAATAAAAAATGAAAACAAAATAAATCTTTAAAAAAAATTAAATAAAACCCTTAAAAAAAAACTCAGAATACAAATTTAAAAAAACACCTAAAATCTTAAAAATAATTATTTTTTTATTAAAAAACCTAAAAAAAACATTAAAAAAAACATTAAAAAAATAAATTAAAACAAAACAAAACATATAATTAAAATAAAAAAATCTAAAATTAAACACAAAAAAATAAAAAAATCATCTATCAATTTAGGGGTAGGGGTGATTCTCGAAATTGGTTTACCCACCTCCACGCCCCGATCCCTGCTTGCTCCCTCCCTCTCCGCCCTCGTTCCCCACTCGCTCCCTCCCTCTCCCAACCCTCGTTCGCCTCTCCCTCCCTCCCTGCATCACCCACGACCTAGGGGAACGAGCGATGGGTTTATGGGTGTGGTGGGTAAAGTGATTTTGAGAATCGCCCCGAATCCCCAAATTGGTAACTACTCTTTTTTTTGGTTTATGTTTAATTTTTTTATTTAAATTTTTGTACTTTAATTGTTTGTTTTGTTTTCATTTTTTTCATTTTGTTTTTTAGGTTTATATATATATATATATATATATATATATATATATATATATATATATATATATATATATGATGATGATGATGATGATGATGAACATCCACTAAGACCAATTGGTTTATTGGACCTTAAGAAGGCAAGAGATTACTCGATTTCTTTAAAATTGTATTTCTATGCTGAAAAACATTCAGAGAAGCGTTCCAAGATCACCATAGTTTTGATGACTTAGGAGGTTAGGAAGGTTTGTATTGTGACAAATATTTTTAAATTGGGATCTAATACGGGTATATGCAGGGTAATCTACGAGGAAGTGATTTTCATCTTCTACACGCTTAGTGTTACAAAGACGACTAATTCTTTCATCCCATAGTGTTTTGGGAGTTTTCCAACACCTAGTTTCACTATGTAGCTCGTGAGAGTCTGTTCTTATTTTATAAATGTTGATTTTCTTCTTTGCACTTCTCAAAACTGAGAGGTAATTTTGATCTTCTAAATTAGGGTTGACCACCTCTTTGTAGTATCTTAGTTTCCTTCTATCCACTAATTCTTTATCACACCACATATTATTCTTAAATTTATAAGTGATCATATTTGTAATATTATCGATATTCTGCATGATGGCTTCTTCTTGTATTCCCCAATTATTTGGCCAAGATTTGACATCTTTATGCCATCCCTGCCTGAGTTGTTGGTGGTTTTGGCTAGATTTTGAAGCAATTTTAGGGAGCCTCTTGTCATCCATGTTGTTTATCTTATTCTTGTATGTTAGGTATCTAATCATAACAATTCTCTCAATGGGGGAAAGACTTACTTCTATGAGGAGGATAGGATATGGTGTATTTCCCTTAATTTTGGGATTATAAGTTATAAAATTATTTTGGATCTGTTTTATCTTTCTCTAGGATTCTCTAAATATACTACAACCCCAAACTTCACATCCATATAAGATAATTGGGGTGACGAGAGTGTGAAAGAGGAGTTTTTTTTAATCCTAAATCCAAAGGTCTACTAATTTGCAATTGTTTTCGAGCCCATAATAAGCTTTCCACCCCCCATTTATCCTTTTTTCAACGCTATAGTTCCAATTGAGCTTGTGGTGGATATCAATTCTAAGATATTTGTATGAAGGCACTTCCTCCAAGCTATTGTTGTCATAAACAAAAGTATCGTAGGTGATCCTTTTGGATTTAATTATCATAACCTTTGTTTTGTCAGTGTTCACAGTCATGCCCATGCTAGAGTAGAATTCCTTGAGGATTATTAGTTTCTTACCTAGGTCATAGGGACTATTCACCATTTAACAATATCATCAACATAAAGGAGGAGGAGGATGACCATACTCATGAGAGTCGGGCCAACACAACCCGCATCCTTCAAACAATCTTCTAACTTATTAATATAGATGCCAAAAATGGTAGGGGATAGGGGACAACCTTCCTTGACTCCCATATTACAGTTGATTTCTTCCGACCAACCCTTAGTGTTCATAAACTTGGAAATAAATTTATCATATAGCCTTATTGCAACAACTCTTAACTCGAAAGGGAATTTAATCTCTTCTAACCCGTTCTAGAGGTTAGTCCTCGGGACAATGTCAAAAGATTTTCTAAAATCAACGAAACAACAAATGAGATCAATTTTATCATTACAACACTCCTCTGCAATGATCCTAAATGTAACAACTGGTGTTCCACAGTGGAATTGTGGCCTCTAAACCCAACCTGGTCTCTAGCTCCTTTTCCATGGATTTCTAGCCATGCATTGATCTTTTTTCTTGGAATACTTCCGTATAGATTAGCTAAAATGGGGCTAATCATAATGGTCTTATAATTAGAGGGATTTCTTTTATCCTCGTTTTTAAAAATAGGAACATTGAGGCTTTGATTCCAAGGATTTGAGAAGCCTTGTTGGATAGCTAAACTGAAGAGCTTATGTATGTTCAAGAGATGAGGATAGGTCCTCCAGTTTTTAATATTTCAGCTTGGTAACCTTTGATGTCCTTCACTTTTCCTTTTGAGAGCCGCTTAACCCCAAACTTAATGTCTTCCATAGAAAATGCTTCATCCTTTGTAGAGTTGTTTGGCATGTTGTCCATGACAATAAAGGATTCATACATATTTTTAGGGTAGAAATTCCAGTCCTTCAAGGGAATCTTATTATTTTCTTTAGTTTTACAAGTTAGAATTTGCCTTTAGAATTTCTTAGGATCTATCTTAAATAGGTGAAAAAGCTTCTCTTGCTTTTTATTTATATAGTTTTTTTCCCCCATTTAATTAAGGTTTTGTATCTATTTATCTTATCAGATTTTAAAGATGCATTGGAAGCATCCCTAATGGATTTTCTAGAAATTTTACATTCATTATCATACCAAGGATCGGTTGTATTGTGTTTTTTTTACAAAGCACCTCAATAGAGAAATTGATAATTGAAGTAGAGATGGTTGTTGTAAAATTCATATAGTCAGCTTCAATATTGTTCTGATACAATATGAGTTTTAAAGCATTGCTTAAGTCTTTTAATAAGAGATCAACTTTCTGTTTGTCAAAAAGTAAGTGTCTTTGGTTGTCAGAGTGCTCCTCAATGGAGCTTTTGTGAATAGTAATGTTAAGAGCTAGGGTTACAAGTCTATGATCAGATTCAGATTCATGGTCATCTAAAAGATCAAAGTTTACTATTTGATTGTGTGGGCCTAATGGTTAAGAACATGTGTTTCCTCCTAAGAGGTCACAGGTTCAAATCCAGAGGGGGGTAGGGTATGTATACCTTCATAGACTTTACCAGTCAAATCGTTGGGCGGAGGGGGGTCCCTTGTCCCACAAACAAGGGGGTCTCATACACCAATTTGGTGTGCTGGCTTGGCCGTGACCTTAAAAATCGATTATTATTATTATTATAGGGATATCTGATATTACATAGTCAACAACACTATATATGTGTGTGTTTCTTTCTTTATTTGTTTTAATTTTTTAAATTGTTTTTAAATTTGAATTTGAGTTTTCTTTTTAATTTTTTTTTTATGTTTTTAAAGTTTTATATTATTTTTTTTTCATTTTTTAAGGGTTTATTTTGTTTCCACGGTTATTTTTGATTTTTTAATTTTTTGTCTTATTCATATTATTATTATTATTTTGTTTGCTAGTTTGTTCGTGACCTGCGGGATTGGCCTGTGGCCGAGAAACCGCGACTCGGGGGCATCTAAGCCGTCAAAATCACCTAGGGATCACACTCGGCCTGAGCCACACCAACCCTTAACATGGTTGGATTTTTTGTCCCCGCAGGTTTCAAATTGATGAATTTAACATCACAGAGTGCCTTAACACCACACTCCATCATCGACTGTCCTACACCTCGGGGACCTTATTCATATTATTTTTAAAAGATGTTATTTTTTCATTAAAAAAATATTATTTACGGATTGTGTTTTATTTTCCAATTTAAAAAAAAAAAAAATGATAAAGAAATTTTCAAGTAATACCACTTAGGATTCGATTTTGACTTTTTTCTTGCAATGGTACTAGTTGTCAAGGCCACGGTTTCAATTAAGTCATGATTTTAACTCTAAAAATAAAATTTGTGCTACTATAAGCATCACTTTTCGATTCAAGGGTTAATTTTATGCTAAGTATTGGACATAAAGACCACGATTTCAAATAAGTCACAATTTTAACCACCCTCCAAAAACTGGTGCTACTGATAGTACCACATTTTGATTTAGGAGTTGATTTTGGTGTTTTTGACAAAAAAATATGGGCTTTTTGGGCCATAGTTCTCATTTTGAGGTCATGATTCTYGTTAAGTGAGTAACTGTGTTGGGTTGGGTTTCTCCTTCTCTTTAGTGTGGAAGATGGTTCAAGTCTCATCTTTAGATGAGGGTGGTTCTGTCACTTTGTTCCATGTTGCAATTATGTCAGAGAGTTGGGCTTTAGGTTGGTTATGTTTGGTTTTTCTCATAGAAACTTTGATATAGGAATTGTCGATGCAAAGTAGGTGGTTAATGACATGTTCTGTTGATTAGGGGTTTTCAAGAAAACTTTCGCTCTATTTTTCTAGTTTAGGCCTTGACATGTGAAAATATTAGAAAGAGTGTCTTTGGGAATCTTGGAAATTTGCAATTATGCAGAGTCGTGCACCATTGATGTATGAATGTTGAATGAACTTCCTCGTCATCTTGATTGAGGCCCATGAGGGTCAACATACCAAAGTCATCTAGTGTAAGAATGTCAAAGTGTTGGATGCATTTATTTTCTAATAGGAAAAAGTCATAGATCGACTCCTCGGGGAGGTGATGAAACTAGTCAAGGGCACCACTTATTAGGTGTTATGGGACTTATCGGTAAATGCAGACATAAATGGATCTCCATAGATCCACCTAGATCTAGAACAAAACTGAACAGAACATGACGCTTTCCCTAAGTTCTAATCATTGAAATTACTATCAAACAAGAGATGTGTGACATACTGTTTAAATATTGCTTCCTCTTGTCATTGTCGTCCTGGATTCACTCCAGTGCTCTTGTGATATTGAATCTGCAAGGGAACACAAGACAACGAAAGTGAAAGCAATATAGCATATTCAAAGAGAACTTATATATGTGATCAAGGAAACATACAATAAAACGAGATAAGTTTTATGGGAAAGAAACATATCACTATATCATATTAAAATGAAAGTGGGGATTACAACGAAAGCCTTGATGTTGCAAGGTCCCGTTCCGATGAACCTTTGCTCCAACACACACACTTGCCCCAATCCTTGAATGAAGAAGATCCACAATGACTTGATAAACTAAAATGAAGCTCTCAAGTATGAACTGAAGTAGAATTCCTCATCCAATTCTTAGCCTATTCAATAATAATCTTGCTTGAATCAACCTTCATTAACCTTAATTAACCTTAGCCTTTTCCATGAGAAATCCCTCTTTATATAGGGCAAAGAGAGATGGTTGAAGAGATTAGGATGATCCCACCAAATCAGAGAAGCGAGTAGGATCCCAACCATACGGATGCCACCTCATCTTCTAGAAGATTCCCTTCTAGAACTTTCATGAAGTTCGACCTTTTCTTAGGTTCTTAGCATCGTCGCACCTTAGCTGTAGAGCAGCCTGCAGAGACGTCGCAAACCAACTTTAGGGTAGAGGGTGACGACCAGGCATAGTCGCATCCTGCTTATGGTGCAGCCTACGACCACCCTCCTTAATAAGGTTTTTGATAAGAGAAAGTCAGTCACCTTTCTCATGAAGATAGGCCCTTTTGGGAACATGAACACATGTTTGTCAATGGATCATCAAGATGACCAAAATAATGTGTAACATTAGGGAGTGTGGAAATAGCTTAATCGTGATAATTTTGTTTCCCATTAACTTATTGAAAGACATAATGAAAGCCTCCAAGTGGTATTGAGGATCTTCTCCAATGGTTCCCTCAAATTTGGGAAACTTTTGTAGATTTCAAAGAAGCAGTCGTGTTTGCATCATTTTGGGGATGAAAACTTGTCTAAATATTTGGTCACAAACAATCCTTGTTACATGCACCTTCTTATGCTATTGAGGTGTGGGGTGTTTACTATGGTATCTTCCAAAAGGGGGAACGTTGTTCTTAGGACAAGGCACTTGGCATCACCAATCTCCATACTTGGTTGAGGAAGGGGTCTCAAGCTGGAGAAGGGAAGGTTATTTTTTATGCTCATGCTTGGGTTCCATCTTGTTACACGTCAAAATTCCTCACTTCGATAATGTCACATTCTCATTGTCGCAAGTGTTGCACTTTTGTCACAAGTGTCGTAAATGTCACATTTTTGTTATAAGAGAAACTAAGTCCCTTCCAGTTGGGCCTCCACCACTTCAATCCTCCACCAAAGGCAAGCTCATATAAGAGAGACAATGAGGTTCTCCATCAAATAAGGAAGAGATTGGGGGTTGAAAAATGTGTTCAGACTTAAAAAGACAAAGGGATGCAGACTCAATATGAAGTAAATACTTTCTCTAGAGTAACTTTGCTCTCAAAGTTGAATTATTTCTCTCTCCTCCACATCTTGTATCTGGCCCCTTTATAGCCTTCAAATGGAACTGAAGGGCTGAGTCAAAAAGTTTCCAGTGTATGGAAGGTCAAGGATCATGGATCTCGTGACGTGACATGGAAACCCTACACCATTTTTTTAATTTTGGGCACAAAACCTGATGTACGCGGGTTGTAATGGTGCAACTTGCGTATATGCATGTTTTATAGCTGTTAGGGTGCGTATATGTGGAAAAATATGTTTTTTAGCTCTGGGAATTGCAAAAAGGGACTTCAAGTCTACATAGGGAAATGGAAAAGGCCTTCTGAGCAAGTTGCATGGGGTGAGGCAAATCTTGCTATAACATTTGGCGAAGGATGTTGATATTCCCTTAGCCAACATTTGAAGAGTTTTTGGGTTGATACCAATGTGATTGCATGCATACTTGGCTTGTATGGATTGGTGTCTAAGGTAACTTGGGTTTGTGTAGCTATCGCAGAAGCATCAATGATTAAGGGGTCCAAAGATAAGGAGGTAGTTGGCGGGGGAATTCAAGAATATCTCAAATTTTAGTTGGTGGGTGGAAAGACCTCCCAAGAAATAAAAGGGAAGGGAGCTTGTCTATCATCAAAGGTTCCTTGGAAGGGGAGAGGATAGGCTCTCTTCAGAGAAAGAAGTCCTTGGGTAGGGAGTGAGAACATTTTCCCCATTCCAAGGTGTGAAACCCACTAGGTTAAAACCTACTAGCTTTCAATGCTACACTAACTAGGTATCTTATTTTATTTTTAATTGAAGCTCTTTTCTTTACCATGCTCTTTAATATATATTTTTAACTAGTATAAGTTGACATATATTCATCTACTAACTCAATATATATTTTTAACTAGTATAAGTTGACATATATTCATCTACTAACTCAACTCAACTTTTTTAAGCATTGAAAGTGATAAAAATATAAGTTGGCATATATTCATATACTAACTCAACTTTTTTAAGCGTTGAAAGTGATAAAAAAAAATTAAGCACAAACTTCTCACTACTTACATTATAAATAATTTATTTGGACATGGGTTAATTCCTTTAAACATTGGA
This sequence comes from Picea mariana, assembly GCA_032191745.1. Lineage (NCBI taxonomy): Eukaryota > Viridiplantae > Streptophyta > Pinopsida > Pinales > Pinaceae > Picea > Picea mariana. The sequence continues at coordinate 80,001 of JASDQU010100832.1, forward strand.
AGTGGTAAAAAAAAAGGTCCAAACTTCTCACTAGTCATATTGTAGTTTAGTTTAAATGGCTTTAAACATTGAAAGTGATAAAAAAATAAAGTGCATACTTCTCATTAAATGGTTTTGATAATTGAAGGAAACCAAGTTTAGAAGGTGAAACACCTTCTCTCACATTTACAAAGATTGACTTTACACTTGTCGAACTTTATTACTATTGGACAAACACAATATATAAACTAATTGTTTACTACATGGGATAGGTTTATTGTTCAAGATTTTGAGAAGTTTGTGAAGATCTTACCCCTTAAAGAATACTAGTAGGTTATTTTAGGTGTAGTTTTCTTGAATAACAATGATGAATTAGTCTCATAGTAGATAATAATAACTCTCCTCCCTCCTAATTGACTACTAATTTATATTAAGTTTTGTCACTTTCAAAGACAAACTCATATATAGTATCTAATTTTTTTCAATTTTATTTTACTAACATTTTACCCCACAATAAATATTTATATAATTAAATGCATAAAATGAAAAAAAATTATAAAACAATAAAATGTAATATGTATATAAATTAATTGCACAAAATGAAAAATAATTATACTAATAATAATAAAATGTAAATGATACATAATATTTATACACAACAACTCTAATAACATACATTTAATCCAATATTTGTACTAGCACTTATCACTTACACCATTTACACTTGTGCATCCAAGAACATTGTGAATGTAGATAAGAGAAATGAGTAGAAGTTTCTATCAAATTTGGGAAACGTCAAATTAGGAGCAACAATATTATATATTTAAAAAAATATTAAAAATGGTTTATATTTACTATTATATATTTAAAAATGTTTTGCTCTTATTAAAACAACTACAATATCAAAATTACTAATTCAATTTGTGCTAATAATTATATGAATATATTTAATACAATAATGAAACTTTAATATCCATAAAAATTCTATTAGAAAACTAGAAACAAAATACATATATAAAAATTTAATATCTTTTTAAAATTAAACTTTACATATATAAACTTTAAACATCTTTGTAAATTTGAAGTAATATTCTTTTTGTGATTGGACAAGGTATTGATTTATTAGACTTTCATGTTTAGTTTGCACCTCAAGGAAAACATACATGCATTAAAAGTTTTTCATATCCACAACTATAAAGTGAGTATTATTAAGTTTTTTTATATAAATAATTTTTGAAATAATATTTACATGTAGTTTAGTCTTTGTTTGTTTTATAGTGATATTTTGAATAAATATAATATAAATATTTGTAATAAATTAAGTGTTTGTAATAATGCAATAAAAATATTTACATTTTAATTTAATAATATCCAAAATTGGTACTTATTAATACCAACAATTATAAATATATTTTTAATTTAAAACTCTCTATTTTGGAAACACGTTCTCAAACTCCCATTTCCTTGATGTTGAAACTCCCAAATTTCCAAAACTTTGTCAATCAATTGGAAATGTTCCCAAACTCCCTAAACCTTGAAAACCAGTTTCAAAGATGCTAAAAATTGGTATTAGCACTTATCACTGACACCACTTACACTTCTACATCTAATATCATTTGTGCAAATTATGAAGTATAAGTAATGCCAAATATATTTCAAGTGACAAGGACCCGCCGATCCAGTCTTCTTATAAACAATTGGATAGCTAGTGAAGAACTCGAGCTGCCTGCTACCTTAGCCCCAGAATGGACCGGCTTCTACCATCAACTAGCGAGCATAAACATCCAACTCTACAAATTTGATGATCAACCGATTTGGACAGGGGGCCACCGATCGGGCTTCCTGACTGCATATAATGTTTATACAGAAATATCGAATCATACTTGGCCCAGTAACACAGGTGGCTGGAGATACAGTCTATGGACTTGGTCTTTACCTCTCAAGCTAAAACTTTCCGTCTAGTATCACTAGAAAACAAAATCAATATCTGGGACGTCCTAAGAAAAAAGGATGGATTGGCCCCAACATCTGTTATCTCTGCTACCAAGAAGATGAATCGGTTCAACATATATTTATCAATTGTGTGTTCACCTGAGCAGTCTAGGCCTACATCTCGGCAACACTTAAAATAAACTTCTCCTGGGATGGACACTCATTAGTAGTTTGCTTCAAGAAGTGGTCTAAAGTCGCCCCACACTCTATAAATCTCCCACCTATGGTCTGCTGGAATCTATGGCTTGACATAAATTACTTTATTTTTGAAAATAGGCCACCTTCAACCTATATTATAGCCTTTAAATCGTTTGGCCTGCATTGCTCCTGAACAACTATCCACCCTAGAACACTGGGGAAAAAAACCATTCACAAGCCCCTCCTTCCGGAGAAGACTCCCACGGGCTGGTTCGATGGAGCATCACAACAAAATGGCATGCAAAGTGGCGGAGGAGGAGTGATACATATCTCCCCAAATATTTTTTGTAGATGGACTTTTAACTGTTGACAGGGCACTAACACCAGGGCATAATTATTGGGCGCCTGGGCCACTCTCTTTCTGGCTTTCAGACTAGATATTGATACACTTCTGCTCATTGGGGATTATCGCATCATCATAGATTGGCTTAATAATAAAAGCAACTATAGGTCTCCGCCCTCTTGGGCTGGAAGGAAAGGATCAAACAACTCCAATCCTCTTTCACCAAGCTAAACTTCAAACATACATACCAAGAAAACAACATAGATGTCGACTCACTCTCCAAGGCAACACTCAAGAAGAAAGATGGAATCATTACCTACAACCTCTGGGTAGATGGGCATGAGAGCCCCACACATGTTCTAAAATTATTTTAGGACATCCGACAACTAACCAATTAGAGAGTTGCATCAGTCTTCAAGACTTTCATCTCATCAGAACACAACTCAAAGTATATTTAGCATAGACCTTTCCCACAACTCTTTTTTGTTCACTATTAGTTACGGCAGACAGACATAACTAATTTTATATATCAACCAGCATAGACTGTATATATATAATTCTTCCTGGGCTATATATGTAAACAACAACTTCACAAAATTATACTAATTTTATATATCAACCAGCATAGACTGTATATATATAATTCTTCCTGAGCTATATATGTAAACAACAACTTCACAAAATTATACTTCTAATATAATTTGCCAAATTTTTCTATGAAAAAAATAATAATACAAAATATGTATAAACAACAACTTCACCAACAT
>JASDQU010100832.1:85459-96186 GCA_032191745.1 Picea mariana
TATATATTGCAATATTTCACTCTTGATACCTATCTCTTTTCAAAATACTTATTTTTGTCTAATTTATCCGCTTAACCAACCTAACACTTATCACTTATTCATTATGAGTGTAGCCTTTTAAGTTATCAAAAACCCTAGACTCATAATCATCCAATATCATTCAATCCCAAACTTCAATACATTAGCCCTGGACTTGATAAAGTATGTTGTTTTTTACTACCATACAAGTGACTTTTTTTTAATATTTTGTTATGCATCATGTTATAATATGAAATTTAAATTAAGAAGGGTAATAATTTTTCTGGTACTACTCAAATTAAATTCACTTAACATAAAAATATAAAACATTTATAAATACTATCCATTTTCATACGTCCACATGATACATATGATAAAAATCTGATTAAATTCTAGACAACTATAGTCATGCAGAAAGAGACCATTTGTTACAGGAGACCATGCATTAAATCCCTCTTGTGGGGTTTGGCGCGATTCATTTAGTTTTTAGCTGTTCACCTGTAAATAACATTGAATTTAGGGGTACATTGGGTACATTTGAGTAAATAAACAGGAATACAGCTTCATCTAAAATCTAGGAGCAGATCACACCTGACATGTTAGTAGACTAAACCTGCAATAAAAAGCTTATTGGATTTTGGCCAGTTAAAAAGAAAATATTAATAATGAGATATGTTATGAATTTTTTTTTAAATTGATATTTTTGTTTTGAAATTTGGAAGTAAAGTTATTTTAAAATGTTAATTTTTAATAGTTAAATTGAAAGCTGAATTTTTTTTTTTTAATTTTTATAGTTAAATTAAAAACTGGAATTTTAAATGGTATTGTTTAACTGTTCTACTACTAGCACAGCCGCTAAGTCGCGGCTGGTGAAAGTGGCTTACGGCTGTTAAACTTCCTGTGATCGCTGGTGATGCTAGCAGAAACATGAAACTTCCCGCGACCGCTTGTGATGCCAACAAAAACATTAAACTTCCCGCGATTGCTGGTGATGCCAGCACAGAAACGTGGCCACCAAAAGTCAGCTAGCAGAAACATGAAACGCCAAGATCTTACCTTAATATTTTTTAATCAGGTAGACATGGCAATAAGTTAGTGAACACAGTAATTTTTAAACACGATTAGGTAAATGTAAAAAAGTAAACATATAAACGGATGTCTTTATAACAGATACATGGCAATAAGTTAGTGAACACAGTAATTTTTAAACACGATTAGGTAAATGTAAAAAAGTAAACATATAAACGGATGTCTTTATAACAGCTCGGAAGTTAATGGATGAAATCGGAGCCATTCGTTTATTGTGACTACTAAGAATATTCTAGGCATATTTAATTTCGTCCATAGAAAACGTATTAAAAACAAAAAACGTATTAAATGTGCCCATTGTCAATAGGTGTACGCCTTTTGGCGTAATTAAAATCCATTTTTGCATTTAAATTTGCAAGAAATAACTATTTTTTGTTGTTTAAAATCTATTTTTAAATGCAAATATAGAATCAGCATGCAGAAAAACCCTGGGACATTTGCATTATACAGATATAATTACTCAAATTTATAGATTTAATAATTTCTGGCCTGATTTCCGACAAATGTCCTTTAAAAATATAACCTGAAACAAATCATTTCTTAGAACTTTAAATTACTACATTTTAAACTCTTTTGATTTTTACACCTTCCTTTTCTATTCACAATTTTAATTTTAAGAAAAATATTAATAATTGTAAACAATTTTTAACCATATTTAACAAACAAATCACAGCTCAAATTACAGAATCCTTTCTGTAAGTTAAACTCCACCCCCAAAAAAGTCGGATCTTAGAATGTTCCTAGATATATGTTCGCAATTAATGGTGTATCCATTGCACTATACATCCTCTTCAAACTACATCATTAATTGTTTTGCTGAAAAGCAGTTATTAATAACCTTGGGATATTAATGGGTTTCCTGTCCTTTGATGGGAAAATGGCGAACAGTTTGTCAAAGTTCGCCACAGTTTATAAAAGAAGGCAGAGCAGAGCAGAAAGGGAAGAGAGAGGTCGTACAGTAAGCCAGCCTATTCACGACTCGCTTGCCACGGAAGATGGACAGGCTACACTCAAAAGTACTATATTTTACGCCTGTTAGTACAACCCTGATTCATCTATTCCCATGCTTCATGTATTCCCATGCTGACTCCCTGGTGCCCACTCAATTAAGAGGCTTGTTCTGTTTCATTGGACGGCCCAAACAGTGCAATGACTCAGAGTAGGCCAGCGGTACTGTTGATAAGGCCCCGGGCGCAATCTACCAACTTCCAAGGTTGGTCACCTGAAAAACTAGTAAATTACTGTTGATCGTTTAAAGGGAGTGTCCTATATCTGTATATATATATAGATAGATATTGTTGTTTAAAGTAGTCAATCTGCTCAATGAATGCCGCACTTTTTAGTAGAAAACCATCAGTAATGGGACACATCACAAAAGTCTAAAGAGCACTTAATAATCAACACAGTTGAATGCCTTTATAAATCTGTTCTGTTTAGAGCTTCATTAATCTTTATGAATGAAAGAAAATTAGTGGCTCCCACAATCATCCAGTGTTCATACTTTATTGAACTTTTGCATTCTCTGTAAGAAAACTATCCAACTTTCACAATCACAGCTTCCTTTGAGTGAACTTGGTACAACAACTTCAAAAAACATAGATCTTGTTGAGATTATAAATGGAAATGAAATCAAGATCAAAGATTGAATATCTGATATTCTTTAATAGAGATTATTCTTATATCAATAAAAATGTGCTTTGTAAAACATGATCAAACCTTCCAACCACTCCATTACTTTTTTGAAAAACATTAAATTTTAAAACAGACAGATTATTCTTATATCATTAAAAACTTTGTAGAACATGATCAAACCTTCCAACCACTCCAATACTGCTTTATAAACATTAAATCTTAAAACAGATATATTAAGTTTCACACTGAGAGAAAAACTCAATTACCAAAGGATAACATTAATTCCATTATTGTAGAAATCTCAACTCCAAGGAACATGCATACACCATGATCAAACCTTCCAACAATTTATTACTGTTTTAGAAACATTAAACCTTAAAACAGACATATTAAGTTTCACACTGAAAGAAAAACTCAATTACCAATGGACATCATTAATTCCATTATTGTAAACTGTCAACTTTAAGGAAGATGCAACTAATTAGGGAGTCAAACAAGTTATTGTTGAACACATATTTTCAAGTTTCATTATTTCTTTGCACAATTAGTTGCAACTAATTAAGGAGTCAAACAAGTTATGGTTGACACATATTTTCAAGTTTCATTATTTCTTTGCACAATTGATTACTTCGACCATAGATAACTATTCCAAATTTACTCACTCTAAAATATTAGTAACCCCTTCTCTAATAGTAAGTAAACATACTACATGATGATATTATGATTGACAACACTCACAAGCCTCTTAAGTAACATTTTGATTCTATTGAAGCTACTATTATGTGCAAGAAAATCAGTGGGCCACTTTCAAACTTTTTTGGGGGAGGATTTATATGTTAGTTTTGTAATTAAGTTTTCATCAAATCAGTGAACATGCTCATAATAAATGTAAGTTGTATTAAGATCATTAAAGATGGGGTGATTGAAATGAAGCATAAAATCAGTGGGCCACTTTCAAACTTTTTTGGGGGAAGATTTATATGTTAGTTTTATACTTAAGTTTTCATCAAATCAGTGAACATGCTTATAATAAATGTAAGTTGAATTAAGATAATTAGAGATGGTGTGATTGAAATGAAGCATAGGTGCATAATAATCTTCGTACACTAATCAATGAGTAAATAATGTGTAGAAATTGAATAAACATAGTTGCAATAATAAAAAACACAGAAACATACAACAATTAAACAACGATTTCCTAGGGAAAACCCTTTTGGGAGAAAAACCCCACACGCTAAAGCATGCTCAATGTATTATTCAACAGCTAAATTATTGTACAATACATTATAGAGTCTCCGTGCTCTCAACAAAAGTGTTAAGCAGTAACATAAGAATTTCCGAGAAATTTCGGTAGCACAATAGTAGATTAAAACTCATACTTTGTTTCCCTCCAACCCTAGCATTCAATAAGTAGGGATAAAAAACCATAAGATGTTTATGGTTTCCAACAATTAATTGACCAACTATTGATGCTTAACATTCATTGTCTCCTAGTGATATGCATTTATTCCCTATCGGTACTCAACATTTATTCCCTGCTATTGGTCTACATTTATTTCTTGCTACTGCTCAACAATAATTGCCTACTCCACTCTAGGGATACCAAGTGTATGACATGCTTGTTCTAACATTCTCCCACTTGTCATATACCTTGCAAGAATATAAGGGATAATGCATCAATTTGTGAGATAATTGCTAGGGGCCATAAGGCCCATATAGTCATAGCACCACTTGAATTTACATGTACTCACCAACTTTTTCATTGCATCTGCATCATTTTGCAAAGTGTCAACTTTCTTTAGTATCACCTTTCCGTCCTCTACCATGTCCCTAATGAAATGGTATTGGATATCTATATGCTTTGTCTTCACATGAAAGGTTGGGTTCTTAATTAGACACATGACACTATTTCTATCACATTGAACTATAATATCTCTCTAACTTAGCCCTACTTTTGAACACAGTTTCCTAAGCCAAGTGGCCTCCTTACAAGCATGAAGGCATGAATAGTTGCCATATACTCTGTCTTTGCAATCGATAAGCGACCACAACTTGTCACTTTCTCATCCAACTTACCTCTCCACCAAACAATTGAAACATGTATTCGCTCGTCAACTTCCTTCTATCTACATATCCTACATAATCAAAATCCGCATAACCCTTTATATCCACTAATTGTGGGTACCTTGAAACATCACTATGATAGCAAATGGAATATTCTAGGGTAGATATAGATCCCCTATATCCCAGGGGATTTGATTTCGATCTTAGAAATCCCAATCCCAATGCAAAAGAATCAACCTTTTGGTACCAAATTATGGGAGACTGTTTGAGACAATATAAAGACATTTTTAATTTCCAAACTAATGTCTCTTTACCTTTTTCAATGTAGTGCTTTGGTTGTGTCGTATAAATCTCCTTCTTCAAGTCACCTTGTAGGAATGTTGTTTTCACAGATCCATCTGTTCTATCTCTAAATAAAAAACTGTTGCTATAGATGATAGGATCCTAATAGATGTTAACTTATCAACTGACAAAAATATCTCATCGAAGTCTATCTCCTCAACCTAGGAATATCCTTTTACAACGAACCTTACCTTGTGCTTTTCAACATTGCCATCTAAACTGATCTTCTTTTTGAACACCCATTTACATTTGAATGGGTTTCAATTCATCAAACAATGATACTAAGTCCCATGTATCATTATTTCTAAGTGAAACCATTTCCTCATCCATGGCTAATCTCAAAGACTCTTTATCTTCCATCTCCATTATTTCTTTCATAAATCCAGGGTCATCGGTGTTAGAAAATAAAGCAAATATACATATAAAATCAAACAGACTATAATCATATATGTATGGTTTCCTTCTTTGTTGAGTGGACCTCCTTAAAGTTTAAGGTGGAGTTTCGTCCTCCTCTTATGAACTCTATGAACCCTCCTCCTCATTAGGTCCACCATGAACTTCTTGTTCATTTTCTAGTTCATTGTTCTTGGTCTTGGGTGTAGCTGAACCATTAACTTCTTCTCATCTCTTCTGGCTATACCATAGTGGGAGAAGGCTTAAACTCTCTAAAAATAACATCCCTAGTATACAAAGCTTTTCCAGCCACAAGATTTCACAGATTGTACCCTTTCACACCAACGCCATTATAACAATGAATATACATTTCACAGCCTTGCTATCCAACTCGACCACTTCTCCTTAGGCACATGAGCATATGCCTCACAACGAAAAACATGAATATACTGAAGTGGGGGCTTCTTTCCTATCTAGATCTCCACAAGAGATGATGTAGGAGACCTGCTAATCAAGTAACATGTAGTAACAATTGTTTCTGCCTGGAACTTCTTCTCTAAGCTAAGTCCACTAAGCATACTCCTAACTCTCTCCATCAATGTTTTGTTCATCTATTTTGCAACTCCATTATTCTTAGGGGTATATGGAGTTGTCTTATTTCTTTCAATTCCATCCTCTTTACAAAATTTATCAAACTTTGTAGAACAAAACCCACCTTGATTATCAGTCCTCAACACCTGAATCTTCCTACCAGTCTGATTTTCCAAGAGAGATTTAAACTCACTTAAACTAACAAAAAAAATTACATTTAGCTCTAAGAAAATATAGTCATGTCCTTCTGGAATAATCATCAATGAATGACACATAATACAAATCCTTATAAATTGAAGGAACTTTAACTAGACCAAATACATTAGAATGAATTAACTCTAACAACCCAGAACATTTGTGAGAACTATAATAAAATTAAACACAATTATGTTTTCCATATATGCCATGCTCGGAAAAATCAAGTTCAAGAGCTCAATCATTCAATCTATCCATAAGATTTTTGTTTTTCAAGGCTTGTAGGCCCTTCTCACCTATATGGCCCAATCTTTGGTGCCATAGAATTGTCTTCTCTACATGTAACTTTCTTTTTTAAGTAAGAGATTGTTTAGGTACCTATAAAGCATGACCATCGTAAGTGAATATAGGTTTTGATTGTGAAGGTGTAGTTCTTATAGATATGTTCACTGTAGAAATCAAAGAACTATTACACTGAATCTAGTGCATGCATCAAGTTGGAACAAAGTTCCCACATAAACACTCATAGTGAGCACCATAGCTCCCCATAACATCTTACACCTTTTTTCAGAGAAAACAACATGCACACCAACATCATTGAGTTTTCTAATTGATCATAGGTTTCATGCCATACCCAAAATGTGCAAAACTCCATTGATGCCCTTTACTCCGCCATCAGGGAATTTGATCAACACTCTACCATGACAAACTGTGTTGAGAGGAGAATCACCACTAAGGCATACCATACCACCATCATATTTCTCATACACTAAAAATCAGTGCCAATGGGAAGTCATAAAGCTCCAACATCTATCAATCATGCACTTTGGCTTGCATGGGTTGCCAAAGCTACAACAAAGGCATCTCCACCATCCTATTGAGAATATGTTTTAGACTCATCATTAGAATCATTCCTTTCATTCTTATTCTTATTGTTCTCTTGCTTCCGGTCTCTTCAGAAATGCCCAATCTTACTATAGTTCCAACATTTTTCCTTGGACTTTCCAGGATACTTATGTCTCCTAGGGGATTTAGATATACCCTTTTCTCTTTTCTTTCCTTTCTCCTTTGATCTCCCATGAACAACCAATGCCTCATTGGTGGATTATGAAGCTTTCTGCATCACCTCCTATGACAATAAATAATCCAAGACTTCATCAAGCACCAATGCATTTACATTGCTTCCAATGACAATTACAAGGTTGTCACATGAATTTGGAAAAGAACAAAAAAGGGTCATACATTGATCCTCCTCATCGATATTCACTCCAAATGAGATCAACTGGGTCACACTAGTATTAAATGTATTCAAGTGCTCAACCACAGAATCACCATCACCCATTCTTAAGGAAAACATTTTTTTTCATATAAAAACGTTTATTAACCAAGGATTTAGCTTGATACAAACCCCCCAAATTCTTCAAGAGAGTTAATGTGATTTTTTCTTTAGAAACATTTAATAATAAATAATAAACCAAACAAAGTATGATAAGGCTTCTTTCCTTTCTCTGAAAAACCTCCCACTATTCATCTTTCATACTAGTGGATTTGGTTCCAAATACTGCAAACCATAGATATTCCATCTTGAGGTTCCACAACTCAAAGTTAGTGTCATTAAACTTCTCCATCTCTACTCTAGATGTGCTCTCCATTTCCCTATGACAATATTTCCTTCTATGCAAGATCCCACTCAAACCGAGATTAGATTAAAAAAACACCTTGTCCTTAACACCTTGGATCTAAGGTGATTACGCACTGATACCAAATGATAGGAAGTAGAGGAATACGATACACTTCCTACACTGATCAATGAGAGAATATTGTGCATAAATTAAATAAACATAATTGTTGTAATAAACAACATAGAAACATACATTCATTATACAACGATTTCCTAGGGAAACCCCATATGAGAGAAAAACCCCACTCTAAAACAAGAGTGTTCATTAGTAGCATAAGGATTCCATAGAAATTTTGGCAGCATAACAATAAGTTAAAACTCATACTCTGTTTTCCTCCAACCCTAGTACTCAATAATTAGGCAGAATAAAACCATAAACCATTTATAGTTTTTCAATTCTACATGCTGGAAACCTCCAATAATTAATTGGCCAGTTGTTGTTGCTTAGCATTCATTCCCTACTAATGATTTGCATTTATTCCTTGCCACTACTTAGCATTTATTCCCTACTATTGCTATGCATTTATTCCCTACTACTTCTTAGCATTCATTACCTACACTACAAGACTGTGAGGTGTATAACACACCTGGCCCAACATTTTTTTTTTTATGGATGGTCAATTTTTATGGTAGAGGTTTCAAATATAATGACATGTACAATAAATCATCCATTACATGGAGTGGAACACATTACAATGGAGAAGTCAATCCACAATCTAGTGTAAAGTGCACTCTTAGAGTAAATCCTGCATATATAACAAAATTTCCATTACAGCTTGTAACCCACATTAAATACAATGAAGCAGTCATTCAAAAGTGTGAAGTGCATTCTTTATTTTTTAGTAGCGTGTCACCTTATTTTAGTTTGAAAGTAATATATTGAGTATAAAGATAGTCCAAGATTCTATAGAGGCCAAAGGAGGTGTCTAGTAAACAAAAAGAGAAATGTTGATACTTTTTGGCTAGTTCTTTTCATTTATATATATATAATTTATTTTGAGTTGGAGAAGTTCATAATTCAAACATAACTTAAAGATCATTCCATAACATAGGAGAAATGTGTTATGTGTTTTCAATTAGATTCTAAGTTTGTATCTTTCAATTCCCCTATTTTTTAGAATACACGATTCCAATAATATTGTGAATCTCTCAAGAGCATACAATATTTTATCACATACATGCTTACATTATACTTGAACAATTTTCTTGTTTTAAAAATTTAAATTGTAATGTTAAATTGTGCATTAAAAACTTTAACTTCACATATCACAACTAGCAAATTAGGACTTCCCAAAATAATTAGAGTTCATTCATACCATGTACAAATATAAAATGCTCAATTTTAATATAGAATAGAAAAAATAGAGAAGTTGAAACCAATCATGATATAGAACTAAAAATTTCATACAAACTAAAATCACTCTCATATCTATTTTCTTAAATGACAACTTAATTTTTTGAATTTGTTATATTATTTAACTTTGATATAAAACTAAAAAAAATAGAGAAATTGAAACCAATCATGATATAGAACCAAAAATTTCATACAAACTAAAATCACTCTCATATCTATTTTCCTAAATGGCAAACTAATTTTTTGAATTTGTTATATTATTCATTGTGATCATGTCTTCATATTCATAAGCAAGAATGGAGACTACGTAATAATGAAAACACAACTTATAATTAATGAAAATATTTAATAACTTAACATTTTATACATTCGATTTAAAATTCATTATTGAAAAGAGATTTTGTGATTTTATAGTATGGAACACTAATAAAAACATATAAATTAGAATTAATGAAAAAATTTAATAACTTAATATTTTATATATAAAATCCATTATTGTATATTCAACTTCAATCCACACTAATATCAATATTGAGAATGAATGAAGTCACATCTTAGCTTTAATAAAAACATTTCGCAACTTAGCTTTTTATATACTAAAAGTCATTATTCTTTCCTATGTTCTAGTATCAATATTAAAGTGAATTTTCCCAATATTAAATATTAATAATGATAAATTTTAAATACAAATTATTAATGAAGATATATTAAAATTTGATTTATAGGTTTATTTTTATTTTATTTATAAATTTTGTTAATATTAAAATAAATTTTCCTAATATTAAATATTAATAATGATAAATTTTAGATACAAATTATTAATGAAAATATATTAAAATTTGATTTATAGATTTATTTTTATTTTATTTGTAAATTTGATTTAGCTAATAATAACTATTATTGTAAGTTGATTTTTTTTTTTCAACTTTATCTTGAATCAATCTTTAAAAAGATTATATTTCATATTAAATTGAAAGAAAAAATGATATTAAAAATAACTAAAAATTATATATAATTGAAAATTATAATTTACCAAATAAACATTAAACATATTGAAATCAATCATGGGAAAAAATAAAATTTCATATCAAAATGAAAATAAAAATGAAAGAAAAAGACAATGACGGAATATATATATATATATATTTGAAAATTATAGCTTACCCACAAAAGTCACCTTAAACCCCGAGTAACACAAACTTGTTGAACCGATTTCTTCATTGCGTTTTACCTTTCACACACTTCAATTTGGAAAATTAGATTGCACTTTGCAAAAGAAAAGGAGATCATCATTTAAATTTATCCCAACCACTTTATTAGTACCATTGACATAACTCAAGAAACATCCCACAATGTACTTATTGATTT
>JASDQU010100832.1:96236-129201 GCA_032191745.1 Picea mariana
TAAATTTTCCTAATATTAAATATTAATAATGATAAATTTTAGATACAAATTATTAATGAAAATATATTAAAATTTGATTTATAGATTTATTTTTATTTTATTTGTAAATTTGATTTAGCTAATAACAACTATTATTGTAAGTTGATTTTTTTTTTTTTCAATTTTATCTTGAATCAATCTTTAAAAAGATTATATTTCATATTAAATTGAAAGAAAAAATGATATTAAAAATAACTAAAAATTATATATAATTGAAAATTATAATTTACCAAATAAACATTAAACATATTGAAATCAATCATGGGAAAAAATAAAATTTCATATCAAAATGAAAATGAAAAAAAAGACAATGACGGAATATATATATATATATATATATATATATATATATATATATATATTTGAAAATTATAGCTTACCCACAAAAGTCACCTTAAACCCCGAGAACCGATTTCTTCATTGCGTTTTACCTTTCACACACTTCAATTTGGAAAATTAGATTGCACTTTGCAAAAGAAAAGGAGATCATCATTTAAATTTATCCCAACCACTTTATTAGTACCATTGACATAACTCAAGAAACATCCCACAATGTACTTATTGATTTTTTTGTTTAAGTCGTGAGCAATATAGCAAGATAATTAATAACAATAATATAATAATAATAATTAAAACTTTGCATTTTACATGTTGAAATTCATTTTAATATATTGAATTTCAAAACACTTTAAATATCATTATGAAGTGTTAATGTTCTCTATTGATAATAATACATTGAAATTCTCCTACGTTTACATTCAGTTTGTCACACTAAATTTTAGTATTTTTATACACCTTTATATTGGCTTATTGGAATTCAATGTAATTTGAAAATGTGAATTGGCCAATGAAATGAAGTTGCAACTTGCAACAAGTTTGGATTCGATTTTTTGATATTTTTTAGTTTTAGCTTGAGTATTAGTAGTATTAGTGAGTAATAAATTTAAATTAATAAGAAGCTATCTTCCTAGTGTTTAGGTATACAATGAAATTATTAATCACAAAATGAAAGTGGATTAGGAAAATGGATATAGGTATAAAATGAAATTATTAATAGAATGAAAGTGTATTAGGAAAATGGGTAGATTGATAAGTTTTAAGATATATATATTTTTTAAAGTCATAGTTAATTTATCCATTTATGGTCTTAACTTCCAAAGGCCCAAGTAAGGTGCTCGTAGAATGCCTTGAAGTATGTGTCCTACAAATGTAGTACAACAATGTACTTGCATGTCAAATGAATTGCATGTCAAATGAAGTTTAAAATAAAAAAATGTTTTTTTAAGACCTTTTATTTTTAATAACACATTCCTATTTTGACATCCAAAATAATAAATGCCCAATCATTTTTTAACCATAATTGGGAGATATTTGTATTAAAAAAAAGTTGTAGTAGCGCTCACAACAAGCATACAAAAGGAATTGATTGAGAATCTTTTTGATATTGCAGTATTCCAAATTTTCCCTTCTCCCCTCAAAGAACTAGGGAGAGGAGAACACAGGTTTTCCTATAGGGTCCTTTTTACCAAATTCTTGAATCACAAGAATAGATCCTTACAAATTGGTTACAAAGGAAAGTACAAAAACAAAACATAACCATCACTTGCTAGTTGAAATTTCTCCCTTTCCCAAAGTAAGTACCAAAAATTCCTGATATCTTGAGAGGATTGGCCTTTCTATCTCATAGTTTCTTCGATCTCGATTGGATTTCTTTCTCCTTCTGAGAGGAGGGGAGGGATTTGGTGTTTTCTTCAAGATTTTGACAAAGGATTTAGAAGGTTCACTGTGAACCTTTTTAGCGGGGTCTGGTTCCTTTTCCCCATCCTCTTCTTCCTCTTCTATTTTCTCTAGCTCCTCTTCTTCCTCTTCTATTTTCTCTAGCTCCTCTTCTTCCTCCTTTCTTTTCTCGATAGCCTCTTCTTGCTCTTCATCTTCTACTTCCTTTTCTATTGGAGCTTTAGTCTCAAGATCCTTGAGGGATGCATCTATGCTATTATTAGGGAATGTTGATCTAGAGTTGGGTTTTATCCGTTAATTTTCATATTCTTTCTCCTTTTGGGATTTACCAACCCTTTATATTCCCAAGGGATTCAAATTGGTTATTTCTTGAGAACGACAAAACCTCT
The DNA here is from genome assembly GCA_032191745.1 of Picea mariana. NCBI lineage: Eukaryota > Viridiplantae > Streptophyta > Pinopsida > Pinales > Pinaceae > Picea > Picea mariana. The sequence goes on from JASDQU010100832.1 coordinate 98,402, forward strand.
TGGATGTTGATGACTACGGCGACATTTTGCACTGAGAATTTTCGTGTCTACTTGAGACCATCTTGAACTTAGGCTCCTCTCTAGTCATTTTCTTTGGTGAAGGCTACTCCTTTTAGGTTTTTGGATGGATTTTCACAAAATGCCCATAAGCATGGTAGGTATTGCACTTGAATGGAGTATGTTCATAATCTACGATATGTTGATGGCTCCACCCATCTATATTGATTTAGAAATCTTTTGGGAATTATTCATCCAAATCCACCTATATGCATATTCTTGCACAAGAAAGCTAATTTCCTTTTGGTTCTACCCGGTCAATGAATCTACCTAATTTGTTTATGATATTTATGAGAGCGCAATCATTCCAAAAAATTAATGGGAAATGTGGAAATTTAACCCACATTAGGGATGTAGTTATTTCTACTTTTGGATTGAAGTCTACTTTTGGATACATTCCCTTGGATCTGATAAAGTATGGAACATAGTGGAATATCAAATCCCACTCCTCTTTATTAAGAAAAACAAAAACAAAATAACTACGAGCATAAACAAAAGATGATACATGCCCATTGATCTTGGGGTACCATTGTTCAACGACCCGAGTTTCCACAATTTTTGGACTTGGCCAAAGACATGTAAACTTTGTTATGAGAGCACGATAAAACAATATGAATGCTTTCCTTCTTGATTTCGAAGATGAAAGAAATGATACTCATTTAACCATCTATTTTCAACTTTATAATTTCTCATATTTTTAACATTTAATTTTATTTAATAAATTTAACTATTTCCATTTAAATTATTTAAACACATTTGATATATTTGCCAAACATGTTTAACTCACAATCTATTTCATTTTGTAATTGTTTATATTTATAAATAAAACCATTAAATAATTTTTCTCATTAATATCAGGGTGTGAATTGATTTTTTAAACTAAAACCTTATTAATGAAATTAATTTATTTAAATGTTTTGTTTCCAAAGTCACATATTTGTTTCCAAAAAATGTTTCTCATGCTTTAGGACGTTTCTGTGGGCAATTTCTTTCTTCCACGTGATTTTTGGGTTATGTAATCATGTCTTTCACCTATAAAGATGCAAAATGGGTAGTTTTTCCATCATGAAGACATTGACTCAATACATAAGATAACTCTTCAAAAGGAACTTCTTCTAAGAGCAAAGTTTTTGTTGCTTCATATAATCATTTGATCCTTAAAAAGATTTAATAAAATATATTTATTTATCTAATTTCCAATCTAAATTATTAAAAAGATGTGATATTGTAGTCTTTCCCTTAATTATAGATAGATTTTTATGTTTTTATTTGTATTGTTTTCTTTAAGCTTTGGGCCGGCAGATCCCCGTGAAATATGCCAGTTGATAGCTCATCATTCCAGCTTGGAAGCTAATCCGAGATGGGAAGAATACTGGAGTGAGCCTGCTGATTCTAAGAATGACATTTAAAAAACATTTGTCAAAATAAGAATAATTTTTATTGATTTTATATTAAAATTAAAGTTAGAAATGGACTAAATATTTTATTATTATTATAAAAATACATTCATTTGTGGAAATTGAATTTGAATAAGAAAGATAACAATCGTTCTTCCCAACCATCTAAACTAAATCCAAATTCAATTAATATATATAATTTTACTTTTAAACTTTTTATAAATAAATAATTTTTATAATTAGTAAAAAAACTTCTCAATATTTTTTTCAGTAAAACAAAATACTTAATTATTATATTTATTTTAATAAAGTCTTTTTTATATATATTCTTAGTGGATGATAATCCCTATTACTGTATATTTAAAAAGGTGGTAGTTTTACTGTAAACAATCAATGATGTACTTATTTGTAGATGACTTTATTTTCAGTGCAGGCCAAAAAGTAAGGATTTATTAATACAAAATTTATCATTGATTTTATATAAATGGAATAATTTATCTTTTATGTAGATAGAATGAAAGGTGTGGTTGTTTTTGATGTAGGAGTCATACAAAATTTATCATTGATTTATATAGATGAAAGGAAAGGTGAGGTTGATTTTGATGTGTAGGAGCCATTCATTTTTTAAAATTAAAATGCTAAAATGGAGGTATGACATCAGGTCAGATGCCAAGGGCAGTGAATTCACCTCATGTAGATTGAGGTTATCTCATTTTAAAACAAAATACAATGAGACCAAAATCATAGCTCACCTTTAAAATTTCAGATATTCAATACCCATCTCAATCTAACAGTGCAGAGGCTGTGGATAAAGGTCAATTAATTTTAAAACAAAATCCAATGGGACCAAAATCAGAGCTCACCTTTGAAATTTCAGATATTCAATACCCATCTCAATCTAACAGTGCAGAGGCTGTGGATAGAGGTCAATTCATTTTAAAACAAAATCCAATGGGACCAAAATCAGAGCTCACCTTAAAAATTTCAGATATTCAATACACCATCTCAATCTAATAGGCTGTGGAAAGGTTATGTCATTTTAAAACAAAATCCAGTGAGACCAAAATCATAGCTCACCTTAAAAATTTCAGATATTCAATACCCAATCTCAATCTAACAAGGCAGAGGGTGCCTCTGCACTGTTAAAGAATGATAGATACTGATATCATTAAGTACAATTTGGGCTGTAAGTTGCAAGGCAGGCATACCATTCATATAACTGCAATGGAATCCAAGTCCAGACTTCTGGACTTTGTCAATCCAATTAGCTGGGGGAGGAACAGTGTTTGTTGTCAGATATCTGGTGAGTCTCAGATACATATGTAGAAATTACATTTCATTGAGAAAATATCAGCAGGTGCGTGGCATGATAAGTGAAAATTCTTTATTTGTAAAGCCACTGCACTCTAATCTTGAATATGATATCCATTGATTTAGAGTTGATGAAATTTGATATCAGAAGCTGTCTGACCTTACCGTATAGTCGACCCATCCCAGTAGATATGAATGATGGGCACCCAATTACCATGTAGAGAGTTAATAACTACCTACCCAACAGTGAAGGGCACAGAATACCCTAGAATTATCCATACAACTAGAGACAGCTGCTGTGATCGGTGGGTGTTTGTTTCTGTCCGAATTACGTATCTGAGACGGAACGATACTGAACTAGATGTTACTGAGTGGGGTTGCTAGTACTCTGAAGTCTGGACCCATTGGGCCCTTGTGCTGTAACTGTCTATAGGCAGTATAATAAGGAGCAATTTACGGAGCCTGCAATATAAGAAAAGTTTTAAAGCACAGTGCCGTTGCCCGTGACTCTGCAGCAGGGCTATTGGAAGTCGAGCAGATTCACTCCACCACCAGCACAGATACCTCTTGGATTCGGGGTTAAAGTCGCCCACCCACGCTGTAAAACAGACAATTGAAGGGTGATAACAGTTTTCGAGGTTCATTTTTTTTTTTTCTCAGGCAGATTTTTAGTTATAAATTATTCAGTATTCTCATATAGATACTGTTCCGTCCAGGGATGCAGTTGCACTTTATAATTTTTTTGACTTCATGTAATTAAATGAGAGTCTGTTTGTGCCAGTGAGATCTTGTATCCAATCTGCCGTAAGGACACCGCCATCTTATGCCTAATCAACCATAAAGAGTGTCCTCTGGCTCAGTACTAAATGTCATCGAACTTTGGGTTAGATTTGACTTTGACAGTATTTATTCTCTCCTTCATAATAGGATTTATTAAATATATTTATTTTTTTTAAATTATAATTATTATGTTATTTTTGAGAATAAATTGATATCAGATATTTATCCTTTTTTTTCTTCTATCTGTAAACATTCAATGTCAAACACTTCATGTTATATTTTTTTTTATATAATTGTGAATCACTTACCTTCTTAAGGTTCTATAGATCAATTTGTTACTGGATGTTAATCATCTTCAATATAACAAAATGGACAATTTTTTTGACTTCCACTATTTAATTGTTAGTGAAATTGCAATTTCCATTGTTTTAATTGCACTTTTGAATGCATAGATGGACTGCACAATCTCAACAACTGATATCTGCAATTCCATCAATTCTTTTAAATTTCTAACTAGTTTTCTGGGCAAAAGTGATCAGAAAATGTAGCCTGAAAAAGTTCAAGAAATCTAATATTTAGATGACTACTAACAAAATATATCAAACTTTAATACATAAAAAATTATGTACTTCTTATGCAACAAACATAGTGATTAGTACACTCGGATGGGGTGCCACTTGGTGTGATGAGGAGGACAGTTGGACTAGATCGACTGGGGGAGTCATTATCCCAGGCTGTCACCCCCTTGTGCACTAACTTCCCATGGCTCACACCATGCACACAATTAAGTTAGTGCGCCTGACTGAGCTCTTGGATGAGCGAACCAGCCAGACATACGGTACCAAGCAACTGCAGAGGTCCTGTCGGCCTTCAATGGCGATGGGAGGGTTTTTTTCAGACCCTCATGGCATTAAGAACAGCCCCATAATGCAGTTCAATTCGTTTTTCATCTGGTGCGCTCTTCCCACAGAGCACTTCGGCCCTCACGGATTTTCTAGCATCGTCGCTCTCACCCTGTGCATCCTCCTGGCCTCAATTCACCCCTAGCGAACCAGGAACATCCTTCCTGCTTTGATTTGCTCAGGCTTGTCCATTCCTTTCCACTGCATCCAACATCCCCCCATCACATCCTTTCACTCCTTCCATCCCCCTGTCCCTCCTACCATGCCTTGAGAGCGCAGGAAGCCCAAGAGGGGCGCTAGGAAAACAAATGCCCTCTCTCGAGCTACCAGGCCCACTGCCCCCCAACGAGCTCTCATTGCTCACTTCGGATATCCACACCACTCCACCCTGAGCACTCAGACAACCTTGCTCAAGCCCCGTAGGGCACGCAAGATGAAAATGGAGACAACGTCCTCCACGACGCACTCTCCACCGCCACCTCCGCCTTTGCATCACAACCACAACATCGTGAAAGAGGAGGTGCCACCTCTGCCTTTGCACCTCAGCCTCAACACTGTGAAAGAGGAGGCGCCATGTCCAGCTTCGCATAGCCCAAGCACAGTGAAAGCGAAAATGCCACCCTTGGGGGTGCGCCTCCCCACCGCCACCAACCTTCTAGCCCCCCCAGTTCTCAAGATAGGAGAGCCATTCCATGGTGACAGGAGCAGTCAAGTGGAGGAGGAGATCCCTCCAAGTTGGCAACTGATAGGTGTAGGCAAGGAAACAACTGCAGCGGAAGGCGATGAGACGGGCAAGGGAGAAGCAGCTTCACACTTTGCCAACCATCTGGCAGAGGAGCATCTTGAGCTCCTCTTCGACATCCGACAACAGCATGACGACCAGGTGCATGGTCAAGGCGTCATCAATCAACGACTGGACATGCTTCTTGAGGCACTCACGGATGCTCCAGTGTAGGCCCGATGCCCAACATGCAAGCAACGATTCACCCCAGCATACACCATTCATGGACATCCAGGTTCTCCCATGGAATGAAGCAGCTCACCCCAGGTTACAATGTTTTGTTAATTTTAGTCATAGCGTCGGTGGTCTAATATACCACGATGACAAGCTAGATTTTACTCATTTTGTTTGTATAATTCTCTAAGTAATGGCAGCTCTGAATAAGGCCAACCTTGGATTAGGAAGGCAGAATTGGGTTCCTGCAAACATTTGCAATTTTCTACACAATTTTTGTATAATCTCTTCCAGTCATGGCAGCATCAAAACTGTTTGGAGCCACCTGTTCTGGTTTCCCTCCCGTGGTAGAACAGGTGGTTGCCAAGTGTCATGGAACTGTAGACAATTGATATAATATAAGGTTCTTCTTTTATTTACAAAAAAAAACACAATGATTAGTAAAATTAGATTAAGAGTAGTATTTTAGATATAATTATTAATATAACAAAATATAATATCACTTCAATACATAAAAAATTATGAGCATCTTATGCAACAAACACAATAATTAGTAAAGTAGTTCACTTAAGTCAAAACACTTAGCAACAAAATGAAAATAACAAGGTCCAAAGTCAACAAAGTCAAAGGGCCATAACCTAGAACACAAACATCTAAACTACAATCCAACAATATGGGGTCTCATCATGATCATTTATGGATAGGTCTCAACCAATGATTGCAGGGGTCTTGTCCAAAGGTAGGGCCCATCTATCCCCAACCTTAGGGAGCTTGAGTCCTTAGATATAGTCAAATCTAGAGTCAATAATTCCTTGCCACACGTAAGAGCACTCTCTCTCCCACCACTCTAGAACCAATCAATCAACTTTGTGTCATCCGTTCCATTGTGATTGCATGGAAGTGGGCTTGGAGCAACTGGGAGGGGCTAGGTCTTGACTCATCGTAAATGGGGCATCCCCAAAATCTCTAATAGCTATTGTGAGTGGTCGATATCCATTCTAATCTTTCGAGATTGCACAATTATTTGCTAGGATAGACTCACACAAATCAATGCGCTAACATACCACGAGAGAGTACAAGCAAACTCCTATTATTAAATTAAACATCATTCCTCTTTTTGCTAAAAAATTGAACAACTTTAAAGTGCACAAGGAGCCATGTTGAGTTAAACTCAATAGTCCATGGTAACCTATCCCATAGGCAAGTGACTTTCCATGAGATGGAAGTTGGGAGGAGTGATTGACAAAGAGCCCTTGTGCAAGCCCAAATAGATTTTAGCTAGAGAACATAAGCATAAGGTATGTATCAACGCTATCACCCTATGGGCATCATGGGTTGGGAATCCCAATATGAAAGTCTTTTTTCAACTAGAACCCCCCCCAAATATAAAAAACTAGGGGAGCATTCCTTTGTTTGATTCTAATACCAACTTCCATAGGATTCACAACTAGAAGAGCTAGGGCTTTTGCTTGGATTTAACCGCAAGAGGTTAATCATCCAACCCTCCAACAAAGGCCTTCGACATATCCATATATAGCCAAGCTTGGCTTTTACTTTGTGAAGCATGTTGCTTTACCCTACTTCTAGTTCCTCCATCAAGCTTGTGGGCCTTATAGGCCCAACTTAAGTTTCAGAGCATCCACTGGAAATTTATCGACATAGGCTAGATGATATTTCTGTTTTATCTTTGATCAATCCAACCACACATGAGTTTGAGCATTAAAAATGTCATTGGTTGACTATAGACATTTCTTAAACAAACTCGGAGAAGAGAACCATGTTGTCTTGGCCAAATGTTCGTTGTCATGCAAGAGAAAGGCAACCACCAAAAACAATGATCATTAAAAAGAGTTGAATTTGAATGAAATTTCCCTCCACAAGAAAAAAAATGCTTATTAACCTCCCAAAACTTCCAAATACTTTCCTTAACAAAAGTCTCATCGATCTTAACTTTGACAAGGTTAAGGAGAATGATCTCAAGGGATAATCCACATCAATGCCTCTTGCCCAAACATCTATATTATCAAAGATACATTCATACTATGAAAAAGACATTGAACTGTTGTATAAAAACGACATTAGAATCTCCCTTTTTCATATAGTTTATTACTATTATAAACTTTATTTTAATATTTTGTTTTTACCAACTTCAATTATTTTCTTAGTTAAATTTAATTTAATTTTCAATTTTTCAATGAAACATAATTGAAAATTTATAAATGATTGGTGTATACCTTTCAAGTCCCGTGAAGAAAAAGAGAGCATGGTATAATAAAGTTTTTCAAACTTTACTCGAGCAAACAAAAAAAAACCACTGTAACTAGTGCACTGACCATATGGTGTGGAGGTAAAATTCATGACATACGTTTGGTGTGGAGGAATGATTCCAAAATTATGATACGAGAAATCACATCAATTAAATTTGGGTATTAGATTCCCATGGATATGTGATGGCATGGGGAGATCGATATTGAAGCTTACATGGGTTGTAAAGTAGGAGGGCTTGGAAATGAGGACCCAATCATCATGGTACTTAAAGTGTTTGCTCTGCTTTTCTTCATCTAAGGTCAAATTATTACTAACAAAGTTACCTCTTTAAATCTCTATGTACAAGTCAATTCAGTTGATCATTGCATTGGATGCTTTAAAGTGCGTGCAACCATATTATCTCTAATACAGATGTATCTTCCCCATCAGTGTTGATCTCATAAAATTCACTTTGACTAATACTTGGATGTACTCTATTGACAAAACTAATCAGTGTGGGTGAGCCCACATTGAAAATTAGTCATGGATCAATATCATTTCAATTATTAAAAATGATAGATTAACTTTTGGCAAGCTTTAGATGGGCACTCTTAGGGGTCATGATTATGCAAGGTTAGCGAATGATATGAAGGACTTTATGGCTGCCTTTTTTTTATTAGTAGAGTGATAAAGTTAGGTTCCCACCAAAAGTAGCTAAGGGTCACATGTCCTTGGATTTACTTGAGATATAAGAGGGGGATTTTTGATGTAAATAAATGATATAAATTCACTTGTTCAACTCTTTCCAAGTTTGACATTTTGATCCTGTCGGATATTGGAAAACTAAATCTCATATTTCTTTCATAATCAATCCTCATGTGTTCAAGGACACACTTGACAATCTTCTTCACATCACTTTCTTTTGCCATCATACATAATTTTGCCAACAACAAAGACACGGAATATCATGTCATGATCTTCTTTGCTATTGTCTTTGAATATCATGTCATGATCTTCTCTGTTATTTTGTTGTCTTCTTGTTTTTTTCAAGTTCGGTGAGAACAAAAGATGTGTGTGACTTTTACCTTTATATTTAAATTTATGTAATATAAATTTATGTTGCAAGTTGTATCAATGTTTGTATTTTCCTTTTTCATTATTTTTAATGGATATTGTATATAGTTTTTATTGAAATTTTCATTAAAAGTAGTTGGGGTGAATACATCTTGAGAAATAAGATCTTGAAAGGTTTTATTAAGTGTAATGTTTTCAAGTCAATATTTCAAAGAATAAATTTATTTGATTTTGGAAGGATGACTTAGAATGTGATTTTTCCAAGCTTTATTGGAATGCAACACCTTAACTAACAGTTGCATTGTGAAGTCAACACTCCATCTCCTCAACAACATTTTGCTCATCAAGAACTATCAATAGGATCTCCGTATTGATTTTATCTATCACCATTTTCATTTGTATCGGCATGTAACATCCCCTTAACGATTATATCCATATACTTATCTTGTTTGATTTAATTTAATTTTTTAATAACCTTAACAACTATCACTTTTTTTATTTGTGTTAGCGTGTAATATCCCCTTCAAGGACCAAATCCATATTTTTATTTTCCCAAAGGAGAAGAATGCTTTGGTACCTAGGACTATCGGTCTAGAATCTATTGATACTATCTCAAGACTCTAATGTGCAACTACATCATTGTATAGAGACAAGACCTTGCCACATGTAATCACCCGTTGGTAGTTCATAAAGGGGTAGACTTCCACTCCTGCCATGTGCCTCTATGTATTGGGTTATTAACTTGTTTCCTTATGTCTCAAGAAGACAAACTCTTAGCTAAGAATAAACAATTTTAGGTCATACTTCAAGACCAAGGACTAAATCCATCTACTTAGTTTGTTTGTTATACTTTATTTTTTAATATGATTTTATTATTTAACATAAATTTGCACAACGGTACTTGAATATGTTATTGGTTTATGGATCAACATCATGCATTGTTAACTGGAATGGATGCATGATTTTACCCATGCAAATTATTAACCAAATTTAGCAGGGATCCTTCTCTCTCAAAGTAGGCCTATTATACTCAGATTGATCACCTTTTTTCATCCTTGTTTTTATTGATATGTGTTTTCAGGGACTTATTGGGGAAATTGGTCTTTAATTTCCCATCAATGTTTCAAGGGATTCTTGGGTATTTTATTTTGGGCATGTCATCTTCTTGAGCCCTTTCTTAACTGAATTACCAAATGATCACCAACATTGACATGAGAGAGAGAGAGAGAGAGAGAGAGAGAGAGAGAGAGAGAGAGAGAGCATTGGGTTTGAGTCTGGTTGAGTTCAACTAGGTTATCAACTGCTATTGTGGTTGAGGGTCGAGTCATTCTCCATTTGGATATTTTGAGGAAGTGGGGGAGATCTTCATAGGTTTTCTTTAAACACACACACACACACACACACAAGGGTTATCTCAATTCGTTGAATTGTCTTCCCAAGGAATGTTGTCGATGGGGAGGCTATAGATAACATGTTCAAATCTAGTTGAGTCCCTTGGGGTTACTAGCTGCGATTGTGGGTTGTAGTTTAGTTTCCCTTCATTTGGGTATTTTAGGGAAGAGAAGGGGATCCCGTGAGGATTTACTTGGAAAAAAATGTATACATATATGTATATATGAGGCTCAAGGGTTAGCTCGATTAGTAGATGCTCTTGTGTGAAAATTTATTGAGGTCTTGGGATCAAATATATTTGAGTCCCATAGGTTACCAATCGATATTTTGGTAGAGGATTAATATTGTTGACCATTCAGAAAACCAAAGAAGAGAGGGGGAATTTGCGGGGGGTTAACAAGGTACCAACATCCTCACTTGGAATGCGTAATACATGGGTGAGTGAGGGACTACATTTCTCTAGGAAAAAAAAGAACATGCACACATTTTCAACTAAAATCTCATGGGATGCCCCCTCTCCCTTAGAATATCTAGATAGAGGGAAACTCAACCACCAACCACAATAGTGACTAGTAACCAAGTGGGACTCAACCAGAATCTAACCTCAGTTGGAATAGAGCCAAAGACCTTATGACAAACTCTTCCTTGAAATAGTCCATTTAAACCAATTGAGATAGTTCTCACTACACTAAATGTATGTGTGTGTGTGTGTGTGTGTGTGTGTGTGTGTATCCTTCTATTTTATTTCATAAACAAAGAGCACATTTGTACTTTGCATTTAACATTAGAATGGAAAATAAAGAGACTCCACGCTATCTACTGGTTTGATTGGTTAGATGTTAATTTTATCAGATCATGCCACTTTCTTAGATAAATTTTCAAAAGCATTGTGATTGCAATAACATTAATTTCCTTTCAATGTTCCATCTAAGTACCCAGACTTAATATGCATGGGAAAAAAATAGTCAAAGTAAGATCTTGCTAAGAGGTTCTCCCTTAACTAACATAGAAACAAATAGTCTTTAGCTCTCTAAATATTGCCTTCATTGCTTGCTTGGATATGTTTCCTTCTTTCCTTTGTGTTTTTCTCCCTCATTCTGTGGATGAAATAAATCTATTGAAAGTGTTTATTTAGTCCCAATGCTTCCATCAATATCTTGTGAGGATCCAAGTTCCTGCCCCCATAACCTCCTTTTAGCCATTGTGTGTCCAACATGATGTCCCCAACCATTTAAAGGGTATCTAAACAAATATCAATGGACAAGACCATAAGGATGCACATGCCCTTAACTCCACCATGTTGTTTGTCCCCTCAACCACACATGATCTGTAAACTGTCGTGGATATTCCACTGGAATAGTTCGTCACAATAGATTTGATAAATAAAACCGAAATCTACACTATGAAGGTTAAATTTCTTTAGATTCCAGAATATTTAGTTACTGATTTTGTACTTATGCATGGAATAGATAAAATGAGGAAAGTAGAGAACAGTAAAATAAAATCACACACCATCCAAAAAATAACACAAATATTTTCTCTAGGAAACCATTATGGGAGAAAACCAAGCTAGAAGGTGAGGTTGTTCTACTCTCTTTTGTTTGGTATGGAAATATTGCAAGTATTAGGCACTTTCTATGGAGTTACTTGAGACATATGGCCTATTAGGCTGCTACAAAACATTAAACCCCTATGTTATGCTCTCTAATTTACCACTACCATTTGTTTTTCTATGCTATGGAAGAAAATACAATAACATAGAATGGACCCCTTCTCCTCCTAGTAGTCCAATATTTAACATAACCCGATAGCCATCTAGGGGTAGGGTTTTGACTTTCTCAACCCTCAATTGTGATAAGGTTTTGGACCTTCTAGAATGTTTTTAGAAAATTCACTACATGGATACCCTCACATGTTTAAGTAATGGAGGCTAACGTGGCATCCACTCGCACCATGGTGATCAATACGATAAGTCAACTTGCGGGAGGCATAACTTTCACATACGAACTCTGATTGAGGAAATTCTTGCACTGTTGGAAAGGTATCAATGTGAAAAATATAGACGATGGATCCATAGTAATTTTTGTTTAATACCCCAAGGCCGAGCCCCTACTGAATTGTAATGATGTTTAATGAAGTTCGTAGGTTGGTGAGCCAAGTATTTATAAGATAGGAGGCTTATGTGTTTATTAGGTCGGAGAGCCTAGATGCTAAGGCCAGTGAGCCTATTTTTGCATATGTAATTATGCAGATCATTAATAAAAATACATTGTTGCGTGTAGACCAACCACAAAGAAAGAGTTATGGGGACTAAGATCCACTAGGAAGGGAAAGGGAACGGGGATGAGAGGCTAGGAAAAAGGGGCTAATCTTGAGGGCTTAACCCAAGGGGATATTATAATGTATTTCCTAAAGTGTTAAAGTTTGGGAAATAAAACCTGCTATCCTAAGTTCCTTTGGGGAGAGGAACGAACCCCATGTGGAGAGGAATCAACTCCTGGAGAGCCAAGTGTCATCCAGGACACATGCAAATTTATGTGGGAAATTCCATCGTTGTGGGGGTTCACTCTCACCATTCTAACCATTCTTTCCATCCGTTGTCCCATTCACTCACGCACTGAGCAGGCACGCAGTAAGCCTTTTCCACCATTATTGAACCCTCTGCCATCATGAACATTTGTAATTTGCTGAGCCGTCGCTTGCCTTACCTGATTTTGCTACTATGGTTACCTGGTTGACTTAAGAGCTAGACATAAGAAGCAGTTTGTCAGGAATGTGGTTTGAAGAGGTAGGTTGTTAGGCCCATTGGTTGAATAAGTAGGTTGTCAGGCCTATGAAAACTCTCTCCATGTGAGAGAGGTTGCTGGGGAAGTGATTTCTCCTAGAGGAAGTCTAACAACAACTACAAAGCTATTAGAATTACTTATCCGGCCTGTTGCTGAAGCCCTGGAAGGGAAGTGGAGAAACCGATGGAATGTGGAAGAATGAAGGTGTATATTCCCGAGGTGGGACATGCATGTGTGGAATGAGAGTCTGTGAGAAATGGGAGTAAGTAGGATCCTTGGAGGGAAACCTTCCTATTGCATTGTGTAGATTTCCGTAGTCTCAGCCTAGCCTAGGATTTTCTTTATCCTTGGTGGAGTTTAGTTCCATCTCGGGGGTGAACCACTGCTGATAGCTTGGAACAACGTGGTCTAAGGATAGGAGGTTCGTGGAAGGTCTGTACACAGTTGGTGGTCTTTTCGTAAAAATATAAGTACCAATTCTATGTTAATTGTATGTTGTGTTTCTTGCACATGTGTTATAATGTTATGAGTATTTCCTGTATAATTTTACATGCCGTGTTTAAGTATATGTCTGATGTTTATCAAAATTGTATGTGTTTATTGTCACTTCTGCATGAATCTGTGTATGAGAAGAATGTTTATGTTTGTTAAAATTTGCATTAGATATATATGTATATAAGATTTGGATAGAGTAGAGAGTTTGATTTTTTTGTTAGCATTCTCGACTTGTGATGGCTGAGGATGTTGCAATTGGTATCAGAGCCCATGGTTTCCACAATGAACCTAGATGGGCCACGAATGTGGAATTTGGAGTTAAAATTCCACAAGGAATTGATGTACAGAGTGCCAAGAGGGCGCTGGGGAACACCTTGGCTGTGTTTAGAAGCTAAGGAGGTATAAAAGTTTGATAAACCAAAAAAGACGTGGTATTGGGCCACAAAGTTAAATTTGGGTTGTTGGATCTGTTCGGAAGAAGACAGATCCCTCCCACAACCATCAAATCTGGAGAAGGTGCACGAAGGTTACACACAGAAGTCCTTCAGACTTGGCCCTCTGGCTGTTTTAAAGCTATAGCAGAGAAAAATGTCGAAGTCCCAAATTCCAGAACCAATCTGGACCATCCATTTCCAGGGACACATGTCCACATATTAAGAAACGTTCGAAATTCGACAGTCCAGGGGTTGTGGGGTGTTCAATAGAGAAATCCTTCGAAGTCATGGATTGATTCTCAGCCGTGGATCATTCAAAAGGAGGAGAACCGTTGGATTTCTCTTGTGGTTCGATGATTTGGTGTTCGGGGAAATCTGTTGAAGGTTCAACAATGAAGAATCGCTGAAGTATTGAAGCTACGGGAAGCAGTTGTCGACAGTTGAAAGTTCGGGAGTTTTGATAATGTGTAGATGTGAAGAATCTTCAAAGTCCTGAAACTACAGAAAGCAGTTGTCGATAATTGGAAGTTTGGGAGTTTTTACAATGTGTAGATGTGAAGAATCACTGAAGTCCCGGGTTGCTGAAGTGATGTGACATGATGACATCACCGGGGGTGACATGGACCCGTTCAACAGTTCGATAGTTCGACAGGTTTGAGAAAGTGTCGATGATAAGAAATCCCCGAAGTCTTGAAGCACTGGATATGATGTCGCATGATGATGTCACCTAGGGTGACGTGGGCCTACCTAGGTCTGCCACATGTCACTTGTTTTTTTACTTTTGACAGGCCCTTAGTATTGTTTGGGGCTTGACATGTGTCACTCGACGGTGGGGGCCATGTGTCACCACTTGATTGGTGACAAATGTACTACGTGGGCCCTGGGAGGTTAAGAAGTTCAGAGTTCAGTGTTTGGGAGAAAATTGTTGAAGAACTTTTGGACCTTCGAAGTCTTGGAGTCCCGAAGTTCCGAAGTCGTGAAGCACTGAAGTGATGTGTCTTGGTGACGTCACCTGGGGTGACGTGGACACATAATATGAATGCCACATGTCAATGTGTTTTGTGCTTTTGAAAGGCTGATTTTGTAGTTAGAACTTCACACGTGTCACCCCTCAGATTGGGCCATGTGTCCACTTCTTGGAATCTGCCACATAGCACCTGGGTGTGCAGTAATAAGTGGACCCTAGGGGTTTTCCACTTTGACGTTCGGAAGGAATGAAGTGAGAGGAAAGCAAAGCCCACAAAGCTTCGAAGAGAGGAGTAAATCCTCACCATTCATCGGGAGGGGACACGCGGTAGTAAATCCCGTGGTCTAGAGGATTCAAGGTATAAAAAATTAAGGTTGAGGATTTTCGGAGGCTTGAAGGCCGAAGTTCATCTTAGCCATTGATTACAAAGGATGCGTGGTGCCAAATCCTAAGGTCTGGAGAAGAGGTACTCCATAGGATTTGAGTTGCAGATTGTTGTGAGTCAAGAACTCCCAGAGGGTCGGAGTTAATCTTGGTCGTTGATCGAGATATGACACATGGAAGCAAGAGAGAGAATCTCCGGTGAATCGCCACTTCCAAATATTGGTAGTGAAGTGCTTTGGAAACCACCGAAGCTTAGAGTCCTAAAGCTCCTATCTACCGTATATCTAAACAGAGAATGTGGACTGTTGATCCACCATCCTTCACGCGTTCGATGGTCCTGGATGTTTGTGATGTGCAGAAGGGAAACCCATGAATATCTGGATCCCCTAAGTTCCAAGTCTCCAGATAAACGCCTAACTATTAGCGTTGGGTCACAACCCTTGGTCACATGAATTTGGGGGCCGAAGAAAAGGGGTTAGCACCCAAAATTTTGTTTTAAGAACATGAAAGAGGCTTAGAGAAGGAGCCTGTGGGATTATTTAATTGTACATACCTACACCTAAAGAAGTAAGGAAGGCCTATAAAACTGAAGGAGGGATCCAACACAGATCCAAGAACCAATTCAAATCTGAGTTGGAAGAATCCATGTATAGGATTGTATCACTGAAAGGACAAATTGTTCAAGGATCCATAACTTCCTGCTCAAAACTTAGAATTGAGCATGGATGTAGGCATTGGAAAGGTATTGAATAATAGAAGATAACTGTTCACCCAGGAATTTGATCTGAACAGTCAATTTCTCAGGAAATCAACAGAAAATAAGTCTGATATATATTAATGAATCAAAATGGTTCATGTTTTCATGAAATTATTAAGAATGACAAAGCTCTGTTGGTTGCACATTTTTGCAGAATTAACAACTGCCTGATTAGAATCAACACAGAGTGTAGTGTGATGGATTATACTCAGGTAGTCTACAGTCAAAAGGATGAAATCAAAGGTTTGAATGTCTAGTTGGGTATGGAAGGAACCGACTCCAATGGACATGGAGGAGGAAAGGAGGAAGACATAAATCTGGCTGAGACCATCAGAAAATTGCAGATAGATGTCCATAGCCACAAGTATGATAATGATAGGCTTATGAAGGCCAAGGAACAACATGAAGACTTCAATATGAAGTGAATGAAAATTCTAGACAAAATTGGAAATAAGTTGGATAAGGAGAGTGGCTCCAACAAATCAGGAAGCCATGGGACCCCTGAGAAGAAAGGAAGATCAAGGAGTGGTAGCAGACATCACCATCACTCCCAAAAACATTCCCATAGGAGATCACAAAGAAGCTCAAGTCCATCCCTTGTCAGGAAGCATAGAAGGTCTGGGGTGGATGAGTTGAAAGGATAAATGAATAAGATCAAACCTCCTACTTTTGATGGAGAGCACAAGAAGGATGAAGATGCTGAGACATGACTACTAGGAATGAGGAAGTATTTCCAATTGCATAACTATTCTTCCCATGCAAAAGGAAGAATTGTTATCAACTAAAATGAAAGACATCCATGTGGTGGGATCAACTTGTGCAAGTGAAACACCTCAGAGAGAAAAATGTGACTTGGAAGGAATTCAAGAGGCATTTTGAGAAGAAATACCCGATCAAGAGGTATTATGACAAAAATATGAAAGAGTTATTTAAACTCAAACTAGGCAACATGACTATTGATGAATATGAAAGGATATTTTTAGAGCTGTTGAAGTATGTCTCCTTCATCAAGGATGAGATAGTTAAGATTTAGAGGTACCTGAGTGGGCTGCCATCTTTCATCAGTGACAAGATCCAATATGATGATCCCAAGACTTTGGAGGAAATCATAAGGAGAGAAAAGTGTTTATATGATCAACATAAAGGAAAGCCTACTTTCCAAAAGTCTTGGTAGGACAATAAAAAGTTTAAGAAGGAACAAATGCAGAAAGGGAACAAGCCTCCATTTTTCAGAAACAATCCTCAAGGACAACCATCTTTTAGAGAGCACAGAATGACCAAGGTAGGTGGGAAAAGGCCAAGGCGGGCATCCATTCAATGTTGGGGCTGTAAAGGAGACCATAAGTATAGATATTGTCCTCTCAGAAGGGACAAAGTGAGAGTTGTACACAATGTACAACAAGCATAAACAATGGAGGACATGGGCATAAGTGTACCAAGGATCTATGCATCCATGGAAAACAAGCAAGTAGAGTTTCAATCACATATGATTGAAGTAGAAGGTATGATCAATAACCATGCCTTTACTATTTTGATAGACTCATGAGCTAGTCATAGTTACATAGATCCTAAACTTGTGGAAATATTTCTTTTTCCAAGAAGCAAGGATGAGATATCTTGGTTGGTACAACTGGCTATAGGAGCCAAGAGAAAATTTGTTAAGTTGGTTAAATCATGTCCAATGGACATGAATGGGCTAAGTACCAAGGAAGATTTGAACATTCTACCATTGGGTTCATATGACTGTATAATTGGTATGGATTGGTTGGACCAACACCATGCCATATTAGAATGTCATAACAAGGAATTTACTTTCCTGGATGAGGAAGGGAACCCAAGAACAATCCAAGGAATTCTTAGGGTAGTTACTGTCCGAGATATCTCAACAATGCAAGTGAATAAGTGTTACAAGAAGGGATACCAAATATTTGAATCCCATATGGAAGAAGCACCTAAGGATAAGGTGCCAAATCTGGAGGATCACTCAGTCTTGAAATATTTTGAGGATGTGTTCAAGGAGATACCAAGACTTCCCCAAAGAGAGATATTGATTTCTCTATAAATTTGATGCCTGGAGCAGCTCCAGTATCAAATACTCCCTACAAAATGAGTACACCAGAGCTGAAGGAGTTACAAATGTAGCTTGAAGAGATTTTGAAGAAGAGGTATATACGCCCAAGTGTGTCACCTTGGGGTGCCCTAGTCTTATTTGTGAAGAATAAAGATGGGACGTTGATATTTTGCATTGACTTCAGACAATTGAACAAGGTAACTATAAAGAACATGTATCCTTTTCCAAGGATCGATGATCTCTTTGATCAGTTAAAGGATGCAATGATATTCTCAAAGATTGATCTCAGGTCGGGATATCATCAAGTAAGGATTAGAGATGAAGAAATAAAAAAGACCACCTTTAGGACAAGGTATGGTCATTACAAATTCAAAGTGGTGCCATTTGGATTATCAAATGCACCGACTGTTTTCATGTGTTTGATGAATGGTGTTTTCCAGGAATATTTAGACAAGTTTTTCATTGTCTTTTTAGATGACATCCTTGTATATTCCAAGTCAAAAGAAGAACATGAGCATCATTTGAGGATGGTGTTACAAGTGTTAAGATATCAACATATGTATGCCAAATTGAGCAAGTGCTCATTTTATTAGAACATAATTCACTATTTGGGACATATCATATCCGAAGAAGGGATAACAATGGACCCCAAAAATATTGAGGCCATTAAAGGGTGGACAACACCTAAGAATGTGACAAAAGTCAGATCATTCATGGGTCTAGTTGGCTACTACAAAATATTCATTGCAGGATTTTTGAGTATTTTTCACCCAATCACTTCATTGCAAAGGAAGGGGGTGAAGTTTCAATGGATAACATAATGTGAAAAGAGCTTCCAACAATTGAAGCAGTTGTTAACCAATTCTCCAATTCTGAGGATTGATGATCCAAATGAATATTTCGTGGTTTTCACAGATTCATGCAAAGAAGGACTTGGTGGAGTCCTCAGTCAAAATGGGTTTGTGATATGTTTTGAATCTAGGAAATTGAAAGAGCATGAAAGGCTCTATGCCACTCATGATTTGGAGTTGGAAAACATAATGCATTCCTTGAAGAAGTGGAGGCACTACCTCATGGGAAAGAGGTTCGAACTGAGGACAGACCGTAACAATATGAAATATTTGTTTGATCAGCCAAATTTAACTGCTAGGTAGAGTAGATGGTTGGAACTCCACTGTGAGTATGACTTTGATATTAAGCGCATCAAAGGAAAAGAGAACAAAGTGGTTGATGCACTCAGTAGGAGAGTGCACGAACTGCATGCTACAACCATTAGCATGTATCAAACTGATCTTAAAGGCAAATTTTCCGAGGCTGCAAAAGTAGATTTGCAGTAGATGGAATTGGTAACAAAATTGCAACAAGGAAAAATGAAATAGAAAGTTGAAGATTATGAATTGGGAGTTGATGAAATTATCTTGTACAAGAACATAATTTATGTACCCAATTCTCCTGAATTGAGGAATACGATTTTAAAAGAGATGCATAATGTACCTTATGCTGGGCACCCAGGATATCAAAAAACAATTTCAATAGTCAAGAGCCACTATTATTGGCCACACATGAAGAGGGAGTTGCTGAATACATTGCTACATGTTTGGAGTGTCAAAGGGTCAAGGATGAGCATAGACACCCAGGTGGGTTGCTTCAACCATTACCCATTCTTGAGTGGAAGTGGGAAGTGATGACAATGGATTTTATCACCAAATTTCCCAAAACAAGCATGCAACATGTTGCTATCATGGTGGTGGTGGACAAGCTTACTAAAGCTGCCCATTTCATTCCTATGAAGGTTAATCAAAAGGAAACCAATTTTGCTTATATTTATATGAGGGAAGTAGCATGCTTTCATGGCATACCCAAGACAATTGTGTTTGACAGAGACCCAAAGTTTACCTCAAAGTTCTGAAAGGGGTTATTCAAAGGGTTCAAAACAAATCTGAACTTCAACACAATTATCATCTCGAGTCTGATGGGATAACAGAAAGGGTGAACCAAGTGATAGAGGATATGCTAAGGATGTACGTGATGGACAAACCATCTAAATGGGAATATTATCTATACTTGGTAGAATTTTCCTATAACAATGGGTATCATGCATCACTGAAGATGAGCCCATTTGAGGCACTTTATGGCAGAAAGTGCAACACCCAAGTAAGCTGGGACAACCCAGTTGACAAAGAAGTGATTGGGCTAGATTTTCTCAGAGAAATGGAAGAGAAAATGCTGAAGATTAAACAAAATTTAAAGGTTTCCCAAGACAGGCAGAAAATCTATGATGACAAGGGAAAAAATCATAGGGAATTTTAAGTGGGTGATCATTTTTTCTTGAAAGTGAAGGCGAACAAAAGTTCCCTGAAGTTGGGAAAATGTTCCAAGTTGGCAGCCATATATTGTGGGTCGTTTGAAATCCTAGAGAGGATTGGACTAGTAACTTACATGATTGCATTACCTGCATTTATATCTATACACAATGTATTCCATGTATCACTTCTTAAGAAATATATACCCGATGCTAATCATGTCATTGATTGGAATGTGATTCAGGTGGAGCAAGAAATCACTTTTCAAGTGCATCTGGTACACATTCTGGACTGGAAAATCAAACAACTTTGGAATCGATCCATAGGGCTTGTAAAGGTCCATTGGACCTGGTATGGTCCCGAGGATGCAAATTGGGAGCATGAAGATGATATGAAGGAAGAATACCCACATCTTTTTGAAGATTTTTGAAAATCTTGCCGATGTTATGTAAATCAGTTGCATCGAGAACAGTTCAAAAATAAGGGGAGGGGATTTTAATACCCCAAGGACAAGCCCCTGCTGAATTTTAATGATGTTTAATGATGTTTATAGGCTGGTGAGCCAAGTATTTATAAGCTGGGAGGCTTATGTGTTTATTAGTCCAGAGATCTTAGATGCTAAGTACAGTGAGCCTATTTTTGTATACATAATTATGCAGATCATTAAAAAAAATACATCGTTAAGGGTAGACCAACCATGAAAAAAGAGTTATGGGGGACTAACCTCCATTAGGAAGGGAAAGGGAAGGGGGATGAGAGGCTAGAAAAAAAGGGCTAATCTTGAGGGCTTAACCCAAGGGGATATTATGATGTATTTCCTAAAAAATTAAAGTTTGGGAAATAAACCTTGTTATCCAAAGTTCCTTTGGGGAGAGGAACGAACCCCAAATGGAGAGGAATGAGCTCTTGGACAGCCAAGTGTCATCTAGGACGCATGCAAATTTATGTGGGAAATTCCATCGTTGTGGGGGTTCGCTCTCACCATTGTGACTATTCTTGCCATCCTTTGTCCCATTCACTCACACACTGAATAGGCATGAAATCAGCCTTTTCCAACATTGTTGAACCCTTTGCCATCGTGAACCTCTATAATTTGTTGAGTCGTCCCTTTCCTTACCTGATTTTGCTACAGTGGTTACCTGGTTGACTTAAGACCTGGAAAAAAGAAGAAGGTTTCCAGGCCTGTGGTTTGAAGAGGTGGGTTGTCAGCCTCGTGGGTTGAATAAGTAGGTTGTTAGGCTTGTGAGAAAATCTCTCCAGGTGAGAGAGGTTGCTGGGGAAGCGATTTCTCCTGGAGGGAGTCCAACAACAACTACAGATCTCTGAGAATTCTTGATCCGACCTATTGCTGAAGCCTTGGAAGGGAAGTGGAGTAGTTGATTGACTGTGGAACAAAGAAGGTGTATATTCCTGGGGTGGGAAAAACATGTGGGGAGTGAGAGTCTATGAGCAGTGGGCATAAGTAGGCTCCTTGAAGGGAATCCTTCCTGTTGCATTGTGCAACTTTCCATAGTCTCAGCCTAGCCTAGGATTTCCTTTACCCTAGGTGGAGTTTAGTCCCAACTCGGGGGTGACCCACTACTGATAGTTTGGAGCAGCATGGTATAAGACTGAGAGGTTCATGGAAGGTCTGCACACAGTCGGTGGTATTTTCATAAAAATATAAGTACCAATTCTATGTTAATTGTATGTTGTGTATCTTGCACATGTGTTATAATGTTATGGGTATTGCCTGTATAATTTTACATCTTGTGTTTAAGTATATGTCTGAAGTTTATCAGAATTGTATTTGTTTATTGTCACTTCCACATGAATCTGTGTATGAGCAGAATGTTTATGTTTGTTAAAATTTGCATTAGATATATATGTATATCAGAGTTGGACAGAGTAGAGAGTTTTTTTTTTGGTAGCATTCCTAGCCTGGGATGGTTGGGGACATTACATTTTGGATCATAAAAAAGTGTCCTTTGATGCCTCAAAATGGACCTGGAATATTTTAGATGGTTTTTTTGGAACCAAATTTTCATATTTGGACCAGTTGCTAAAATGGCTCTGCAAGTTGATTCCTCCAATTATTTTCACCCATAAAGCATCATGATAGATGAAAAATAATATAATGATCCAATCTGGATCATACCTCCCCATTTAGGGAGGCTTTTGGTCTCCAAAATATTTACTAAATGAGGTGAGGAAAATTTTCCTCTACCTTCTCCTTGGAGTAAAACTTTGCTTTTCCTAGAAGTTGTCCTTTCAACCCAACTTGCCAAAGGTGATGTTGCCCCTGTCTTGTAGTTTTGGACCACTTATGAAAAAATATGTCCTATGCAACCTCTTCCTAAGCATATGATGCTAAATCCTCTGTGGAAGGTGTTAGTACAAGATCCAAATTTTTCCAAGCATGGGGAAAATTGTGAGGCAAGAGGACATGATTTGGAAAATATGGGATAAAGGGAGAAAATTTCTAGGACCATGGACATAGAAACATGCCTAGATAGGTTTGAATAAATGAAAAATGGGTTGAAATAGGGCCCCAAACACCTAAATTGAGCTCAAGCTCTCATCGAGAAGAGAAAGGGGGCTTATCGTGACCCAAAGGCCTTCTAAAATCATCAATGAAGGGGGATTATAGCCGAAACATGGGCCCATAAAAAAATCCAAAGAATGGAGGGGGTCTGTTAATACCTAAATCATGGCACATTACCCCTTAATTGGGGAATATTACATTAGCATTGATATTTTATTTATGTCAGTTTCGGTCCATTAGTTGTAATTGTACCTCCTAGTCTCTTATATATACCAAGAAGACCTTTTTATTTGTAATCATCTTGTATTTGTGAATTCATGTAATGTATAAGGAGATTTCCCCTTCGAAGAGGATTATTATCTAAATTTATCTGTTTTTCAAGGCGTGGAGTATTTATTTTGAGTTTTTTATGCTATTTTGATATTTGGTTCTTAACATTTGGTATCAAAGTTAGACAATCCTCGAGATTGGCTTCTTCAAAACAAGTCTTCTTGGAATTTTCACTACAACTATTTTTCTGGAAGGTTTCGAGATATAGAATTTATATGGTGTAGAGGTGACATATAGATATAAATTGGGTCCAAATTTTATCTCTTGTTTCATTATATGTTTGGAGATACATTTTTTCAAGTTAGGTTTCTTGACTAGTCTCGAAACTAGTTTGAAACATGTCTTCTTGGAATTTCCACTGCCAATGTTTTTCGGCTTGGTTTCAAGTTCTGAAATTTTTACAGTACGATGGAGGACTATTGAAGTACCTTTGATACAAATTTCATCCCTTGATTTGATGTACTTGGAAAGTTATTCTCTGAGGAAATTAGGGTTTTTGGCTGGTCTATATTTCAGTCTAAAACATGTGTTTCTAGGAAAATTGTTATATCTGAAACTACAAACCTACAAATTGAGTGAGACCTATTCCATTGGTTAGGGTATGGATTGAATTTTTTCTGGTCCAAATTTCAAGTTCTGAAGTGAATACAATGACATGTGGCATATCGTACAAGTTTTCTCTCTTGAAAGGGAAAAAATCAACACATCTTGGGAAAGTTATCATAAAATTCTCTTGGAGATTCCAATCTTAGTTTAACCTCTGGGGTTGGAAACAAGACACATCATGATAACTTAGGGAAAAATTTTAGACTCTGAAGGGATGAAATTGCAGAGTTACAACAAAAGAAAGGTCGGATAGAAGAATAGTCTCCAAATCAGGGTTTTAAAAGGTGCGTTTGTTTTTTTGGAAATTTGGATATCTTTTGACTAGAAGATCCAATTGGGGTGATTCAAAAAGTGGAATTAAGTGGGATAAAAGGAGTATCACATAAATTTTGGAGAATCTTATATATTTTTAGGTACAAACATATTCCGGTGTCTCTAAACGTAGGAGCTATCGTTACGTGTCAGCACTATAACCCGGGGACAATGTGGTTCTTCCATGTACCTAGAGTATATAGGAAGGCCCCTTTCGAACGGTTGCACATTAGAAAACACTACTGTGGATTTAAGATCCCACGTACCTGGCGTATATCGGGAGACCCTATATAATCCTAAGACCATCGAGTAAACTATTTGGCCATCTTTCTGCTATAGTACACTAAGAACAACACTTAGGGAGATCACTCTCTAGTACCTGAGTAGCCGGATAGTACGGATAAGGGCATGGTCAATCCTCCTTAGTTAGTTCCCTAGGATATTGGGCTGAGTACTATTGTTGGAACCCACACATATATCAGAGAGCTATATCACCTGACACTTCATTGTCCGTGAGGACCTCTGCCTAAGCCAATTATTAATTCCTACCTTGCAGTGATACTTGGCCAACATGCCATCAAAAAAGGGAACTTCTACACAAAATAATCCCTTAGAAAATCCTACTTTGACTCTTGATGAAGGTGAATAAATGCGTAAGGACATAAGATGATTCAAAAAAGAAGGCATTAACGAAAGATGAACTACAAAAGATGATGGATTCAACTGAAGCTAAGATGGAATCTATGATGAATACTGATAGTAGGAAAACCCCCCCTAAGGACTACACTGGGGTTCAGAATGTAGGCAGATCTAATCGTCTAAAAGTCTCCTACTTTTATAACTACCCCGAACATAACCCAAATTCATACATGAAAGACAAAGTGAAAAGATCATGCAACTTTACCTTTTACTCCATGTTTGGTGTCGATCCTCTCCCGTTCGATAGCTTTGCTGACTGCAAGTCTCCTCCTAAGGTTGAACTGCATTCACAAATAGATAAACATGAAACTACAAACATGCATCTCATATATAAATCATGGGTTAGATGTTAGAATAAAGAATAAATCAAATACAAACATTTGACACATCATATTTCAGGACAGAAAAAACATTCCTTTTATTGATATCACAATGTTTACTTACAACAAGGTCAACGACTGATCCACGAACTTGGTCTGGGATCCTCTTCACCAAGCTCCAACTGCGTCTCCATGTATATTTCTCCTCTCAACCTCTCTCTAGGGAAATGGAATAGGCTTATGATGGAGGAAAAAGGGAAAAATGGGAAATTCTGAGGAAAATCTCAAAAGGTGGCTACAATTTCTTGGGGCAAGGAGGGGATGTGAAATGGGCAGATTTTCACTATTCTTATGCTTGGATTTGGAATGGGACCCCAAAACCTCCGTTTATATGACAAAAATATGGTTATTCAGTTGGGTGATGGGCTGTAGGTGGTGGATCAGTTGGGAAACTACCCAATAGCCCGTAATCTAAATGAATTCCTTGCAACTTTTTAATTTTTGCAACTTTTACGAGTATACACGGGTTGTAGTGTTGCAGCTAGCATACGTACACGGGCTGTAGTGGTGCAATAGGAATACATATAATGGTGTAGATTGTACATCTTCAAAAATAGTGTTTTTAAGAAGAGCAACTCAGTGATGTCTTGGAAAAAATGACAAGTAAGAGGGCCTGATGCCAGGTATGCATATGTAGAGAAATTTAGGGTTATAACAGATTCTCCCTAATGTGTGAGGTCAGAAGAGCATCTGATGGACGAAATATATTACAAATATTCACCAATGTACAAAGTGAGTGAGCTCGGGACCAGAGTTCGGGTGGTGCCATCTGCAAAAATAAAAATTGTCTCTCCGAGGCGGGCATACCCATGCTCAGGATGAAATAAATCATGGATACCAATCAAATACACTGTATATCCATGTCATATAACTATATAAAGTGTATCTGCGAGCAATACACAATGGATCTACATCTCAAAATCAAAGATATACAAGTATAGTATCCATCTTCAAGAAACCAGCGACGCCTGATGGCTGGAGATGAGACCTTCAGAGATCGAGCAACAACTGCAAGATCTTCAAAACTCAGGTAGGAGTGTAATGTGAGTGTATGACTTCACTACCCAAAGGTCTTCGATGACTCGTCGAGAAAATACAAGAGGATCTCGATGATCAGGCAAAGAACTTCATTGATTTCGAACAAGGACTTGATTGGAATTTTGGGATGGCCGGGCATGAGGTCAAGAGACAAACTGCAGAAAGACCAAACAAGGTTGGGTAAAACTTCCCTTGAACAATAGAACGACAGATGATCAAACTCAGCCATCATGACATTGACATAAGTTCACGACGTAGGAGGCAACACAAACTCTCCATGTGTTTGGAAGAATAACCAAACGGAGGAGGACACAACTCTATGTAGTGAGAACAACTTCCCAAGGTAATATTAGATCCCAAATCTTGATGAACAAACATAAGGATGTGCTTTGTCCAAGGGTGACTCATTGTGCTGCCATAAAAAGAAAATATATTTCCCGTCCTCTTTTTGTGGGTTTTTTTTTATAATTTTTTTGTCTTTTTCAATATTTTAAAAGAGCTTGAAAAAGAATAAAAGAATGCTACGTTAAAAAGGAGGAACGAGTGTCACAAGCATACTAGTTCCAAGTGCAGGGAACACACTAATTATCAAAGCAAGGAGACATGTGTAGGAAAAGGACACTTGGGAAAATTCCTCCATGGGTCAAGGTGTCAAGACGTAGAGGCAAAGTGCTACAAGTCTTGCGTATAAGGCATGCTTCAAAGGTTCAATTGAGAGCAACATGGAGCTGACATTAGGCCAAATACGTAGAGATGAAAATGCGATTAATAAGACACAATGAAAAGCCCCTTCAACGTAATTTTAATGAGCCCAAAGAAGGTAAGCTCAAGATTTTTTTCACGTTTAGAGAGTCTGAAAAAAACGTAAAAGAAGACTCCACTGGGGTACCTTTTTCAAAGGTAGTCTAGTCGGTTCAAAAAAGGGGTAAACTAGGCACCGAAAAGATGTCTATTCAAAACCATTTTAACGAGTGTGACAAAGACAAGATCACTCGACAATCTTTTCAATTTTAAGGAGTCTGAAAAGAGCTTAACTATGGACTCACAACCTTTTTCTAGATTTAGTCTCCTTAGCCTGAAAAAGTATAAAATCTACTTAGGAGAACTCTCCTGGCGATACGAATCTCCTGAGGTGTACCTTTTTCCTCCTTAATCTACAAGCCGGAAAAGGGGTAAACTCATGCCAGTAGATGTTTTTATGAACCAATTTAATGTGTGAAAGAACAAGGTCACTCGATGCTCTTTTCAATTTTAAGGAGTCTGAAAAGAGATTAACTATGGGCTCCGTAGGGATGTTATTCTGGACTAGTTTAACGAGTGTGAAGGAACAAGGTCACTCGACAATGTTTTCAATTTTAGGGAGTCTGAAAATAACTTAACTATGGACTCCGTGGGGGATCCTTTTTTGTAAAGTTAGTCCCTCAGGCCCGAAAAAGGGTTAAACTTATACTCGAGAATACTCTTCTAGTGAAACGAAGTTCCTAGAGTATACCTTTGTTCATAAAATTGACCATCCAGACCAAAAAAGGGGTAAACTACCGTTGGACAAACATGCCTTCAAGTTTTAGTTTGAAGAGCGTGAAGGACAACAAGATCACTCGACAATATTTTCATGTTTATAGAGTCTGAAAAGGGCTCAAAAGAAGACTCATTTTTTGGGAGTCCCAAGGGTGAGACCAAGAGTGATGACACATTAGACGTATGAGGCTCAATATCATAATCAGGACAAGACTAACAACGAATCCTGAGCCTAAAGTCATTAACGACGACATGGATGCCAAAATGAAATAAGGATCTAACTAGGGCATCCATGTATAGGTAGGCTCTACCACTAAATTATGACACTTATAGAGAAGCAATGATGGTTCTGTGTCATATTTCAGTGGGATCGATCCTATGGCAAAGAAGAAAAGACAATGAGATGCAGAAAGTGGAGGTGGAATCCTAACTTATATGCAAAAAGTTGGAAAAAACGACCTTCCCAAAGGACCTTTAAAAGTGACCCATCTCTCAAAAAGTTACCAAAACTAAAATCAAAGTGCGTCGTAACATCCAATAAGAAACTCAAGAACCACGCTAAATGATTTTCAATCCAGAAAAAATGACAAAAGGGTTCAAAAAAGTGGCAAAAAGGCCAAAAAAGTCTATAAATAGAAGCTGGCAGCTCATTTTCACCATTGCAAATTGAGAATTAACCAAAAAGCGAAAAAGACCCCTTTCCTAAAAGAGTTGATTCCGGGAGCTTCAGAGGACGAAATGAACTTTCGCTCGAACCAAGTAAGTACAAATTCACCCCTCTTTCATTTCTATTCATTAATTGTTCATTTCTTTTAGTTTTTTGGGGGGTGTGCCCTCCTAAAAAAGGGCATCCCTATGTGTACGCGGGGTGTCCAAGGACAACTCGTATATGCCCATGGGAAGAAAACAATCTTCATGTGTGCATACACAATTGTTTCTAATACAACCCGCGTGCACCCTCAATAACATAGAAAAAATGAAAAATCAAGAGCTAACTCTCCCCTTGAAATTGTCATGTAACAAGATGTATGTCCATTGGAGAGAGAGGGAGCATGAGGATATTGATATATTCGTTGATGAGGACCCTGCTACTATGGCTGCATTGAAACAATGTGGGTTATGGAATTTCTACCAGTTTCCATCCATGAGGGCACAACCCAGGCTACTGAATGCCTTGGTGGATTATTGGCACCCTGACGCTGAAGCATTTATGCTTGAGGGGAAGTCGTTGACTCCAATGACCGAGGAAATATACTTTCTGAATGGCCTCTTGAGGAGAGGGGAACCAGTCAACTTGTTTTCATTTCCCCCCAAGACTTACAACATTTCCGAGCTGATCGGAATGCATTGCGAGGTTGACACTAAGAAAGTAGGTTCTCAGGTGCCAATCCACAAGATTACCAACCTATCAATGAAGGTGATATTTTTTCTTATTGGGCAGATCACTGGATCTATGGTCTTACATCAGGTCTTCCAGGCACACATGTATTGTGCGATGCAGTGCTTAAATGCACAAATATTCGATTGGAGCACAAACATGGTTGACTGCATGAAGAGGAAACTCACAGAGTGCCGAGGGAAGAGTAACAAAAACTTCAGGTTTGGTACCGTTTTATGCTCATTCTTCTTTGAGAGGGTACCCAACTTAGTCCATGAGAGACAGTGCGGGGGCATGTGGCCTCCTTCCCAGTAGTGAGTAGATGGGAAACATTGCTTCCGCGACAGGGGTGAGGAAGGACCATAGAAGCCTTCGACGATAAAGTTTTTGATTGGTGGGCACGACAGATTCCAGTGATAGAGGACTACCCCTACGCTGGAATCAAATTTTCTAGGGATCTGGACATGGCCGTACCTCCTAGAGAAGAGCGAGGAGAGATAGGTACGTTTTTTTTTAAGTTGCTTAATTTTTAGTTTCTTTTTAATATATATTATTTTTATGTGAATCAGAGTATCTAAAAACTATGTATATGTTATGAACATATGTGGGACCAGTGGGTCCAACAGAATTCTCGAGGACCAGGCAATGTCCTCGACTAGAGGCAGTACCAACAGCAACCACCAGACCAACAACGACAATAGGGGGACCTCTAGTCGGAGAGGCTGAGAGAGTTTTGAGACGGGTGGAGCGGAACCTCACCGCGCTCACTCGTATAGTTCCCATGGCCGAGATCGAGTTTGGGTGCCACAGACCTGGGTCCAACTCTTTCGGCGTTTGGCGAACATTGTTTCTCACTATGGAAGGGCCAACAGGCCCCATGCTTAGCTAGGATGGACCACTTACGTGCCGAGGGCACTCTTTTTGTATATTTTTGAGGGCATAATCCAAGTGATGTATACTGGATATGTATTTTTGAGGCGTTCGTGCCCACCTATGTACTCTAAGAATTTTTGATATATATATATATATATATATATATCTATGTATGTATGTATTTACATCTTTTATGTCTTATGGATCACATTTTTACAAATGTATGTACATGCGTATGCATGTGCTTCTTTTATGTGTGTGCAATATGCCAATATAATACTTGATTAGCTAGAGTATCTGTCATTTGATTTAATCTCCTAGGAACATGGATATACATAATGTAATCAAAGCATCATTCTAAGAGACGTACCCTAAGGAATTGTCGGTGTAGAGTAGGATCATAATTGCGGTAAACTCCATTTAACTGGGACAAAACCAACTGAGCATCTAAGTATACCTGGAGGTGAGAGATACCATGCGATAAAGCATCACAAAACAACTCCATCACTGCGCTATATTCAACGAAATTCTTTGTGGCGTCACCTAAATAGATACCTCCAGAAGATAGAAACTGGCCTCGAGGCATGAAAATCACCCAAGCTGCGGAAGCAAGCCTTTGAGTGTGTTGGCTAGCACGTTCGTGAACCCAATGAACACCTCTGATTCACTTGACATCTGCCATAGTGAAAAAGATGACATAAATAATGACACATCCATAAAACAAAAAGACAAAAAACTAATTGTATAAGAACTATACATATGTACAAGAAGTCACCTAGGTGACCAAACTACAATTAATACTTCTTGAGGTAGAGCCCATTTCTAGGCTC
>JASDQU010100832.1:162637-175239 GCA_032191745.1 Picea mariana
TTAAGTGCTCTACAAAGAGTTTAAAATAAGCATAATTGTTTAAGCACGGTAACAACTAATTCACCCCCCCCTCTCAGTTGTCCAATAGGGTCTGACCATATAGCCTTTTGTTTTCGGCCTCAATATGATAACACTTAGATAAATCATCATGCTTGAATGAAGCTCTCTACTCTTTTCTTTCATTGAAGATATACCTACTATCGACATCTTCATTTTTCAAAATCCAAGAGATGGCGTCCGCACAAGGGAAAACTATTGGATGTGTTTCCACCCTGAAAATTCCCAATTTTCTGATGTTCTTAAATGCCTGGAGTTCACCTGGGTCCTCTGCTTCCATAGAAAAGTTTGATTTCTTGAACATGTAATAGACTTCCTCCCATTTTAAGGTCTCTCCTTCTCTATCCAAAAGTCTTGATGTATCATTGAATATGGTCCTAACAATTTTCGTGTCTACTATCAGCTGGGAGTTGCCAGATCATTCAACCCATGTTGGCTTCATTATTTTCTTTCGTGGTGACATGTATGAACCCACAGACAAGATAAATTTGGAGCATGTTATTTGAAAAACAATTAAATGATCAAAGAAATCATAAGAATTAATGAAAACCAATCATGAACTGTTGTTCTTTGTAAATTTCAAATAACACTCAATGCCCATTGACATTTTAGGGTGAAAATAATTGGGCATTAACCTAGAAAAGTGAAATTGGAGAAAAACATAACAATTCTCTAAATGAAGATCAGACGGAGAAAGAGTAGCTCTGAGAATATTAGAGGCGTTAATAGTAACACCTCCAAGCATATCAGAGGATTTAATAACAACTCCTCTAGGCATATCTAAGGAGTTGTTAGTAACTTCTCTGACAAATATTCAGAAGAGTTTTATCTAGTCTTGGGGTGCTCGAAGGTCTTACAATGAACTCCTCTGATCGTTCTGATATGATTATAGGAGTTTCTTCCAATTACTCCAAAGGTATTCAGAGGAGTTTAGTTTAACTCTCCTGAGCATATCAAAGAAGTTAGTAGTAACTTCTCTGATATGCTCAAAGAGTTACTAAACAAGTTTCCATACTTAGTTTTTGTGAACACAAATAATGGTGAGGAAAAAATTCGACCAACCTAGATGAACAAGAGGGATGTTTAGGGTTTTCTTAGGTCCAAACTCCACTCTATAGAAGAATATGGAGGGGGTTTTTAATTTTTTAAATTTAGAATAGGACCCGAGAAAGGATCGATTGTATTTTTATTCATAAGGGGGAAAGGTTCAGTCATTTTCCTATTTACTAGCCATAAGTGGGTTGAGTATTAGTATAAGGTCAGTAAAAAACATGATGGTTTTGGCGAGGGAGAAATGAAGAATCATCGTGAAGGGAGAAACATGGTCTAGGGATAAGGGCATGAAAGAAGATAAAAAGGAAAACTTAACCCTAACTTAAGAAAATGAGAGAGAGAGGATAGATTTACCCAGTTAATATTTTCCACGTGTTGGGGAAAGGAACAAGGTTTTTCTCAAACTACAGTTTAGCCCATTGTTGAGCCCTTCGTTTTTTCTATTTGAATTTGTGCAAGAAGGACTACAATACCATTTTTTATTTAGCACGTGTTGTGTAAGCCACAAAATAAGCTGCAGAATGGAGCGAGGAAAAGTAACAGAAATCGGTTTTGGAAAAGGACAACGCAACGCCAACAAGGAAAAATAAGTTGCAACATAACAAGAAAGCATGTGATCCCAAGGCTAGAATATCCCAATTAGATTATATATATGAGATGTATATGATTGTAAAGGGGTTCTTGTTGTTGGCTATTGTTGATAGGTTGGGGTTTTGTTGTTGTTATCCGAATGTTGTTGGGTTTTAGTTGAGAAAAGGTTCTGTAAATGTAATCTGTATACAGTTTTGGGTAGATAGCGCTCTGTGACACCAGTCTGGACACATAAGTCTATAACAAAGTATTAATTGGTATCTCTAAGGTTGTATATGATAAGTTCTGATGATAATATATAAACAAGGGTCCAAAATTTTGAAATATGATGTGTCATTTTGTGTTTATGCTTATGCATTGTATCTTTACAGTACTCCTTTGTGTTTGATAAGCTCCATATGATCTTTTTGTGTATGATTGTTTTTTGCAATTTAAGTATATTTAGTACCTATGTGTATGAGCTTCAATCTATTCTGTAGTTAGTCGGTTCTAGGAATCTTGAAGGTTCTGGGAACCCATCCAAGTATTCTCCTTGCCTTTCCCTATCTTTCTGTCTTAGTTACGCTTAGGGTGAGACTTCTTCTCTTCGGAGGAGATGAAAAATCCAGTGATATAGAATACATGGTAAATTTTGTTGGTATCCTGAGAAGGACCCTGGTCTGATCAATTTCGCACCAACAAAATGTTTCCATTGCCTAGACCTGCGTTAAAAGGGAACCTGTAGGGAGAATGATTTCGTGGATTCACAGATCTAATATTCACCAATGGTGGGAGAGAAATTGTGATTCCTTCATATGGAAATAAGTGGAGATGAGAGGAAAATATGTAAAAGATACATGAGAGGTAGTCTTTTACTCAGAAAGATCGAGTGACCAATACGATATATTCTAGGTTAGGTTCTCGGAAGAAATTTTCCACTGGATAGATAGGCTCTAAGAAGCTCCAGAATTCCAAGAATGAGTCAAAAGGACCTATACTTGGGATACATAAAATATTGCAACACTTCATCAAATGGATCGTCCATTCACATGAGTGATTGATTTCTAGGTCAATACCGCATTAGAAGGATAAAGTATTGAGTTTACAACTAAGAATCACCAATATTTTTCATGAGAAGAAGCAGATTTCAAGAAATACGCAAGGGGAAGATTGTTGAGAGAAATTCCCCTGCGGATTAAGGTTTTCTTGATGGAAGAGGGGATGTTGACTATGTCCCTGACTGAGATGGCAACGTAAACACCCTCTCTTGGGGTAGGGAGAGTTTGGGGTGGAGTCATGGCCTGAGAGAGGGGATAGGGTTCTTTGAAAAATGGGGGAAACAACAAGAAATGGAATCAAGAGACGAGCGAGCCTTGAAAAGAGTCACCATCGTTGAGGAGTGGTGGCGCGATAAGATAAAGAAAGTAGAAAAATAGTCCGAGAAGTTGTGGAAATAAGTCAGACTAGGAGAAGTAGAGGAAGGATAGATGGAAGAGTTGTAGAAGATGAGAAGACAGGAAATACTAGCGAGTCAAAGATTAAGTGAGAGAGAAGCACAAAGAGAAATAATTACCCAGGAGGGTGGACAAGAAGGATAAGCTGTAGAAGCAAGGGAGAAGGGAGCCAACATGGATCTTGAAGAGGAAAGAGAATATTTAGCCCCGATGCTAGGAAAGATCAGGAATCCGGTTGAAGAGACTGCTCCAGTGGAAGAAAACGAGACCCCCCAGATAAAAGAAACCCTCCCCATAGCTAGTGACGCCAGCCTCGAATCACCCATACCCAAAGTGTCTTCTATACAAGTGGTAAATTCGATACATGGAGGATATTAATATCCCATGGTAGGTCACAAGTAGGACCGTTAAGTTTTATTTTGATAGGAGCAACAAGATCATCAATGGTTGGTAATGCGGGGGGTTCGATTTCACGATACCCAGAATTACAGGGTAAATGAGACAAAGATGTTGAGCGGAAATGGTTTTTGTGTGAAGCAATCTAGAGGTCCAGCCGGACTCCGAATGCGAATAAATTGGTTTAGTTCTAGACTACCTTGAGAGACTGTGTGCTCAAATTGTACATGAAATTTATTGAGATAGGAGTGCCAGGAATGCAAGGTCAATTGTTCACACTTGATTAGATACAGACAAGGTTCATAGCGAATTTTAAACTACCTCAGTCAGAAAAACAAGATCTGCCTGAGTTGTGCAATATTCAACAAAGGGATGGAGAATCATCCTGGGAATATAGCCAGAAGTTTAAATATGCTATAGGGATGTTAGGGCATTAAATTCATGAGGAACATCAAAGAGAATGGTATATTCAAGGATTTATACCTATGAATTAGATTTAGTTAACACAATAGCAAATAGCCACTCTGACAGATGCCTTGGATAAATCAATGAAGATTGAAGCCATGGCAGGATATCCGAGGAGCCTGAAAGTGACCAGACCCCCAATAGATGGAAATTTGGCGCAACTACAAGGGAAAATATTAGCACTTACATAAAATATTCAAGAATTGACGATAACTAGACCAGGAAGACCGCAGGTCTAGTGTACCATATGTTACACAGAACGACATCTAGTGAATGAATGTCCACGAATGAGGGGAATGGGACCTCCTCAGAATCTAATGGGACCCTCACTAGGACTGATGAGAGAAGTTTCACAAGTATCTATGAATTTACCATTCCACAACCCCACCCCATATCATGCTTTCCCAGGTATCCAAGCAACGCCAACAATTGAGTATTGCGAGATTTTCTGAATCCATGGGCGTGGGTTGAGATAGTGCCCCATTATTTAGAAGTATTCAATAGTACCAAATATTGTACATTGTAAGTTTTATGCATATACCACACATACTACTAATCAATGTAGATCATTAGATGCACTGGTAGACAGGTTGGATCAAACAACATTCAGGGTGAATGAAACCCCTCAGGGACCGAGAAGAGGTTGAGGAGGTGGATCCAGAGGAGACTTATGAGGAGGAAGAACCAAGGGAAGAGGACCAAGTAGATGCTACCACTGTGATGAGAAAGGCCATATGGCTAGAGATTTTCCTCATCCGAGGTAGCCATGGTGCTCTCATTGTAGAACCAATGGGAACACAACTGAAGACTGCCCAGAACTAATTGCAAAATGGGAAGATCAGTTACGTCAACGAGGAACTAACCTCATCATTTCAAAAATCAAGATATTGATTAGAGGAAAACTTCCCAACCTTAATATCGTCACTCAAGGAGGGGAAAAGACTGGAGTGGATGCTGATAATTTACCTCAGATCTAGAAAGCAACACCTAAGAAAGACAAGTATGATCCTCTGAAACAAAAGTTGTTCTTTAAAATTTCCATAGAAGTATTTCAGAATATCCCTAGCCCCAAGATGCAAGAGAAACCCCCTCAACCTATTGTTTACCCTAGGATTGTGCGATTCCCTGCTTCACCCCCTGCACCTAGAAACCATGTAGTCATGATGAGACAACCAGAGCAACCTAAAAATGTAGTCAGCCTTTGGTTTCATTTATTTTCTGATATTCTTGGGAATGACCAGTTAACAAAAAACTTGCGTAATGCACTATACCTAGTTCTAGGGAATGGAGAACCCACATAAGCAATAATAAGGAATATTATTTTTGATAAGAGTACTTAGAGTGTGAAGAGAAGGAAAGTACAAACTAGAAAAGAGTTTAGACTTGTAGCCTAGCTAGAAAAGTTTGAGATTAAGGATGTTATGTTAGATATAGGATCTGATGTTAACATACTACCTAAAATGACTTGGGAAGCCTTATCAAAACCCCATTTGACATACTCCCCAATGAAGCTAAGAATTTCCAACCAATATTGTATTTTCCCAATAGGAATACTGGAGAATGTGGAAATAGATGTTGCGGGAGTGAAGACTGTAGCTAATTTTGAGGTGATCAAAATCATGGGGGATAAGAAACCTTATCCTACCCTAATTGGTATTGATTGGGTCTATGAAAACTATGCAATGATTGACCTAAAGAAAGACACTATGACATTTGAGGTGGACAAAATCAAAGTAGCTGAACCCATGGATCAGTATGTAGGCCCCCAATATATGAAACCAACAGAAAACAATATGGAGGGAGAAGACTTGGATCAATTGCACACTATAATATCAAGAGCAAGAGAAGATTACATAAATCCTACTGCTCATGGATCAATAAGTTGGAGGAGTATAAAATCAATGGACAAAGATTCAGAACTAACATTTGAAAGTTGGAAGCAAGGCTCATATGAAAGATTCTCAAGAAGATGCACAACTGTAAGGGAAATTAGATGGGTTGGAATCGAGGTCAGAGAACACCCAATATATGATGGCACCTCAGGACTTGACAATTTTCTGCTCAACATGGAAGAGAAGGTAGTGGAGGATCAAAGGATCTCAGTACTGGATTTATCCCTACAGGACACCCCTGCCAGATAGTGGTCCAATCATAAATCCTTACTCGAAAATTGGGACAATGTAAAGCAAGCTATCAAATATATATTTCAAGAGAAGGAGTAGCTGGAATCATATATGAAGATGAATTTCCAAGTTGTGAAAATTTTCAACGGAGAGTCTGATCCTAAAGAAAATATTGAACAATGTGTGACATAGTGGAAAGTTGCAGAAATACCATCTTGCTTCTGGGTTCAAGTATTTCCCCACTCACTACGTCTAATCCTGAAAGATTGGTTCATGCATGAAGAAATAAGAAGACATATCATTGACTGGAAACTGTTGGGAGATCACATTTGCAAGGGATTCTCGTTTACAAGTAAGTACCCTGATCTTGAAGTAGTCCTGTAAAGAATCAAAGAATTTATTTTTATAGGAAATAGTAAAGAAAAATAAGACCTAGTGATATTTTCAAAGCATAGCCGAGAACTTCAGACTAATATTCACCTAACCTTAGACAAGAGTCCTATAGAATGCTATAAGATTGAGAAGGATTTGGAAAGCCTAGATGATTTAGAAGAATTGAGAAACTTAGTCATTAAAGAGACAGAAGGGAACAAAGAAATTCATAACATCATACCCAGTCAAAGTGACAGTTCTTATAATCACCCATTGAAGTTGCACAAAGTCAATATAGGGACCAAAAAGTAACCTAAGATAGCTATGGTGGGAGATCACTGGGATGAGAAAACTAGTCAAGAAATACAAAGTTTGTTGCGAGAATATGAGGGTGTTCCCAAAGGCATTTTTAGAGTTAAAATGGATTAAAGGAGTTATGGGAGAAATGAAAATTGAATTAAAACTAGGATAAAATCCTCTGAGGAATAGACCATACCACCTTAACCCCAGAATGAAAGATAAGGTTAAGAGGGAAATAGACAAGATGTTGGAAGCTTGATTTATTTTTGAAGTAGAAAAAGAAGAATGGGTTAGCCCAATAGTCATCCAGAGGAAGAAAGGTATAGAGGATATTAGGGTCTGTGTAGACTACAAAATCATTAATTCTTCATCTGTGCATGACCCATTTCCAAAACCTTTTACAGATGAGGTGCTAGAATAGGTTGCGGGGAAATAATCTTACTCATTTACAGATGGATTTTCGGGGTATTACCAAGTAAGGTTTGCTGAAGAGGGTAAAATTAACACCACATGCATAACAAAATGGGGGTCTGCATACAATTTTATGCCATTCAGCCTAAAGAACACCCCTATAGTTTTCTCCAAGATTGTAATAGAAGCTTTCCAAGAATTTATTCACAAGTTTATAGAAGTTTCTATGGATGATTGGATAGTATATAGTTTGCTCAGAATTAGAGAATTGAAGATATCATTGAATCCCATAAATTGTATCTTCTGTGTGCCACATGGAAATTTGTTAGGCCACATAGTATGCCAAGACGGAGTACTGGTACACCCAGCCAAAGTTGTGGTTATTGTGAACATGTCGCCACCTACAAGTGCTAAGCAATTGTGCTCCACGCTGGGGCACACAGGGTACTGTCACAGGTTTATCAGAAGATATGAAAATATAACTGCAGCTCTGGAAAATCTACTAAAGAAGGCTGAAGTTTTGCAATGGACCCCATAATGTGATAAAGCATTTGAGACCCTAAAGGAGAAGCTCAATACAACACCTATTATGATATTTCCACATTGGGAAAAAGAATTTCATGCCCACGTAGATTCTTTAGGGATTTCCTTGGGAGACATATTAGTGCAACCAAGAGATGGAGCCATGGATCATCCTATATATTTTGCAAGAAGGAAGTTGTCACAAGATAAACACAACTATACAACGACAGAAAGGGATGGTTTAGATATGATTTAATATTTGAAGAAGTTTAGACATTATTTGTTAGGTTCTCATTTTAAGTTCTTTACTAATCATTATGCATTAAAATATCTAGTTAACAAACCTGTGTTGGAAGGGAGAATTTGTAGATGGTTTCTACTATTTCATGAATTTTCTTTTGAAGTGGTCATTAATCTTGGATGTAACGTAGGGCCTAATCACCAATCTAGATTAGAGTTATGGGAAAGTGGTGGAGCAGTCGATGATCATCTCCCAGATGCAGACCTGTTCCGGGTTGAGGCCATACCATAATACCTGGAAGACATAGCAGTATTCTTAAGTACAGGAGCATGCCCATAAACATAATCCGCAACCCAGAAATGCCACATGGTGGTTAGAGCACCAGACTATCAATTGATTGCAGGGAAATTGTATAAATTGGGACTAGATAGTATCTTCAGGAGATGTGTCTTGGATCATGAAAGAAAGGATATACTATGGGAGTGCCACAATGGAGTTGTGGGAGGTCATGTGGGAGGAAAGGACACTGCGTAGAAATTCCTCCAAGCTGGAATATGGTGGGCCACACTCTTCAAGGATGCAAAGGTATATGCTAAATCATGCGATGATTTTCAAAGAGTGGGTAAGCCATCATGATGAGATGAATTTCCACTTCAACCAGTTACAAGCATTTGATAAGTGGGTAGTTGACTTCATTGGGCCAATCAACCCCACAACTAAGAATTCAAAGGCTAGGTACATTATTACAGAAAATGACTACCTTACACATTGGGATGAAGCAACCGTTGTTCAGGATTGTTCGACCGATACTACTGCTAGGTTTATTTTTGAAAATATTATCACTCAATTTGGATGTATTAGGAGTTCGGCCAGTGATGAGGGAACTCATTTTATTAGTAGTACCATAGAAAATCTTACAACATAGTTCTTGATCAAACATCATAAAAGTAGCCGCTACAACCCGCAAGCCAATGGAAAAGTAGAAGTGTTTAACAAGAATTTGGAGAGAGGATTAACGAAGGTTTGTTTCACAAACTAAGAAGATTGGGATGATAGAGTTTTAACAGTACTATGGTCTTACATGACAACCGCAAAGAAACTCCACAGGTACACTCCATTTCAGCTAGTTTATGATAAAGAGGCTATGGTGCTTGCAGAATTTATTACTCCAAGTTTGTACATTGCACATATCACACACATGTTGGAGGAAGAATCAGTTGTGCAAAGAATCATGGAGTTACAAGAACTTGAAGAGACCAGGTTTTTAGTAGAATTCCATCTGTCAGTTAGGAAAGCAAGGCATAAATCTTGGCATGAAAAAAAAATTAAGACTAAAGTATTTGCGCAAGGAGACAAGGTCCTACTCTATGACAATAGGTACTAGAAACATCCAGTAAATTTGCACATGTGTTGGTTGGGACGATCTATAGTCGTGAAGATCCAACCTTATAGAGAATTCATACGTGTGCAACTAGATGGTATGTTGTGGCCAGGATGGGTGAATGGTGCTCACTTGAAACCCTATATGTCTATGAACTGAGCTAAAGGATTGTCTCTATAGTCTGAAGGAGAATGTATAGTAGTTAGATTTGAGGTTTCTTGAAATTTCTATAAATTAAGTTAATAAAGTCAACGTGCGTAGTGTTGCGCCATGACATGTAGTTCATTTCTTTTTCTATATAAAGTGTTGTTTGATGCAAAACTGCTTACTCAACAACGTAGGATTAGAAGAGCCACGAAGCTATTAATGGTAGTCATTAACTGTGACGGGGAACCCTTTATGGTCAGAGGGAGAGTGAATCTGGATGTAATCTAAGTCCACGTGCCACACAAACCCAGTTTAGTCACAACCTTTATTACTACTATGATACCTTGTCTGAATTCGTTTAAGCCATAAAGCCATGATACAGAAAGATGAAATTAGTATTTGCACTGATATTATCATATGTCAAATGATAAGGTATGAAATTGGCCATGTCCTTGTCCAACTAGAATAGTGGCCAACATCGTAGGCATTCGGAGTGATCAGGGCCTCAACTGATCAACTGAAGAAGATACTCCAATAGGCTTAAAGGTATGCATAGTTTGCAAGGGAGGAAGCGCTCCTTGATCAAGTGTGCAGAAAACAGGAAGAACACACCAATATCCATCTGGAGCACAAACATGAAAGAGTTTAGGAGAGGCTTGCTGAAGCCTAGATGAAAATATGGAAGGTCGCACCCCAACTGCCATAATCGAGAGATGCAGAAGAGCCGGAGCATAGGATTGAATTAATCCAAGGAGCATGGTGTTAGTCTCCAGTTTTGACTATGTTTTTGCCTACATCATATTAAAAATACCATCATTTCCATACCCAGTACCACCCCTTCTAGCCTTGTTATGACACATTTGACATCTCTTTACCACTAAATGGGGCTACTCAAGGTATTCTTACGTTTCAAGTCATTTTTATGTGTTTTGATACTTTAAATTAATATTGAAACTAATGTGGCATGAGTTAGGTACTATTTTTATTTGAACCAGGATTTGCCAGTACCAGGTACCAGCTCGCACCTAGTGGAGATACCAACGAAGCTGCTAAAGATCCACGTGTTATGGCCAGAGTGATAGACAGTGCGATTTACATGATAGATTGATTCATCACTCATATGCCTATTCAAGGCGAGATTATAGAACTGAGTTGATTAATACTTCATGACTCACACTTCGTGACACTGCGTGTCATAAAGATGTGAAGACCATTTTTAACTGATTCTGAGTTATTTTTGGATCTGGGATCCATTTGAATTAATGTATTTTTGTTTTAAACTATTTTTGA
This sequence comes from Picea mariana, assembly GCA_032191745.1. Taxonomy (NCBI): domain Eukaryota; kingdom Viridiplantae; phylum Streptophyta; class Pinopsida; order Pinales; family Pinaceae; genus Picea; species Picea mariana. Next base: position 173,420 of record JASDQU010100832.1, read on the forward strand.
GGAGGAGCTATATAAACAGAGGATCACTGCTAATAAATGTTGGTTATGTTATGCTAAGATATACATTTCTGCTAATACAATCTGCTTATGCGTTATGTTACTTCACTGTCATATGATTTGAGTTATTTTTCTGAGTAAATGGAGCATGAAGCATGAACAATGTTTGCGTAGATTGACCTGAGTAGTTCTGGTTTTCCCTTTCGGCGATTGCACCTCTTGGTTGGGCCCACCAACAGGTTCACGTCGCTGCTTTTCTCTATATTAGAGTTAGTTTATTTCGGTATCTTAGGATTTGCATGCATGTTAGATTATTTGAGTTTGGGAATTAACTTGTTCAGATTCTTGCTTAACTATTCTTCAACTGTATCATTTCTAGCATATTGATATCTTCTATGTTGATGATTGTTGAAAGCATGGTTGATTCCTGTAGAATTTAAAGCATGAACTAGGTTTGTTTTGTTTCCAGTTTTCAATCTGAACGTAGATTAAAGTGAATGCGAGTTTGAATTTACTTTTCTTTGGTTAGGATAGTTAGGTTACTCTGCTTTGTTAGGATAGTTAGATTACTCTGCTCTGTTAGGATAGTTAGGTTTCAATTGAATTAGAGGAAGCTTCCAGTACCAGTAGGGTAAATAGGATATTTCTTTATTTTTCTTGTGGATAGATTTAGATTTATTTTCGATGTTTAGATTAAAAGGATTTTAGGAAATAATCTTTCTGTTATGGCTTAGATAGAAATAGTGATGATTAGATGATCAAAGATAGTGGTAGATAGTCTTGTGAAATTACATTAGAATAGAAATAGAAGTACCTGCACTTAAGCACAGAACTGTTCTCTTTTGATGAATTAAACAGGAAATGATAAGTTTCAAGGTAGTCATTAGGATTCAGTTTCTCAGAGTGAGTTTGTGTTTTCTTCTAAGAATAGTTTTTAGATAGGAATTAGAATCTTACCCGCACATACAGTGTAGCAGCTCTAAGTTCACTTACCCTGGTTTGACAATTCAGTGTTTTCAGGTCATTAAAATCTTTAATATAGCAGCCTGACACATGGTCACAGTTGGCCATTCACAAAGAGAATCTGGAAGTGTAGTTGTGGAAGACTCAACAAGAAGCGGAGAAACAACCTCAAAAGTTGTAGGAGCATATGGAGAAAATAGTGGTAGAAGGCAATAATTCTCAAGGATCACTACACAAGAACACAACTGAGTGCACAAAGATATTCCAAGAATTCAACAATTGGATGGGAATTATCGCTAGGTGCAACCAGACTCTAGAGGATGTGTGCAAGCGAATACATTTGTTGAATGAGGAAGTTGTGGTCACTATGGATCCGCTAGAGCAACAATAGAAGTTTGATCAAATTCAGCAAGCGGACAATGAGCTAAACGCTCTGTTTGAGGCGCAATCCGTAGCCAAGAAGGAGATACGTGACTTTCGACCTATCATTCAGAAAGTATACATGCAAATGCAATAGGTGGATGAAACAACAAACTCTGAATGGAAATCCTTGGTCGCATCCAATCCCAAGGGATGTATCATAGATGTGACCCAATAGTTTGTCGACGAGGCCTCACTCCTTGCCAGGAAATGGTAGGATAAAGTTGGGAGACTTCAGGAAGTCAAGAAGAGGAACTTAGAGTTGGTCCCAGAGTTGGGCCCTTCATTTGAAGAGGCAGAGGTAGTAAAATTGCAATCAGAAGAGGATAGTAAAGAGGAAAAGGAGGACAAGGGAAAGTAACAGTTACTCCTAGAATTTGTGAAAGACCTGAGTACTTGACTCGAGGGCCAGTAAAGGCTTGTGGTCAGAGCTTGTTGGG
>JASDQU010100832.1:175705-227679 GCA_032191745.1 Picea mariana
TTGTAGGTACCTTGAGGCCCATTGACATCACTGGTGGGTCATCTCGCATCGGTTAACGACATTCATTAATGGCCGGTAATCCGATGATTTCTGTTTGTGTTCGACTCCAGAACATTCATTCACACAGATCAGAATTGTACCATGGGTAAAGCTTTGAAGCTGTTGAAGACATGATTTCAGTTGATCTTTTTCAGGACAGAACAAAAGCCAGGTTCAGAGATCATCATCAGATAATTTGCTGTTATAAACAGGAAGTTTTTCTCAGCAGGATATTATTGGTTCAAATTTCTCTGCAGATTCCTGATTGTTTCATCAGTACCAGCAAAGAATCCATCAGCTACAGTGGTCATCAAAAATACAAGAGCAATTACAATTTTCGCGCCTCCAGATCCAGACTTGACTTCAAAAGAAAAAAACTCTACAGCAAGAAATGCATAACAAAGGGGATAGGTAATTTAACTTAGGTACGCTTAGTTCATGTTTGATTTACTGTATTAATTTACATATTAATGGTTTGAACTGAGGATGCCTTGTTTACTCCATAATGTTTCATCATACCCATGATCTGTACCTAATGAACCAACCCACCTCGACATTTCATATCATGAAAATGCACAACATTACCTGAGCTGAGTTCGACATGACTTGTATATGATAACACTCTGCACTCACGTACGACTACCATCATTTTCCTACACGCTATCGATTCCCACGATAATTCAAATGTTCTCCAAATGATTCTTCTCCCGACTACTTCCTTCATCACACTCTCTTCCCCTCGTCGCCCTCATCTGAATTTCGCTGCTCACCTATAGACCTTCCCTGTGCTATCAAATAAAATCATGGTGGCAAATCGTCATGAACCGGAGACATATGCGGACTTAGAGGCCCTTCCAGAGTATGAGGCCACCAGAGACATTTTTCAGAAGGCAGGATGGGAGCCGTTTCTCAAGAAATTTGATGGATATAATGATTCAATTACGCTTCAGTTTGCTATGCATTTTCAGGGTGGGTTCGCTAAAGTGGGCGAGCTCGAGTTCGAAGTCACAGAACAATTTATTTCAGAAGCAATTCAACTGCCCACCACTGGTCAGAGATGGACAAAGGGTCAGCCTGTTGACAAGAAGCTCTGCACGCAGCTTCTGAAACCACAGTACCGAAAAACACAGTGGTCAGAGGGGACATCGTGGTCATGGTTGGAACCACAATGGGCTCAGTTTCTAGCTATCCTCCAACGTTACCTCACTTGCGAAGGATGATATACAATCGTATTTCCCTGCCATTCCCGACTCCTGCTACATTTCAAAGGTAATCATCTGCTGAACATACCCTTGTTTTTGTTGAAAAGTTTAAAGAAAATGGCAGAACAGGTCCGAAAGGCCAAAAATTTTCGAGGAAGTCTATTTCATTTTGGTCTTGTTAAGATATTGATTAAGTCTGCGCTGTCCAAGAAACAAGAAACTTGGGATATGTTCGCTGTAAAAACCCTAGCCTCTGACAAGTCTAAAGATAGAAGTGTTAAGCCTTCTCCCCCACAGAAGAAGCTGAACTCTAGGAAAAAGAGGATTAAAACCCTGACCAAACTCTGTGATGACCCTAAGAACATACTAGATAGCACAATTGAAGCCAGTGTTGGAAACCCTGATTTAGAACATTCATTTGATGCCCATGGGTCTGATGGAGAGGAAACCAATTGTGAAACTGTGAAGAACACTACTCCTATAGAGGCAAATGTCAGAATTCCGATATCTTCCCCAGCTTCTATGAACATTATTGACGTGGAAGAACTGGCAGAGTTGACTGACAAACCTAGGAGAAATCCAAAACAAAAATGTACAAGCACATTGTTAGATATGGATAACTCTGTGCCCAATTACCCACCACAAGAGAGGTAAAAAGTGTGGATGATCATGAGGAGGCTCCAGAGCCCTCTGAAATGACTTGGACTCTTTCTCAATTAATTTGAAAAGTTCGTAGAGTGGATCGAACAACTACTGAGCCCAAAGAAATTGAGCAGGACGAGCCAATTCGAATGCCCACAGATACCCCTGCTCGAACATATCAAGAGTTCACTCCTGAACTTAGCCCAGTTGACAATTCCGATCCAATTGACACCCATGATCAAAGTCCAGATGAGTTCACTCACGCATCCAGTCCTCAAACACAACCAGGACATGATAAAACATTTGAATCTTACTGTGAAATTCCCTCCAGAAAATCCTTGAGACCAATGGTAGCCAGATTAGAAAGCAGGAATAACAGGTTAAAAGAGAAGCTACATGAGTACACTGTATTGGATTGACATATCAAAACAGAGAATGAACTCATGAAAGTCAGGCAAACTCATTTCTTGTCCAAAATTGAAAGATTAAAACGAAAGAATAAGGGTCTTTTCCAGAGGATCAGGAGATTGCAGAAGACTGCCAGGAAGCATATCATCATCAACCGAGTCCTCAAGAAGGAAATCAGAAACCTGAAGAAACATGAGAAGTTACAAATGTTGGTTGCAGCTGCTGCAACGCTCTGATGAATCTCAGTTTTTGACTTTTTGACTGCCTGAGGACAGGCAAAGACTTCAGTTTGGGGGAATGTTAGTCTCTAGTTTTGACTATGTTTTGCCTACATCATATCAAAAAGACCCTCATTTCCATACCTAGTACCACTTCCTTTTGGCCTTGTTATGACACATTTGACATCTCTTTACCACTAAATGGGGCTACTCAAGGTATTCTTACGTTTCAAGTCATTTTTATGTGTTTTGATACTTTAAATTAATATTGAAACTAATGTGGCATGAGTTAGGTACTATTTCTATTTGAAACAGGATTTGCCAGTACCAGGTACCAGCTCGCACCCAGTGGAGATACCAACAAAGCTGCTAAATATCCGTGCGTTATGGCCAGAGTGGTAGACAGTGCGATTTACATGATATATTGAGTCATCACTCATATGCTTATTCAAGGTAAGATTATAGAACTGAGTTGTTCACACTTCATGACTCACACTTCGTGACACTGCCTGTCATGAAGATGTGAAGACCGTTTTTAACTGATTTTGAGTTATTTTCGGATCTGGGATCTGTTTGAATTAATGTATTTTTGTTTTAAACTATTTTCAAGGAGGATCTATATAAACAGATGATCGCTCCTAAGAAACGTTGGTTATGTTATGCTATGATATACATTTCTGCTAATACAATCTGCTTATGCGTTATGTTACTTCGTTGTTATATGACTTCACTATGCAAAGCTTAAAACAAACAAGTGCCATTGCAATGGCGATGTTCTTGTCGAAGAGATAGCTTTGTGCATGTTGCTTTGGCTAACAAAAGAAAGTGTGTCCACAAATGAATAGAGAGACCAGGAGGTACAACAATCATGTTAGATTGACTTCCTTGCATGTTAATATATTTCTTGGTATGTTAAGATCTTTTTTGTATGACACATATAGATTTTTTTGTATGACATATATAGGTCTTCCTTGTATGTTAAAATATTTTTTGTATGACATATATAAATCTTGACTTTTGACCATAGGTCCTATTAGGGTCCTATAATATAGTTATTTGTTCTCCAGTTATCTATTTTGGGAGTTTTCCTGATCAGGTTGAGAATGATTTCATGATAAGGTGCTTAGGAATAATGGTCCATTGGTATATCCAATGCTTCAAATCAGATATCCAGGTATACCTAGTGTTTTCACATGGTAAGTTGGAATTATGATGCATCCACATGATTTTTTAAAGGTTTAAAGTGGCTCAATCAGTGGATTTCATGAGTTTGGTCATATTTTGATTATGGAAGAAATTTTAATTTTCGGTAGCTAAAAGGTCAAAATCTTATAGCCATTAGCTACTAAAAGTTAAAAATTTCAGCAGCTAAATGGCTCATTCACGCATGTCATAACCTGCCAAAAGTAATGACTGTCACCCGGGTTTGAAAAGGGTCTTGTCACTCCCATATCGATGGGTGTACAAAAATCATGATTTGTTGTTATGCTGCCAGAACTGCTATCGGGTATCATTTGTCCGATTTTCAAGAGGGATTATGATTCATTTATGTATTTTCCAAATCAATCAATCATAACCCTATATCACGCCCATGCAATTCAATCGATCCTGAAAGAACGATCATGAGTTTTCCCATAAACTAAATCGATCGATTGTTGCTTTGTGATTGTTTTAAATCTGCCCACAACTACCCAAATCCTTTCATCCTTTGACTCTATCCCTGATTCTTACTATTATACCCCACCTCCATGTTCATATGAGTCCATCATTCACCTTCACATACCCTGGACACTTTGTAATCAACACAGTTTTAAAGCATTTTTAGCAGCTCTGGTGATGAAGATCTCAACAAGAGGTGCTCTTCTGAGGAAGGAATTGTAGGATGCTTCATACCTTGAGGCATACCCTGAGGCCTGCGAATTGTTTAACAATGTTGGATGTTATAGGTTCTGCTAGAATCTCTAGGGGTACCATCAAGGTGTCACAGAAGCATTTGCCAAAAACTTTGATAGATTTAAGGTTCATCTTGGGCCTGTTGTGATGCAGATAGATGAAGCCAGTGTAGAAACAACCACAGAGATGCTTGGTGAAGGAGAAAGGTGGTTTAAGACTACCTCAATAAAAGAAAAGAGTTATAAAAAAACCTAGGGTTCAAAAACTGAAAGAAGAATTTGTTGAGTTAAAGGTGCTGGAAGGACATTTGAAAAGAGAAAATGAAACTCTTAGACAATCATCTATCAAAATTGGTTCTGCATTGGATCAGTTAGCCATCAAATATGAAACTGTAAAGAACAAGAATCAGAAACTCCTCAAGAAAAATAACAAACTACAAGACATCAATAAAGTGTTGAAATTTAATCTTTCTCACAAAAAGCTAAAACCCAAAGCTCACCTCAGACTTGATACTCTAGCTGAAGCTGCCCTTGATTTCAAAGGAAGTGGTTATAACAGATGAAGCAGGATCAATGGGAAACTCAACCATTTTTGACTAAGTTCGGGAGTAGGTACAGTTTTTTCCAGCTAAGAACAAGTTCAAAATCCATAATTAGCTATCGAAAATCATTCCCAGAAAATCGACAGCTAAATACGCTATGTTTTGACCTCGTTAGCTGCCGAAAGTTATGTTATGAACATAAAGCACATAAATCTCCTCAGATCAAGGAAAATTGATTCCTCAATGTGCTCAAATGCTCCCAGAATGATTTTTCAGTTACAATACATCCTAAAGATGTTGGTGTCAAGTTAATATCAGATTAATTGTGGTTTATAAGTCAAATCATGAACAATTTCTTGGGATTTTGTTGTATTTTCCCTAGTTTTAGAATAGTAGACAAAAGGAAAATGAGAGTGGATTCTAAAAATATGAGAGAGGGTTTTGTTCAACATGAGCTGAAGAACAATAAACTCTCCCATAATTTACACAGGTGTCAGGAGTTGGGAGAATTGAAGCAATCTCTGAGCCTTATTTTCCAGGCTTCCATTTTTTCCTGTTTTGGTCATGATTTTGCAGGAGTTGTTCTGGAAAAATGGAGATGAATTTGGAAAAAAATGAAAGAGGTTTTTTCTCAGGATGGAATCATTTACAATAATCGATTTCAATTTTCGCATAGATATCATATTTTGGGAGATACGGATGTCTGAGTTGACCCCTATTTTTAGTAATTCGGCCCACCTTTCATGGTAGACAGTTCAAATTTTAAGGGATTTGTTTCTATCTTTGGTCAGGTTGTTGATTTCGACCTCCTAAGCATGGGGGAGAGTATTTTCTATAAATTGTTGTAATTTAAATGTGTTAATGGTTAGACCTGAAGGGAAGGATGGTATGGCAATACCACCATCTGTTGTAAAGATGTTCAACGGGCTGTAAATGACTTTTTGGATGAATACAAAGGCATTTTGTTTCTAGATTCTTGTGTCATGATTATGTGGTGAATTATTTCTTGATGTAAATTTTCATTCTCTTGTTTCTCATATTGTTTTCTTTCCTTATTGTTTATAAAAAGATTATGCTCAAGATTTGTCTCAGACACCCTGCTCTGGCTTAAAACAATATTTATGTTTTCTTCCAAGTTTGAATGTAGAATTCGGATAAGCTCTTCTCTGCTTTTGGATTGATCCCAAACCTATTCTTCCTTTCCATATCACAAAATATAAGGATCCACTAACATGAATACCTTTCCTGGTTACATTTTGTCTCAATTATTCATTCATCTTATCATCTTTAACCTTTGACTCCATTTTGCCCAATGGCCCTCTTTTGTTGTCTCAACCAAAAATATAAAAAAAAATCTTCTATTCTCATAACTAGCCTAATATCTCATCCCAACAAAGTTAAATCATACAGAGAGATCCCTCTCTAAGTCTTGGAGGGCTAGATCCTTGACTCCTATTGGTTTTGTGGTTACCTCTGTCAATTTCTCCTTCATCCTGAGAAATTACGGAGTGATAACATAATGGCGACCATACCGGGGAAGAACACTTTATGTTCCTCAAAATAGCACATCAAATTCCAGATCTGATTACTGATGGTGGATAGTAATATGATGCAAGAAGGTTGATTTATTCACCTAGTGACTCCAACCAGTTTAGATTCAAAGGCTCCACTGGATGAAGAACCTTAAGCATGACAAGATTCTCTGGAAAGGTCAGGTATACAAGTTGGAATTTTATTCAAGACATAATTGACTTTATTTTTAAATATTTCTTTCCTTTTCCTGATCCTCATCAACACCCTATCGTTGAAACCTTTGTTGATCATGCCCAACCTAATGAGCCTCAAGAGAGTAAGCCTGATTTTACAGCCCATGTACATATTCCTACCACTGTAAATATTCCAGATAGATACAAGCCTCTCGTTCTACCCCAAATTCTCCATGATTTCTCTATAAATTATTGCAATCATCTTCCCAGATTTGATGGAGAAAATGGAAACCTTACTACTGAAAAACACCTTCAAATTTTTGAATATTTGCTGGACCTGTTTGAGGTTGAAGAAGATGATATTTGTATCAGGTTGTTTTCTCTATCATTGTAGGGTAAGGTTAAGAAATGGTACAAAGATCTTTCATCTACAAGCATTAGCAATTTTCATCAATTTGCGAAATTTTTTCTTGATAAATGGGTGATTAGGAGGAATGTATTTCTTATCCTTGAAGAGTATGAACATTTAAAAAGAAAACCATGAGAGATAGTCCAACACTTTTCATATAGGTTCAATCAAATTTACCATTCGATGCCTGCTGATATAAGACCACCTCATGGTTTATCTCTCTTGCACTACCCAGATGCCTTTGATCCAGAGATGGATTTCCAATTGAGGGAAATGAATAATGCAACTCTTGAAGAAATTCATAACATTGCAATTGATGTGGAGGCCAACTTGCTGATCAAAAGGTCAAAGGTAAAGGCTGAAGAAAAGGAACATGTGACATCTATAGAGACGAAATTAGACATTCTGACCAACACTATGAGAGAGTTGATACAAAAGATCAGAAGAAAAGATGATCTAGCTGTTCAAAGACATCATGTCACATCAGTTCCCGAAAAGGAAAGGATCATTGTCCCCAAGCGTTTTGCAACACACCCTTGGGAACCCAAGCCAGAAGATGATTTATTCATGTATACAATTCACCACATGGACATCCATGAAATCCAAGATCATCTTGTGATGGAGAAATCAATAGATCTGATATGTATGTTTGATTATATCCCCTTCATGAATGAATCAACCAAGTATGATCATCATAATGGGAATTATATGATTGAAATTGATGCTGATGGCCTGAAGAAACCAACATTACCTTCATGGGAGGAAGAAGATCAGCTCTATCAATGCAAAAATGACAACAAAAAATAAAAGACAAAAAGTCCTCAAGTAAGTACAACAATTGTACCTTTATGTTTTGCCTCATTTTTGAGAGAAAATTATAGGTGAGTTGCAAACAATGATAATGGAGGACTTTCTTATGAAATTGTTGAGGAAATCACGGGAGACAATAAATCTATCTTAGATTCAAAAGTGAAGCCCCTGAGTCATGTTGAGTGTCAAATATCAGATAAGAGCTCAAATCCAGACACAGATTATGAGTTAATTCCAAGTGATTCTTTACCATTATGTTTTAACTCATTGTAGTTTTGAAGAAAAACCATATTTTGATTGATAAGCAGAGGGAAAGTCATGAAATTTCAGTTGAGCTAATGCGACAGTCATCCCAGTTCCTACAGGATCCAATAGCTGATGTATTGGAGGATCTATGTAGTCAAAGCCATGTTCCATCATCCAACTATGGGTTGAAAAGCTGTTATGATCTTGATATGATCAGGCAATCAACTTAACAGTCTAGTTCAACACCAGTCTTACTGCTAAACCCATCAGAACAACTGAAGCCATATCAGAAATTGCATGAGGATGAAAATAACATAGATATAGTGCCAAATCATGTTGCTGACTTGGCTGAGTTTAAAATCAAGGAATATGTCAGTTCTACCTTGATCCTATAGCTACCTATATGGAGAAAAGTTTCACTATAGAGCCCCAATCTATTTTTGGAATTACTTTTGTTCTTCAGGATTTCCAAGGTCTCTGTTATGAAGATCATGCTGGAAATCAATCATTAATGCCTTTGGAATCTCTAGTTCTAATGCTTATTAAAAACAATGAAAAATAGAGTTATTGGATCTACTGCTGGAGTGGATTCATTGGCATTTTTCCATTACCTAAGTGAGCAATGATTGCAGTAGATTAGGATAGGAGAGTGTGAATAAGCTCAGCATTCCGAGCATCTCTTTTTCAACAATGTTCATTTTGATTTGGTTTCAATTGAAGAATCAAAACAGGTTACAGGTTGCAGAATAAAGCTTCGGGATTATCCTAGTGGATAAGGCACTGGTTTACGAATCCAAAGATCTGAGATTCATTATGAAACAATTCCACAAATTTAATAGTGGAAATCATTGAGTTTAAACATTGTAACTTGTCAGCCCTATCTGCTATGGTGGACATCATTGAGTTTAAACATTTTAACTTGTCGACCCTATCTACTATTGACATATGAAAGAAACTATATGCACTAATCTTGTTTTTAATAGTTGGATACCATCAAGTGTACATACAAATTGGTTAAGGTTAACGATTTCTGAGAACTATATGTACAGTCAACTTTTCATTGACAATGTTTTACACTCATTCGTTTCATCACCTTGTAAATGAATGAACACCAACTACAATCATGAATTTGGCCTTGGGCTTGTGCATCAAGGACTCCCACCTCTAAAAGGCATACTTTTTTTTTTGATATAAAAATAATATATATCCTATCTTTGTCCCATTTTTGTGTAATTTAATTTTATCATAATTTTTTTTAAGGATATATATATATATATATATATATATATATATATATATATATATAATTTTAAACCTTTCATTTCCGTATAAATAGATTTATCTAAATGCATCCATGTTAACATGGAAATCACCTTCCACTCCAAAGGGATTTGGAATTATAAAACGAAAACTAAATTATAATATAATCATCTATCAATTCATAGCCTTTTTTAATGATATTCAATGACTATTAAATGCATATAAACTAGAATGAAATCATGATTATAGTCATTTAATATCATTAAAAAAGGCTATGATCTAGAAATAATACCTTTGAAGTTGATTTTATTCAATGCTTTCCTATGCACAAATTTGACTACGTTGCCATAGCGTAAGGACTCATTGAACATAACCTCAACTTTATCCTTCTATGTACTATATAACTGTAAAGTGATCATTCATATAAATCATGATGTATAATTTCATTATGCTCTATTGGTTAAGGATCCAATTTCTAAGTCGCTAGATCACTTTACGTCCTAAAAATCACATGGTGTATCCACTTGTCGCCAATGTATTTACTGACCAAACATAATTCAATTTATTATTCATATATTGCATAAATAATAGTAATGATAAACGAACTCTCAATAAGCATTTAGCTGATACAATTAATGATAATAATAAAAGACTGAATAAAATCATTATCTTATCAACTCTAGTACTTACTTTTCAGTTTCAAGAATGCAATTTATTTGGGTTTTCAAGGGATTTTTGGAATAAAATGTATTTCAACTTGGTTTAAAATACAACGACATTAAACACACAAAATAGCACACACTATCCATTAAATCTGTTTCTCATTGACACTGGAATTATAAAATATCAAAATAGAAATGTGTTTATTTTATTTTAAACTTACATGTTTCCTAAATGTATTGTTCTTATAATGACCCCAGTACACATGATCAATTGTTTTTTTTGTGCTGGATATCATTTCATGCTGAGCCTTCAATACCCCAAAAGGAGGAATGGCTTACATAGTGAGGATCGCCTTCTAAAACCCAAAAAGGTGCAATGTACAGATTTAAATTGAATGGCTCTCTTACCTTCAATTATTGTAACACTAGGTGGGAGTCACCAAGAAGGTGAATGATAATTTATAGTAGCAAATAAGTGGTGTCATGCCCAGAAAGTAGCATGACTAAGACCAAGCTTAATTTTTCATCGCTTTTCACACTATTGTTTTCCAAAAGTACATCAAGGAAATCTCCTGATGGTTTATAATCTGATCCTTTCCTAGATCTTTATTCCACTATAATGTGCATGAAAAAAGTAAAAACAGATCACGTGTCTCACTTGATAAAAATAAAACATAAAACCCAATTTAATTACATAAGAAAATTCCTTGCTAATATCATGGTATTGGAATCGAAATAAGTGAGCTAATCTACATGTTATAATCATCCAATTTATGTAATATAACCTGCAGTTCTTTCGCATAAGGTGTGCCCGGGATGTTAATTGGAACTAATACAAGTCCTCTCATGAATGTACCAAAATCATGGAGTATTATTGCTACCAATGGATTCTCAGGTGTCAAGATGAACATCTGCTTCACTATAATATTGAATGTGAACTGCAATATATGTTATGTAAAATCTTATAATTAGATGATTTATCTATTTCTCTATGATGCGAATTCAATATAAAACAAAATGACATTGTTTTTGTTACCTTTCTAGTTTCTTCATAGAAGATAATTGTTTATCTATCCTTCCATGAATTTATTACCAGCAGTGCATTTCTCTCGATGTCCATAATATATTCATGTTTGAATTTTTCTTTGTTTAATCCTTTAGTTTTAAGTCGTTGTAGTGCATTCAGAGGAGGATCTAATGATGCACTCAACAAACTTCTCAACTAAATATGCTAACAGATGGTAGAGAAGTATTTAATGATGTAATTAACAAGATTTTCAACTAAAAATGATAAATGACATGTTGTTCATGTAAACATAAATAATAGGAAAGTCCATATTAACTATTGTGTTTAACCAGACACAAAATACATTAAACTGAAAATGGAAAAAAATGTCTTGTATGTATGGATATGCCAACCTTAATCCAACCCATCATAACTATTACATGGAATTCCATATCTGCCAGGATAGTGCACATCTTGTTGGTAGCCACCTCACGATAGTTCATGTGTTGGTGGTCACCTCCCATGTAACATGCTCACGATAGTGCATATGTTGGTGGCCACTTGCCATGTCTACATCATAGAACCAATTGACAACTGCCAAGATTATATCACATAAGAGACAACTGTAGCATGAGGGGATAAATTTATTCAAACCCCGCCTTGCATGCCATATCAATGGGAAATTAATAAATAAATCTTTGGGTCAACACGTGGTGGCCTGATTCTCTAGCCACACTTTCTCGCTCTCTTGCATCAAGAACAATTTTTTATTGCTCTGTTTCACTATGGATAACACGAAGAAATCTAGAAGGGAAAGGGTGTTTAACGAGAGGATGCTCCGAGTGCAGAAAGTTGGAGATGGAAGAATGCAGTGCATGAATTTTAAGGAGGGAAACCAACACATGGGAACCCTTCAACTGGTGGGCAACCTGGTACTAGAATGGATGCTATAAAATCATGATTTTTTAGAGACCCAGGATGTGTTGGTTGGTAGTAGAGAGAGATCAACTATAACACCAGGTCTTGGTCATCAAACGTATTGACCAAAAAAAAAATTATGGTACTCACCTATAGTTGATTGGTGGTAGTAGTTATAGCGCACAATGGTACTATCAACAATGAAATGGATTGCAATAGTGAGTCTCAGCCTGAAAATGTGATGTTGAGCCTAGTTGTTTTGATTCTTCGGTATAGTCGAATTCTTGGTAGGGGTTCAAAACTCCTCCCAGACCTGTGCACAAAAAGGAATAGGCATACCCTAGCAGTGATAAGTGTCAGAATCAATGCCAAATCCAATCCTGCTGCTGAACTACTCAACTAGCTCTTGTAAGTGCATGGTATGGTATTTTAGACATATAATAATTATGTAACAACTAACAAAAAAAATGAAATGGTTTTGCATAAAGAGTAAAAGGTAAAAATCACGATTAAGAATTACTATATTCATGGAAATACCTTATTTATAATTATTTATATACTTTATTTAGGTACCATGATAATGTTTAAACCATGAAATACTCATAGTTCAACGAACTTCACATTACATAATACATAGATGTTATCAATAGAATGGTGCATGGATTAGGTGAATGCCTTGCAGATCTTCTGAGTGAAGCCCAAACAATTCTTCTCTCTATATCAACTTCATCCCACATTTTCCGAGTGAAGGCCAAATGATTCTTCTTCTGAGTGAACTTATATTGTTGATAGTTTCCTAGAAACACAACAAGTTCAATATCGACTTCCAAATGGTTGTTGTCTACCATAATTCTTAACTGGACTTTGCAACAAATCTGGGTGCTTCACAATAGTTAGGAGATTAAAAATATGGTTTGTTTAACATAGTTTGGTTGATCAAGTTGGGAGACCGTGGTGTTACAAGGGAAGAAATCTCTATGGCCAAGGGTAAACCACAACAGACAGGTATGACTACAGAAATCAACTCAATTCCAACATGTGCTATATAAACTAATGTGCAATACGAGGAACAAGCCTACCTCGATCCAATCATTTGATGTCGCTCCTCCGTTGAGCACTTTGACCCAAAGCTTTACACTTGCAAGAAGTTCTCAACAAACAAGCGATGGAAGTATATAGTGACAATATATAAAATGAGATAGCACATAAGATAGCACAGTCCATTAATAAACATTAAAAACATGCTCATGGATACTAATCATATATTTGCAAGATATCGATAGGATGGGAAAGGAGTATTTCTATTAATAATCGATCAACAAAAGTATCAACATTACAGACTTCCGTTTCAGCATGATTCAAAACCAAGAAACCAAGTTCCTTCCAACTGGGTCTCCACCACTTCAATCCTCCACCAAAGGCAAGCTCATAGAAAAGAGGTAATTAGGTCCTCTTGACAATAAGGAAAGAGCTTGGAGGCTAAACACTATGTTTATACTTGAGGGACAAAGGGATGCTGACTCAATATGAAGTAATTTCTCTAGAGTAACTTTTCTCTCAAAGTTTAATGCTTTCTCCTCTTTTTCCATAGCTCAAAATTGTGCTCTTATAGCCTCCAGAATGCAACTAAAGTGCTGAGTCAGAACGTTTCTAGTATATGGAAGGCTAAAGATCAGAGATATTTTGTCGTGACATGGAAACCCGACCTCATTTTGTATTTTTTGGCACAAATCCTAATATACGTGAGTTGTAGTGGAGAAACAAGCGTATACACATCTTGCAAAGCAGTTAGGGAGTGTACATGTGGAAAAATATACATTTTTTGCTCTGGATTTATCAAAAAGGGGTTGATAAATCTGCATAGGGAAATGGAAAAAGGCCCTCTGTGCAAGATAAAAATGGTGAGGAAAATCTTGCTATAATAGATTCCCCCTAATGTGTGAGATCAGAGGAGTATCTGTGATGGCCGAAATACATTATAAATAACCCGTAAGTGGAGTGGTAGAGAACCAACTGGATGGACTCAATTTCTCATTACATTATGTATTGACTTTGCATACATGGTTGCCAAGAATACAATGCAGATCCATGTGGAAAATATACCAACAAGTGTTCATGGCCATGATTAGGCAAGTATAAATGTGGTTATATGCCAATAGCTATCATAGTCACGAACAAGGCCCAGTGAAACTAGTCTCAAAATCAATCTGAATATATTTGTATACCATGGAGTACAATCTAATCTCCCATGATTGTTGAAGTCAAATAGGTACTGGTCCAATGAAATGGAAGCAACAGCTCAGGAAAGATGCATCCACAAAGTGATGTCTTCAAGTATTCAATACAATACACCAATGGTGCAAGTCTATATCATGTGAATAAATGAGTTGAGGTCGAACACGATGAGACATCGTTTGATTACCAGTCATTGAGGTATATTGTTAACAAATGCGAGACAACATACCAATAATGAAAGTAAGTATCAAGGCACCGAGTACATCTCTACAAATGTGAATAAAGGAGCTGGTGTCAAACACTTGAGAGATCCATTGATCATGAGATATTGATGTATTCCCATCTGTCAATGGCGAGAGAGCCTACCAATAATGACTGCAAGCCTCAAGGTACTCATAAAAATCTAGGTCTTGTATCCAGAATACATGAGCTGAAGTCGATGGAAAGAGACCCGCTGAAAGGAGAGCATTAAGGCATCTCTCATCAGTCAGAACAAGGAGCAAAGAAGGAGCTTCATGATTTGGTGGAGATTGGAAGAAGAACATGTTCACGAACCAATGACCCTATGCATCTTTCGTGTGTGCCAAATGCAAACGGTACATGAAAAAGACCCTTTGAATAGAAGTCAATGATGAAAACTGCTGACAAAGGCGAGGAAACCACCAATAAGACTAATGGCATCCAAGACACTGCATGAATCCCAATGTGTGAATATATGTCTTTCCGTCGAACACAAGGGAAACCACCTAGTCAACGACCCATGATGAAATGTCAATTGTTGTGTTCAAGGTGACCAACCAATGATGAAAGTAGGGCCAGGGTGCATCATAAGACCAAAGTACCATGTGATTCTGAGACAAACTGAGGGTATGGCTGACATGCAAAGTCAAGATTTCTGAGGAGTGACCGACACAGGTTGATAGACTTCCTTTGAACAAGAGAATCAGACATACAGTGGACTTGAACAACATAGATTTAATGAGGTGACAAATAGATGCAGGAGGCATCCATAATTTTCTCTATAGTGACTGGAAGATTAACCAGTCAGTAGAGAAAATTATGTAACGAGATCATCTTCCTAAGGCCATGCTAAACCCAAAATTATGATGATGCAAAGGCTCAATAACTTTGTTCTCTGTTCAAAGGAGACACGACTGCTGCCAATTACAATATAGTACTCCCTTCCCGCCCATATTTTTTTTGTTTTTTCATAACAAGTGAATGCCATAATACAGAGGAGGGAACGAGTGTCGCAAGTAAGCAAAACTAGTTCCAGCAGTGGAACGTACCTATGCTCAATGCAAGGAAATGCATGCAGGAGATGGACACTTGGGGTGATGTTCCTTCCAGGGTATAGGGTGTCAAACTGCAAAGGATATAAACAAGGCCCTGCTTGGTTGAGGATGCAAACTTCTTGGACCATGGTTTATAACGCAAAGCGAGAATCGACTGAAGGCTCAATATTGCAAGCAAGGGCATGAGATGCAATCACAATTTAATGCCAAAAAATGTAATTTTTTGTATCTTTTAGTCTACTTGGTGTGAAAAAAAGGGTAAAATTGTGCCAAATAGACATCTTCTCAAATCCAATTTACGAGTGTGAAAAAATACAGGTTCACTCGACGATCTTTTCCATTTTTGATAGCAAGTCGGAAAAGAGATTAACTAAGACTCATGATATTTCAATCCAATTTTAATGAGTGTGAAAGGGACAAATCACTCGGCGATATTTTCAATTTTTAATAACGAGTCAGAAAAGAGCTTAACTAAGACTCATTTTTTGGGAGTCCGCGGGTAATAAGGCCGCATGTGCATAAATGAGAAATGAGGCTCATTGTAAAGTCATGCATCGAACTCTAATGGACTCCCAGTCCTAAGGAAAAATCTCGGCATGGGCACCAAATGACAAATAGGTTCTAACTAGGGTACCCATGTTTGGTAAGTCTCTACCATTTATTAATGATACTATGATAGCAGATGGAGGTTAATGCATCGCAATAAATGGGTTCGTACCTAAGGCGTAAAAAGTGGTAATTGAAGGATAATGAAAAACTGCATGATGTAGTGAATACCTATCCTATATTCCAGGTTATGAATATACCTTCCCGAGGAGATGAATGACCAACCATGAAGTTGAAATTTGTAAGAAAATTGAGTCGAAACTACAAAAACCAGCTTAAAACCATTTTTGAATTAGTCCAATAGACAAAATAATAGCATAAAACTATATCAAATGGGTAAAAATGTTTTATAAATAGTAATAAAATCAAAATTTACTATGTCATTTTCATTTTCACCCAAAATAGTGCAATTTGGACTAATATACCTCCAGAATTCAAACGATGATTGCGGGAGAAATAAGCAACGAAATCGCAAACCGTCTGGACCAGGTAACTCTTCATCCCATCCTCTTCAAATTCAATGGTTTACAATTTTGAATTAGGCTCCATTTTTTTAGTTTTTAAGGGTGCAAATTGAGTTTTTTGGTATATGCGGGTTTTAACTAATATGTCGCGTATACGACCAGATATATGCCCTTGTGTGAACTACAAGGAGAATATATCAGGCCCTACCCGCAACTGTTCTTGGATAACCCGCGTATACTTGCACAAAATGAAAAAAAAAAAGATTCTAACTCAAAAATTGATTTGGTCTTTGCAGGATGGTGTTAGAGTGGAGGGAGAGAGAGCATGAGGAGGTATATGTAGGAGTGGATCAGGATCTGATGGCTCAACTGACATTAAAAATATGTGGTCTATACAAGTTTTGGTCTCTCAAAGGAATGAGGGCCCAAGTGAGGTTATTGGAAATGCTGGTGGGCTATTGGGATCCAGATAGCGAGAGATTTATCCTTGATGGACAACCATTAAGGATCGAAGTAGAGGAAATCTACTTCTTGACAGGACTTTCATGCTGAGGAGAGGTCATGGACCTCAAGTCACACGGGGCCGGGAGTGGGATGAAGGTCGAATAATACATCGAGGCCCACTATGTTACAGGGACTCCCATGGTGGGAAGTCAAATCCCTATCTGGGCTATAGGTAACCTCATCTTGAATATTATTGTGCTCATTCTTACCAGGATCATAGGGTTGGCCTCGCTGCATCAGGCATCGAGACTACTTATGTTTTACGCACTGGAGTGTGCGAGACCTACCGTGTACGTTTGGTGTACCTCACTGCTGACCAATATGGAAGATCAGCTGACAGAGTGCAAGAAGGGGGCAAAGAGAAACTTCGAGTTTGCCTCTATCCTTTGTAGTTTCTTTTTCGAGCGGATTCCAAGCCTAGGAACTAGAGTGGAGATCATTCCTAGAGGGCCACGTGATCCAGCTATGGCGCGATGGATCGAGGTCATGAGACAACAAGGGGGAGGTAGGGTGGCGACACCCTACAACGATGATTTTTTCTTTTGGTGGAGGAGACAAATCATAGCCTTGGGCGACTATCCCTATGTGGGAATTGATTTCAGAGGTTATCTTGATATGTTGCTTCCACCAGGAGTCGCCTACTGCACGATAGGTAAACAATTTTTTTTGTATTTGAAAGAACAAAAATATTTTTTGGATGGTGTTTTTAAATATTAACTCGATACTTGTGTGGTTGCAGACGTGGGTCCGCAACATCCAGAGGGATTCCTATGACATAGGTGGAGGCACCGGGGAGATGAGGCAGTGGGAGGAGAGGCGGAGAGAGTCCTTCAGAATGTGCAGGGAAACTTGTCGCGTTTGACATAGAGGATTCTTATGGTTCAGGTGGAGGATCTACATGAAGCCATGCAGAGGCAGGTTGTCGGTGTACCTAGAGAATGGGTACGACTCTTCCGATGTCTCGCCAATGCTATGGTTTGCTATCACGAGACTCATCCAGTGCCATAGGCATAGATGTCATGGGACATTCATATCGAATGTATATGTATTGTTGAGTGTTTTAGCCCCAATTTTGTAATATAAAACACCATATTTTTTGGAAATATATAAAGAGGGATCTTCAGTTATACTTATATATTGCAATGTGTACATTGATTTAATGGTTTTCTTTGCTTTATTAATGTGACAAATGCCAATTCAAAACATAATTAGTGTAGGCATCAGATACATGATTAGAACTTCTAGGAATGTGAAAGTATGTAATAAAATCAAATTTTCATTCTAAAAGACCTACTCGTAGGAATCGCCAGAGTAACGCTGAATAAAACACACGGTAATGATCGTTCAACTGACATACGACTAACTGAGAATCCAGGTGCACCTCTATAGATCAAATACCATGTGAGATAGCATCACGCAATAATTCTATGACGACGCTATATTCGGCCATATTATTCATGGATGGGCCTAGGCATATGCCATCTGAAGACACCAACAGATCCTCGGGTGAGTAAATCATCCAAGTGGTGGAAGCTAAGTTCCATGTATGACGATTGGCTTCATATGAAAATCATACGTAGACCAAAGACTCCGTTGAAATCTGCCAACAAAAGGGAAAACTCCATAAGCAAGCCAAAGAAAAAAGAAGGGAAAAGGTGTATATGCACTAGATTTACATTAGTATACAAAGGGTTTCGCCCAAGCCCATGGCACAAGCGTAATACCTTTTTAAGTAGATCCCATTTCTGTGCTCAAGCAATTTATTCCCTTCATAATATTCCAACTCATAGGCTCCTTTTTCTAGAACACGTTGCATGATATAAGGATCGTGCCACATGGGTTTAAACTTGCCTGCCCCTAGCGGTTCTTTGGATTGGTCATACAAGAGGACCAAGTCACCCTCAACATACAACCGGGGATAGATAAACTTATCGTACTGAACATTGACACGTTTCTTGTTTCCCTCAATAGCCGTAAAGGCGTCCCGACACTGCTCGTCAAGACTCTCTAGGTGTACAAGGCGTCACTCTAAATCCAAAGTGTCAGGTAGGAGCTCAACTGCCAATTTGAGAGAAGGGATTTCACATTCAACGGGAAGTATCGACTCCACACCGTGTACTAATTGAAAAGAAGAAAAACCACTGGCAGTCTTTACCGAGGTTCGATATGCCCAAAGTGCAGGATATAACATGATGTGCCAGTTGGAATTGCTCTGACTGATAGTTTTTTTCAAGATGGTCTTGAGAGAATTATTGACGACCTCTACTTGCCCATTTTCCTAGGGGTAATAAGGATATGAGTGATCATGTTTAAACCACATCTTAGACACTAGTTCTATCATCATTTCATTTTGAAAATGACTGCCATGATCAGTGACAATCTCTCTTGGGATACCGAACTGAGCGATAATTTGGTTGAATACGAAAAAAGTTGCAGCCTCTCCATCGGATTTCACGGTAGGAATGGCTTCGGGCCACTTAGTGAAGTAGTCGACAACCAAGATAATGTGTTGATGTCCCCCAACTAAAGTTGGGTTGCAATCAATGAATTCTACTCCCCACTTGGTGAAGGGATCGACGGTAATGACTGGGTGAAGAGGGGCTGGGTGCGAGCACATTTTTTGAGTGAACACCTGGCAGGGGTGACACTTATTAATCGCTTCAATATAATCTTGAAATATGGTGGGTCAGAAGTAACCGACTTGCAAGCTTTTTTGGGCTATTGCAAGCCCGGATAGATGACCACCACAAGCCCCTTTGTGGCAATCATTAAGGACTAACTCTGCTCCCTTGTGAGTTAAGCAACGATGTAAGATACTATATATTCCTCGATGATGCAAAGTGTCACCGACGATTGTATACTTTTTGGCTTGGAATCTAACATGTCGACGATCATCTCGTGAGAGATGCTGAGTGAACTTCAAGGTTTGAATATATAAAACAATATCTCCATACCAGGGGTCGGATGATGAGATGAGGAAAATGTGTTCATCTGCGAATGAATTGACATGAATAACATCTTCGTCTAATCATGGGAAATCAGATATTAACTCTGCAAAAAATATTGATTTCTTGGACTTGGCCAAAGCAAAGTCGAGATCAAATTATTGTAAGATGACAATCCATTTATTACATTTTCTACATATGATATGTCTAGTGAGGACGTATTGAAATGGAATAACATCGACAACCATAGTAGTTTTTCAAAGAAATATATAGTGTCGTACACGTTGGATTGCGTGGATGACATCCAAAGATAGATTTTCAACGTGCGAGTAATTACGTTCAGTACCGACTAAATTTTTACTGAGATAGTAGATGACATGCTTGCGGAGCTCATCATCCTCCTGAACTAGAACCTTACCAGTGGTCTCTTCAGATGCGGCGATATACAACAAGTAACCTCTACTGTAATCAGGATATTTCAGCAGAGGGGCTGATACCAAGGCTTTATTTAAAGCATCAAAAGAATTATGGGCTCACTCATCCCAGATAAACAGGGTGTCTTTCTTCAATAGGCACATGAAACCCTTAGTGATATTGGCATAATGCACAATAAAACGATGCAAAAAGTTATCTTTCCCCTGTAAACCTTGAAGTTGTCTAATCGTGTGTGGGAGAGGCAACTGAAGAATTGCCTCAACCTTAAGTGGATCTACCATGATCCCTGTCTCGGAGACTAAGAATCCTAAGAGACGGCCAGATCTAAAGAAAAATATGCATTTATGAGGATTGAGTCGGATTCTGTAGTAGCGACATCTTTCAAAAACTAGTCGAAGGTGCGTAGAATTATCCACTCTCTTGCGAGAGTGAGTAGCAAGATCATCGAGGTAAGCTTCGACTATGTGTTTGAGATCATGAAAAGCGAAAGTCATGGCTCGTTGGAAGGTTTCTCTAGCGTTTTTCAGGCTAAAAGGCATTTTCCGGTATGCAAATGTGCCCCAAGGACATATGAATTCCATCTTATGTTGGTCTTTGGGTTTGATTTGGATTTGGTTATAGCCTGAAAATCCATCCATAAAAGAAAATATTTCACTTCCTGTACACTCATCGAGAATATGATCAATGAAAGGCGTGGGCAAGTTATCTTTAGGAAAGGCCTTGTTCAGGTCGTGAAAGTCCATACACACGTGGATGGTTCCTTGCTTTTTATTCACGGGAATGGGGTTGGATACCAATTCGGTCAAGGGAACCGGGTAGATAAAGATGACATTAAGTAGCTTCTCTACCTCGGCCTTAATAGCGGGGTACTTCCTAGGATTAACATCTCTAAGAATGGGTTTAGCATCCGGGTAAGTCCTAATCTCATGTTAGACAATATGGGGGTCGATCCCTGGCATCTCTTCATATGACCAAGTGAATACATCTTGAAATTCTTTGAAGAGGTTGGTGTAGATCAAAATCTCTTTTGGTGAACAATCTGCACCTATATTTACATTTTCGATCTTTCCAGGGTTATGAGAGATATCGATATAGACGATAGGAGAAATAATCGACATATTCCCTTCGATGTAAATGCCATGTGTATCAAGTGGAACTACGACGTGACCGACTATCTCACTCAAGGTAAATCTAAAATCACCTTGCTCAATTCTTTCAAGACTTGGGAGAAAATAAGATCGATGATGCATATCATCCCAAGGTCCCTCAGAAACATTCATGGGTTCAAGGATGGCTTCATCCAAAGGCAAAGTCTCATCCAAGAAATCATGTGAACAAGATAACGAAGTGGCCCTCACGAGCCTAAGAACTGGGTCCTCCTCAACCATCTGCAAGGGAACAGGATCGGGATCGACAGAAGAGTGAAGAATAGCTTGATATGTAATATCTGTTGTCGATAGTGGCATAGCCATGCCACCATGCGACTGACCTTCAATCGAAGAAGTCAGAGAAGGTAGGGTCCAAGGGTCACTAAAATAAGAAGTGCGGAAAGGGATGGACTTCTCTACTGAAGTGGGCGTAAATGTGGTGAGTCAGTGCCGAGAAGTCAAAAGTACCCATGAGGGAAGAATACATTCTGACATTGATATTCTCAGTTGTCGGTTGAGAATTGTCAACCACATGGATCGATGGTCCAACTGATGCATTCAGGATAGAGTACGCAAAGGATAACTGATCGATCATCACAATCTCCCCCTGATGAGGAAAACAAAGCATGCAGAAAATGGATGATATGACGATGACCATATCATAAGTCCAATTGCGACCTGGTAATAGGTTATAATCAAGAGGTGCATCAACTACCTCTACTTCCACCTCTACTGTCTTCCCATGTAATTGGACTGGAAAGGCAGGGAGAATACCATGAGGGCGGAAGGAATGACTGTCGAATGCAGTCAACATGGTCGACAACTTTGAAAGGGTTGGAGAACCGATATCTTTCCAACAGACTAAGGACATCACGCAAGTGGCAACACCTTCATCAATGACCACTCGTTTGATGGTATATTTAGAATACTCCACGTGGATTTGGAAAGCCACATGGTAGGGTAAGTGAGGCTTCACGTCCATGACATCAAACTTGATGATATTCGAGCCACTAGGTTCTAGAGCTCCTAAGGCAGAGAGTAAGGCATTTCTCTATGATGGACATGTCTTGAGTACCTCCAAAGCAGACATCGCACAAAGTGTTTGGACCAGATCCTCAACAATAGAGTAGTTCTGGGCGGCTCTAGCATTAGGGTTATGGGTAGAATGCTTGAATACTCCTTTCAGAATACGAGGCAGTGGCTTTGGTTTCTTGATCTATAAATTCATATCCGTGGGTGGAGGAGGAGCTTCTAGGCTGGTAATAGCTTTTGAAGATTCGTAATATCGACTTTTGTGTCGACCATATTGATACAAACATGGTCGCCATCTTGCGGTGGTGGGTTTTGACTCCCACCAGGTGAATTTTTGGCGTTTGAAGAACTCAAGGCTAAGTGTTGGTTGTGAGGAAAAGGATTCATTAGCACAGTGGGTAGAAGATTTAAAGGCCTCACAACCTTCGCACGTTTGGGGCATAAGTGTGTAAGGTGATCATCAGTACAAAGTTTACAAGGAAACTTAACCTTAAGCTTTTCTTTCTTTCCCTCTCCAGCATTATTGTTCTGTTTTCCATTACTATTCTTGTCCTTGGGTTTATTCTTCCCACCTCTATGATTATTTCAACCTTTTCATTTATTCCCATCTGGTTGCTGGTCACCATTTGGGTTTTTCGACGACTGCACAGAATGTACATCCGCCGATTGGGTGGGGTTGGAGGATCCAGATGAAGCTGGTCCTCTGGCAGACTTCGTTTTCGAGTCTGCGGACTTTACATTGATGGACCCCACAATGTCATCGACATGGGTCCCAATACTCTATCTAGGATCATGAGTCGACCATGGTGCATCAAGAAGAAGGTGATATAACATCCCAGACTGAGCATAGATCAAATCGAATTGATGGGCTCTAAAAATGGCCTCTTCCTCGCTGAAGACCCTGGAAGTAGCAACGTCCTTTGAAATAGGAGCGTGCAAAGACTTTAAAAACCATTGTAAAAGAAAGGCCAGGGGTATGGGATTCTTAACTAACCATCTTCACCTACGCCATTCCTGGATATGAGTGTCAATACCCTGGCGTAAAGTTGACAAAAGTTCAAGGTCAGCATCGTAACGAACGGGTAGTTGAAAATGGTTTAGAAAGGCTAGCACTAATTGTTGAAAAGACCCATATGTCCCACTAGGTATCTCAATATACCATTGTGACACAATCCCAATAAGAGTGTGCTGAAACAATCATAATCTAATAGAATCATGATTCAAAGAATTAGATGAGCACCATAGGTGAAAAGTAGTGACGTGATCACCAGGGTCCTCACCATTCTTACCCTCAAACTTTGGAATGTCTGACGGAAGATTGGTGGGGACAGGGGGCCATGTGGGATCATGACTCACCATGTCATTCATTAGTTTAGAAAAATCTGGCAGATTAAGCATGGCCAGAAAGGGAATATGGGGTTGCGACACCTGACCCCATCCACCCGCAAAAGAATGATTATTAGGAGCTGTGTTCCATCCAAGATTCTGGTAAGGACCAGAACCTTGTTCGGAATTAAAAGACCCTCCTCTGAGAAGATTCATGAAATATGGATTGGGCATCATTCTAGCAAGAATGTTCCGATAAGGGTTATGAAAATTGCCCCTAGTTGGATTAGCTCCAAATTGAGGATTGTTAAAACTGTCCCCAACTAGATTAGATCCAGGTTGGGGGGTGCCCAAGACATAATACTGACCTCATCTGGGTGGGAATCTAGAGGATTGAAATTGATTCGTTATGCCAAAAGTATTGGTCGAATTTGGCACCGAGGGGATAGGGATATAGGCCAGAACTTGTCCGCCAACTTGGTTGTTCCATCCACCCGTAGAAGGATTAGACTTGGGGTTAAGGAAGGGGGCACTTCCTACATTAGGATTTTCTTGGGGAACATGAGAGCTGTGAAATGGAAAAAAGAGTGTAAGGAGGTGTAGTTCCCCTTGGTCAAAGGCTAGTGTTATGGCCAACAGCTGGGATGGCAGTCGAAAACTGCGAAGTGAAACTTGGCATACCATAAGAAAATGGACTAGTGGCCATGGGGATGGTCTGAACATTGTAGCTTGGTGAGTGGCCAAAACCCCCAAAAGGGTGAGAGGCAAGAGACGAAGCATTGACTACAGGTCGAGCCATAGTACCAGTGTAGGCCTCCGACACTACAATTATAGTGGCTGCAGGTGTCGAGGGAGTGCAATTAACTATAGTGGGATTGGGATTTGATGAACTCCCAGTGTTCTAAGGACTAGACTCAATACTCATCCTTGTGGGATCACAAGTCTGAAAAGTGGATGTGTGTGTACCACTCCTGATAACTCTACACCTTTTATAAGGCAATAGCTCGAAAACTGGTGGTAACTGTAACAACCAATGGGGCTTGCGAGGAAGATAGTCTGACTCCACGACGACATATGACTCTCAACAAATAAAAATATATCCTAATGCCAACTAGTAATCAAAGAGCATACCAAAAATTCAAATGACCAATATGCATGCAAACGGGCTAAAGTGGCTGAGTCACTTCCCTCACTAAAGAAGGTATGCCTCGTCTAGGAGGGACCTGAGACTCCCTGCTAAAGTTTGGAGGTAACATAATCAATTATAAGGGCCCTCGTAGGCTTAAAAACTAGTCTGTCAGTTCCCCCTAGAGAAGTAATCTTCCATAAAGGTTGTGTGTTGTCTGACCCCTATCTAACTCAGGATACAAGCAGAATAACCCCTGCAAGTAACCTATGAGAAACCTAAGTCAAGAAACTAATCAACCACTGTATAACCGATGAACAGACGAGCAGTCATAAGTCTGGATTACCATATGGGCATGGTAGCAAACCCTGAAACCTTGAAAGTATCGCCTCTCACAGAGGTATATATACTAGCAAGATCCCCAAATATGAATAAATCCATAGAAATATCTCTGATGCTAGGTGAGTATCCAGTGGTTATCCCTTCAACAAAATTCGTGTGACCTCGTGCTTAACTCCGGTGTGAGCGGAGCCTCCTGATATTACCAATTATACAATGGATTTCTCAACTCCCTGTCTCAGACACATATGTTGATTTAATTGCCTTGGAGAAGTTTACTCACAAAATCCTATTCCAAGGTACTAAATCCTAGGCTAGTTTGTGCACCCTAAACAATAAAATCGTTACTAATCAATTTTAGTTTAAAGCATAAATTTTATTGGCCGTGATTACTGAAAAAGGTATGGAAATGAAACTCATGGTGTTATGACTCTGCATGAAAATAAAAATAGATATAATGCAAAGCCTAACTTTAACTTTTCAGTGAATGATATGCTAAATAAAAACAGTGCAATCTTCAATTTTAACTCTGCAACTCAGTAGTAAAATGCAATCTTTCGCTAAATGTGCTAAGCTAATGATAAAGGTTCCAAGACAAAAATACCAACCAATGCAAAACACCTATTTTAATTTTATTTTCAATGTATTAAAAAGAAAATGCATGGACTGATAAGTGACTTGATATATAACTTCTACTGTGTATAAAATAATTCACTTGAGCAAAATACCAAGCAGCTAAGCAAACAACCCAACTACCAAGGATAAATAAAAAACGAAAAACAAAGAGAAAGATGCCGCCCAAAAATTCAACTCCAAATAGGTTTCCTGTCATCCTAGATAATATCAACAGGAACCACAGAGACCTAAGAAGGCTTAGTGATCCTCAAAACCTACGCAACAGTCACTAAACCAAGCAAGAAATCAAGGGGAAGTGGTATACGTGACTATTCAAGAGAAAATGGTGTATATACACCTCTTGCAGTGGGACAACAAGCGTGTATACGTGGCTGTCAGGGAAAAAAGGGCGTATATCCTTTAAAACAAGGCTAGGAAAGGGTAAAAGGCTGAAAAAATCAGACCCAGAGTGAACAGACTCTGTCCAACTATGATATGACAAGAAACACAAAGGAAAAAGAGCAATGTAAGAAGAAAAAAAACTTCAACCCTTAGAAGGAAGATCTATCCCCAGCGGAGTCGCCATTTTCGTTACAAGGGAAAAACTCTCTATGGCCAAGGGTAAACCACAATAGATAGGTATGACTGCAGAAATCAACTCAATTCCAACATGTGCTATATAAACTAATGTGCAATACGAGGAATAAGCCTACCTCGATCCAATCGTTTGATGTCGTTCCACCATTGAGCACTTTGACCCAAAGATTTACACCTACAAGAAGTTCTCAACAAACAAGCGATGCAAGTATATAGTGATAATATATAAAATGAGTTATCACATCAAATAACACAATCCATTAATAAACATTACAAAAATGCCCATGGATAATAATCATATATTTGTAAGATATTGATAGGATGGGAAAGGAGTATTTCTATTAATAATTGATCAACAGAAGTATCAACATTACAGACTTTTGTGTCGACGCGGTTCGAAACCAAGAAACCAAGTTCCTTCCAACTGGGTCTCCACCACTTCAATCCTCCACCAAAGGCAATCTCATAGCAAAGAGGTAATGAGGTCCTCTCAAAAATAAGGAAAGAGCTTGGAGGCTGAACACTGTGTCCAGACTTGAGGGACAAAGGGATGCAAAATCAATATGAAGTAATTTCTGCAGAGTAACTTTGCTCTCAAAGTTGAATGCTTTCTCCTCTTTTTCCATAGCTTGAAATTATTCTCTTATAGCCTCCAGAATGCAACTGAAGGGCTGAGTCAGAACGTTTCTAGTATATGGAAGGCCAAAGATCAGAGATCTTTTTTCATGACATGGAAACCTAACCTCATTTTGTATTTTCTGGTACAAATCCCGATATACGCGAGCTTTAGTGGAGCAACAAGCATATACACATCTTGCAAAGCAGTTAGGGAGAGTATATGTGGAAAAATATATATTTTTGGCTCTGGATTTATCAAAAATGGGTTGGTAAGTCTACATAGGGAAATGGAAAAAGGCCCTTTGTTCAAGATAGCAATGGTGAGGAAAATCTTGCTATAACACATGGAGTACTGAGGATACTAGATTTCATAATGGGATGGCATGCACAAGTTTGTTGAGTTCAGTCACTAATATATCATAATTGGCATGAATATAGTCTCTATTTGATATTTACATGCTATCTCCATGTTTAAGTGCAATTCTAGATTGCACACAATATATTGAGTTATTGTTCTTTTGTAAGGTAACCACTCTAATTTTATTATCAGACCAATTTTGTTCAGAACTACTCATTTATTTTAAGATGGTCCTTTTCATGCATTGCACATCATTTTATCAAAGCTTATAATGTTAATCAAATAATGATTACTTTGAATCCCTTCACATTATTATTGATAGATAACCCTTAGTAGCTCTTTTTCTACGCATTCATTCAACAAAAAGATATAAAAGACATTGAATCACGATTCACATTTTTTTCTTATTTTAATATAAATCCCTACACTTATCACTGATGATTTTATAGTGGTGATGTTGTAGAAATAGAGAGGAAGGGTCTATTTATATATGTGATAATCGAGAGACATACATGCATGCTAACTAATTTTGTTTGTAAAAAAACAATGAATTAATTATGCCACACTGTTTCACATCAGGTTTACCCCAATGATAAGTTCCCCATGGGTGTTACCTAATTGCATCAAGATATCCATGTATGAAAAAAAATATGAGTGCAATACCCACAAGTTGACTCGCCTCCCTTATAACTATTATTGTCTGAATAAATAGGCTATTACCGTCATTTATCCATAATGAAGAATTCATAGAAAAAAGTCTCTATAACATGTCATTACTGGTCTTCTCTCTTGAGATAACCCAATTTATTTCATTAATGTGGATCATAACAATATGTTTAGTTGGCAGAGGTTGTTAGTCTAACAAGTGAAACGTTGTACATGTCTTGTATTTTGTCACTTAAGACACGATTCATGATTTGTGTTCTACGATGTATGATCCTTTAACACATTGAACCTATAATAGTTTGTAGTGGATAAAAAAAATGCACACTTCATTATTACTGAGTTTTGGTTTTAATTGTTTACCTTATTTTTCTTTTAAGAAGTAGCCCTAATTTGTTTTCCAGTTAGTTCCTTGTTGCCTTGAATTAAGAGAAAAGAAAATAAAAATAAATAAAAGATTGATCCTTCCACTTCGCTAGTCACGAAATTGGAAGATAAATTCCATTTGATTTCCAGATGAGAAATCCAGATTAAATATAACATGCAAAAGTAAGAAAATTTTAAGGTTAACATATAGTAAAGGTATCTAGCATCCAACAATATTTCAATTAAATTTAAAATTGATTCAGTAACAATAATAATTTACAGTAACAAAGATGGGTTGTTTACGAGAGTATGCCAAAATGATTTACGAAGTGGTGGAGTTGACTAGGTATGGAATAATAAGTTACCCTTTTAAAGAGAGAGTAACTGAGGTTGAGGAATATTGGGATGAGGCCAATACCTTTGTGGCTGGTAGCCCCGTCCTTGCTACTGGTGCTTTTCCATTAGTTGACTTAGCTCCTTAGTCTTAATGCTGGCCCTCTAGTGAGCTTGAAATATTGATTTATCCTAGAATCAGGTCAACCAGTTGGGTGTTAGATAGGTAGTTGAAAAAATATAGATTTCAAGACTGCCCTCCATCTATAGGCCTTGTTCATTCATTCTTTAGTGGTTTGATTAGAGAGAAGTGTAGTTAAGGATAGCTAAATGTGATGCCTCCTTTCTGCTATGTCATTTTGTAAATTCTTCATCCCATACCCGTACATGATACAACTTATTAGCGCGAAAACCATCTAGCGACCAAAGTGAAACAACCTTAGTACACTGTAGACCTCATTTTGGATCATTGGGTTTTACCCAACCAATATGAAAGGGGAAACGAGGATGAAAGGAGCATGAAAAATGATAACCTTGATAAACATAGAAAAACACTCCATTTGGGTAGTGGATACGAAACAAACACACTTACGAGTTGTACTCATTCTCGCTAATGTCGGTTAAAGATAGATATCTATCCAAATCCTACAATACCAATAGCCTCAGATGAAACCACTAAACATCTTCTTCATTTGTCTTCCAATGGAAAATTGAAGGTGTCACTCAATAGACACACGGTTGTGTTTCCTATGCCATATTGAACAGTATACTTTGGACAAGCTCGCGAGAAGGTATGGATGCATCTAGATGAAGTCGTCATGAAAAAACAAGTATTTTCACTTTGAATAAGCACACTTTACAAGTAGAGCATATATCATTACATGTATAATTTGTGGTGCAAGGCACCCACACCAAATCACTGCCCTTGTCCATGACGAGCAATAGATCTCATGGATTTCCCACCAACAATTTGATGTAATGCTAGTACTTCTCTCTGGGACCATACAAATACCCCTCCCCATTTGTATACTTCCTAATAATCCTTTGCTTTAGTGCCAAAGCACAATCCTTGGAGACCTGCACCATCTTGGAAACCCATTGGTGTGCTTGGTCGTCATGGTTAGAACCAGCTTCCGCAACCACAAATCCTTCCCTCGTTCTCATGTGATGAAGAATAAACACTATTCCACTATAATCATCATTCTCTTTTCTAGAATCATTGCAAAGATTTGCAGTGAGAGGAGGAGGAGTCAGAAGATAAGCTTGAGGTTGCATACCAACATGTTGTTAATTCTATAGGGAAAAAACATATGGAAGCATTTTTTTCTTAGCTAGATAGGTGGATTTTTATTCCTGGTGTGAAGGCGACACAATGCGGAGATGGTAAGTGGTGGGAAGGCGACACCTCTTATCATTTCAGATAAGGGTTACAAATTAGAAAAAATATTTAGTATAGATTAATATTTGTCAGAGCAGAGTTGTTAATACAAGCGTTTAATGCATGAGTGCATAGCTATTGTTAGCTGGTAAGTGGATCAAAATTTTCTTAAAGGTGATGATGAAGTCTAGGGATGGCAATGGGAAGCATGTTTAGAGGGCTGAGTGCAAAATGCCACCTAGCCACTATTTTTCATAGCAATTTAATACAATTTATTGACCTAAAAAAGAGCGTCAATGAAGATTTTCCTGAAAACTTAGGGTATGTAAACATTTAAGGAGATTTAATATGATTTATTGACTTCAAAAAGAGCATTAATGAAGATTTGTGAGATTTTCCTGAAAACTTAGGGTATGTAAACATTCAAGGAACATAATGAAGATATAATTGGCTCCAAACTTGGGATACAAAAACCTTGACAAAAAAGCTGCTAAATAAGACATCCAACTTATTAGCCAATGGAAAGTTTAATAAACGCAATTAAAATACTATAAAAAAATAACTAATTTACTTCTCCTATGTACAACTTTGAGGAGAACAAAAAATGTCTAGTCAAAGGAAAACTAATTCAAGGTCAATGCTGAAGCGAACGATAGAGTCCTAGCCTTCGACATGGACTAATAAGTTGTTATGAAACATTGTATCAATATGCATATAGTCATTTGTATTAAAAGAAAGATTGATATATTATGCTTTCGTAAGGGATAGGGCATAGTATTGGTCTTTATGTCTTGTACAGGGCATTGCCCCACCACCTATAATCTAAAAAGGTGAGATGCCAAAATAGTTATGAATTTTTTTAATAGAAACTTTACATGTAAGTTACTTAGGAAGTTGTTAAGCCCTCAACAATTCCCATTAATTTAAAAAAAATAAGGGGCCCTCATTAAATTTTGAAAAATATTACCTTCGTTTAGATTTGGTTTTATCTTACTTTGGTTATTTTGTTTTTTTACTATTCAATCTTGAGTATTTCTTATCAGTGATTTTTTTGGGTCTATCTTTATGGGACAATGATTTGGTGATATGATATTTTTGAAACAAAGTCATTAGTGAAATTCCATCCATACATCTAGCTTAATGATCATGATTGTAGTGATGGGATTGTTGCGTCACGTAAACCTGTTTCGTCGCATTTTCCTTGCATAAGCAATGGATGTGCTATTTCAGTATTTTTTCCCTATGGTTATTCAAAATTGTTTGCATGTTCAATTAAACTTATTCAAGTTTATCCCTTGCCTCGATTTGCTTAAATTTGGTTTATTACTATGTTTCACCACTTTTGTCAATATTTAGTCTTTGGTGCATAAATGTGTTAGCAGGGTATTTTGGCGGACTGAAATAATTGAATTAAAAGTAAAATTTTAAGAAATTCAATTTGCGACTTAAAATAATACATATTAAATATTTGAAGCGAGCTTCTAGTTTTGGGATTTAGACAATACATTATTTTTACAAGCCTTGAACTATTGTTTAAAAGTTATGCAATTTTATAATTCTCTACTCTTTGGCAAAATGAAGTTGACTCAATCACTTGGATTTCTCATATGAATTCATTCCATGCCTTAAAAGAGTGTATATCAAAGTTTGGAGACGAGCATAGAAATATTAATTTGAACAAAATAATTAATTTTTATCAAGCTCTTACTTTTGTTTAAAAATGTTTTTGCATTATTTTACTCGTTATCAAGTTTGATTATTATTTTCCCTAAAAAATGACGGTGGCTTACATGTAAGGGTTCTCTATTTCATGAGATGATAATTTGGTTGGTTTCCCATTTCCAAACGATATTAGTATTAGTATTGGCTTCTAAAACTTTTGGTGATGGAACAAGATGCATTTTCTTTTTGGTTGATTTGATCGAAGAACCTTGATTACTTTTACACTTATATTTGATCCTATTTTAGGATTGGTTTAATTAATTAAATTTATTTTTGAGCTTGCATTATTTCATGGTTGAGCACTTGAATCTACTTTATTTCTTTTGGCATTCATGTTTAAATAGGAAATAAAAGGTTTTTCATAATAATAATAATAATAATAATAATAATCTATTTTTAAGGTCACAGCCAAGCCAACACACCAAATTGGTGTATGAGACCCCCTTGTTTGTGGGACAAGGGACCCCCCTCCACCCAACGATTTGACTGGTAAAGTCTATGAAGGTATACATACCCTACCCCCCTTTGGATTTGAACCTGTGACCTCTTAAGAGGAAACACATGTTCTTAACCATTAGGCCCACTCAGGCTGTATAAAACAAACATGTTTAAATTCTACAAACATTTGTTTAAATAATGATTATTTTAGCTCCTCAAGATTTGTATATAAGGGTTTGAATTCAGATTAAGTTTTCATTGTTTTGGAAGATTACTCATCATCTTTTTATTTTTGACAAAGTGTTGAGATATTATTGAGGGAAAATCATAATCGATGAAGAGACGAGATCATCGAGATCAACTCTTAATAGTTGGGAAGCAAGTTCATAAAAGATTGAAGATCGTAATTAGGTTAACAAATTCATCAAGAAAAGGATCAAGCTTGTCATCCATAAAAGGCCTCATGGAAACACAAATAAATATCAACAGTTCAAAGTGGAGTACAGACCAAAAAAATCGTTGTCAAAATGCCACGAATCTACAGAGAATTTGTAACAAGACGCCATATGGGTTTGTCTCACAAAAATGCACAACTTGTGATCGCTATCATTTTTCTCTATGATAAATGTAACTAACTTAATATAAGGCAATCACAACAATAATTCACCAAACCAACACATGAATGTGGAATACCACGTAATTTAGGATTTCCGTTATTCCCAAGCTACGGAGGACATGTTATCATGAAAAGAGATTGTTGAAATTAATTAGATGGATAAGAAAATAAGATCTCCCAAAGTTTTCATGGACATTATTTCACCTAATATAGTATGAGACATCATAATATCATTGCCATGTGTCATGAATTCATTCACCAATTTTTAGATGGAAATTACTGGTGTTTTGGCATGAGATCAATGGGTTTACTAGATTTGATGCTACAACCATTAATCAGAAACAATTATTCCCATAGATTTGCAAATGAGGATTATCGACGTGCTACGCAATGATCCTTGTTGGGTTGTTATATTATTTGAAGTGAAATTCTAGTCGAGGTGGATTATCTGACAACTGAAGATATCGATAACAAGTCAAAGGTCGAGGTGGTTCGACCAGGTAAAGTCGAATTCGAAGATATCGACAACAAGTCGAAGGTTGAGGTGGTTCGATCGGGTAAAATCGAATTCGAAGATATCGAAAACAAGTCGAAGATATTGACAACAATTTTAAGGTCAAGGTGGTTTGACAGGGTAAAGTAGAAGTCAAAAATATCTACAACATGTTGAAGAGGTCACCCGATAAGAGGTTGACAGGGGCGTGCATGGAAACCGACTAAATACCGAATGAAGACTGACATGTAGTCGAATGGTAATTTGACTTGGTAGTCAACTGTAACAGAATCCTGAGATTCACGAGATTTGTAGCCAATGATCTGCGTGGATCTGTAATCATTTGTTGGGCACATTTTTTTAGGGTTTTTTCTACTATAAATCCTATAAAGAAGGAATTTTGTAATGTTGTAAAGGCTAATTAATAATCGTAGAATAGCTAATCTTTAGAGGTTGATGGTCATGAAGATGTAATATGAATTGGCTACAGGGTTGTTCTTATGTAAATAAAGAAGGTATGATGTTGGTTATGTCTTAGGTATAGACAAAGGTTAGGCATATAACCTTTTATTCTGAATGAATAAGACAACAAGAGAGCGAGACACTCAACGCATGTTGGTTTTCCTGTTTGGGTTTCCAGGGTAAAATCTTTGTGTACTCTGTGTTTTCTTTGTCATTTACTTTCTTGTTTAAATCTTTCTTCCTCTCTTCTACTAGATTTAGTGTCGAAGTGTTCCTCATTTCCTCACATGTGGTATCAAATCTTGGTTTAACAATCTTGGATCTGGGCTAAACCCTAAGTTCGGTAAGATTCGTAAGTTAAAAATATTTAAAGATTGTGTTAAAGAATGGTGAGAAACTCGAGAATAGAGATCAAAAAATTCAATGGCCATACTTTTGAGCTTTGGAAGATTAAAATTGAAGATCTCCTTGTAGATTGAGAACAATGGGAAACACTTTGTCCATGTACTATTCCGACATGTATGCCATTGAAAGAATGAGAGAAACTCGAGAGAAGGGAAAAGAGTATGATTCGAGTTGGTCTTGCAGATTCAATACTATTGAATGTATTAGGTGAAGATTTGGACAAGAAACTGTGGGACAAGTTGGGAATCTTGTATCGATCGAAATCCTTGGTAAATAAGTTGTTTCTCAGAAAGAAACTATATCTTCTGAGGATGAGCGAGGGCAGTTTGGTGACTGAGCATTTAAATGTGTTTAATACCACTATAATACAATTATCTTCTGTGGATATTAAAATCATTGAGGGGGAGAAATGTGTTACCCTATTATGTTCTTTTCCAGATTCCTAAGATATCTTAGTCGTGGCTATATGGAGAAATTAAACCACATTAGCGCTATTAGACATGGTTGCATCTCTACTATCAAAAGAAATGAGAAGGAAGCACATGTAAGGATCGACCAAATATGCATTAGTGGTGAGAGGTAGACCAGTTGACAGAGATAAAGACAAATTCTCTAGTATACAATCTAAGTCAAAGGGTAGATATAAATCCCTTGTTTATTCGACAAGAAGATGTTGGAAATGTGGTAAATATGGGCATTACAAAAGGGACTGCAAGTCAAAGGAAATGAAAGTCATTACAAGATCTGATGAGAAGTAGTCGATTGAGAGAAAGATGAATCCAAATAAGGGAGGCAATGTGTACTTGGTGTCGACCAATACACAATCGGATCAAGATGTTTGGTTGATCAACTCAAGATAATCCTATTATATGACACTACATAGATAATGGTTTTGAAAATATGAATGATATGAAGGAGAGGTTGTGCTCTTAGGGGACGACTCGACAACTAAAATTGTACGATGAGGAAGAGTTCGACTGATACTATAGGATGGGAGGATGAGAACCCTTCCAGGTGTGCTACACATTTTGGGTTTGGAAAAAAAACTGATATATGTCAGGAAGATGAGAGATGCAGGGGCACACACTCTATTTCAGAAGGATATGTGCAATATGGTCATAGGTGCAATTGTATTAATGAAATGAGTTTGGATTAGAATCCTATATAAGTTATTAGGGAATTCTGACTCGATTGGATGCAACACTATATTTGTTCCTGAAGTCAACTCGAATTGGGCTGAGTTGATTCAAACTGACTCGACAAGTCATCATAAATTTGATTCGACCATGCTATGGCATGAGAGGATGGGGCATATTGTAGAAAAATGACTTTGAGATATGCCTAAAAAAGGTATGGTTGAATATTTTCCTAAATGTAATTTAGAATTCAAATTTTATGAACATTACATATATGGAAAACAAATTCGGTTGAGTTTCCCATTTGGAGCAACAAGGGAAAAGGGGGTTCTAGAGTTGGTTCATAGTGATGTGTTTGGCCATGTTTCAGTGCTTTAACTTGGTGGATCCCTGTAGTATGTCTCCTTCATAGATAATTTTTCTAGGAATACATGGATATATTACCTGAGGAAGAAAGCACAGGTTTTCGAGAAATTCAAAGAGTTTTAATCTCTTGTAGAAATCCAAAAATATAATAAGATTAAGGTGCTGAGAAATGACAACAGTGGTGAATTCTATGGAAAGGAATTTGATCATTTCTACAAGCAATGTGGAATAGTAAACCAAAATACCACACCATATATCCCACAACAAGATATATTTTTTGAGAGAATGAAAAAAACATTGATGGACAAGGCAAGGAGCATGCTCAATGATGATGGGCTTGCATAAGAATTCTGGGTAGAGGGAGTCGACACTACAAAATATCTAGTGAATATTGTTGATGTTTTGGTAGTTGTGAGAGGTATTAAACTCCACGTTTAACCTATGACTTAGAATAGAATATTATGGAAGCAAGCGAACCATTAAATAGATGTTTTTTAACCCTAGAAGACAAGTTGGCCTAGTAGAATAAATAATATCAGAATATTATCTTCCATAAATACAACTCGTCTCCATAGGAAAAAGATAAACAAAAAATATCATTACCATAAAGTCTGGTTGACCCGGCTAGAAAATTCACTAGATAGAATAATATAAATAGAGGACATTTTAGCTCATTTGGATACCCAGTCAGAGAGCAATTCTTTTGAAGAGTTGCAGTTGTAGCTGCAACTGCATCCACAAGGAGGAATAAGGGCGTATGGTCATCTCTTGGTCTCTCTCTCTCTCTCTCTCTCTCTCTCTCTAGCACTATCAAGTGATTCTCTTGGTGAAACTCTTGGTGATATTCTTGCTAATTATGGCACAAGGTTGAGAGAGTAGTGCAACTACAACTATTGTAGTTGTGTATGGCACTTATTCTGTGGATATGGAGACTCTCTCTCTTGTGCACTACCATTGGAGAAGGAGCACTCTACTTGTCTTGAGTCATTGTTGTAGCTAGCAACTAAGGTTCATCTGTTGGTTCTGGAGTAGTCTTGAAAAAATTATTCTAAGTAAAGGTTAGTGTGCTTGAGGGTGGAATATGTGAATTCCTATATTTGGGTGACAATTATGTGACATTTTCTATGGTTAAACGAACATACCAAAATTTCAACATGGTATCAGAGCTGGTTTCCTTCGTAATAGTCTAACCGCTGGAAGGAAGATCCTAAGTTTCCCCCATTTTCAATCTCATTGAGAACTTATGGAAATCACTAATAAGGTCTCCTAAGTAGGGCATATATCTTCCCTAGATCAGATCTGCAAATTTCTGAAGTTGAGAAAATAGGTTTTCCTCATAAAATCCCAAGTCTGTAGTGCGAGTTGCAGTTGCAGTGCCAATTTCTTCGTTCCAGTTCCTTCATGCCAGTTGCAACATCAGCTGTAGTTGCAGTTCCTTTGTTCCAATTCCTTCATGTCCATTTCTTCATGCTAGTTTCAACACCAGTTGCAGTGCGATTTGCAACACTAGTTACAGTGCCAATTGCAACACTTGTTGCAGTGCCAGTTGCAGCACCAATTGCAATGAAAGTTTTTGTGAAGTATTGGGACTAATTTTTTGTTTTCCTAGTGTGACTTACCCTAACACATCTCCAACTACCTTTAGATTACAAGTTGGAGAACCTTTTATGTTTTAAAGGTTCGTCATTGCTTGTCGTTGTTTCTAGATGGTTCCACTACTCGTCGATGCTGTCAGAGGTATGTACTTATATATATTTAAACCATATCACTATTTTGATTTTGCATGAAGGAGAAGGGATATCTTAAAATCATAGCTCCAGAGGGATCTCAGACCCAACACATTAAGAGGAACAACACACTCCAGGCTTGATTGTTTTCATATGCCTCTAGCTGTTATGGAATTATTGTAATCTTATGAACATCTAGTTGTATATTTATCTATTGAAGTTATAATAATCTCTATTCAAAGTTAAAGTTATAAGATGACTCTAGTCAAAGTATTAGATTGATTAAGGTTTAGATTTTAGAGTTTATTTGCATTATATTCTCTAACTCATATTTCTGTCAAGAAAGCATATTGTCTTAAGTACACGGGATAGGTTGAAGAGAATACTTGTCATCTTGAGTGAAGGATACTCAGAAGAAAATAAACAACACTCATTCTTGAAGATAAGATTCTAGGTTCCAGGTTTGATTGATTAAATTAATAAGTTTCCAATTTTCACATATCAAGTTTGATAATTGCTACATTACTAGTTGTGACAACAATCCTTGAAAGAATGTATTACAACTAGATACAATGAATACTTGGAAGCATGTGAGTACTATTGATACAAATTCTTATTGTACTTGGTCGCAATATGAGCTAACATCTCCTCTAGGAGATTCTTCTTGTTTTTCTTCTAGGAAAGTCACCTTGGTAATAATATGATGATTACCATGATATTGACTTTTTATTCTTGTTGACATAGATATGTTCTTATGAAAATTCTATTTTACTTTTTGTTCTTGTTTTCTTGTTCTGGGTAGGTTACCATGGAGGAATGATTGATCACAATAGTAGAAGAGTTTTGTTCCTATTTCTTATTATTGTATTTTTATTTTGGTTCTTGTTCCAGGAAGGTCGCAAGTAATGGCTCTGAGAAGGAGCTACTGTGGTTATTGTTCTCGTTCTTGTTTTTATTATTGTAAGAGTATTATTATTGTGTACTATTTTTCCCTTTGTTGTCCTTGTTCCAGGCAGGCCATAGATGATAACTCTGAGGGAAGATATAGTGATGGTTGCACGAGACAACATATTATATGGTATATAGTTTGAGACATGGAGAAGACTATCCAGATAAGAAGTTGTATACAATACCATATACATCCATGTACCAAAGAAGAAGAATATGAAGAAGCGTAATTTTGCAAGATACATAGTATATCATATGGAGATTGATTGTAAGGACCATAAGGATCCAAATATGACCAAACAAGTCCCTCTAGTGTAGTTGATCACTCTTCATATCATTAGGAAGAGTTAGTAGAGCCAAATGGGCCGACCCATAATTGTTGCAGTAACCAAGAAGAGACCAATGTGGTCCCATGAAACTTTGTAGGATGCAACATTGATGAGCCATATCATGAGGAGCATATGGCTAATGAAGTGACTGAGGAGGAAGACAATTATAATGATTGGGATATATATATATCTTTTCCTTACTTTCGAGACCAGAAGGGAAGTCAATGGTGACTTCCAAGTTGATCTACAAGATCAATAATGTTGTAGATAAATAGAATAGAGATGTACAAAGCCTGATTTGTGTCTAGAGGATTATCCGAGCTAGAGGGAGAAGACTATGACAAGAAAATTGCTCTAGTATATTTCTACTAACGAACATGTAGAAAATATTTTGACCAAACCTCTATCAGGGACAAACTTGGAGTGGTCCAATGTTTTTCTCCAATAGTGAGAATTGATGTATTCCCCACTAGCAGGAAGTGATGTGATCCCCAGTAGTGGGAGCTACCCCAGCCCAGATTGGTATGCTAATCCAACACAGGCTGGTATGTTACCCCAATGCTGGTTGGTATTCTACTCCAACGTAGACTAGTATGTTATCCTAGTGCAGGTTGGTATGCTACTCCAATGTAGGTATGCTAATCCAATGCAATATGACATGTTACCCCAATGCAGGTTGGTATGATACTCCAATGCATGATGGTATGTTACCCTAACGTAGGTTGGTATGATACTCCAATGCAGATTGGTATGTTACCCCAACATAGGTTGGTATGCTATTCCAAAGCAAGACGATATGTTACCCCAACGCAGGTTGGTATGTTACTCCAATAAAGGATGGTACACTACTCCAGTGAAAGTGAAAAAATTATTATGATGTGTGGATTCGTGAAATTCAAGAAGACAATGGAAGAGGTGTGCAGAAGCTGTGATGATGATTGTGCCAAGAGGAATACCTTCCTCATTAAGAGGGAGTGTTAAATTTTTGAGTCATATTTTGTGTGAGTTGACGAGTTACTAGTTCTGTATGAAACTAGGTGTCGATCAATAGCATCGAAGGTTACTAGTTGGAGGGCCAACCAGTAGTGTTGGAGGTGTTTTCCAACTAGATGGATAATGTGTGACTATGATGGTGATGCTTGATCTATTTGATCATATGATAGCCTATGTGGCTATGGTGATGCTACCTGTAGATTGGTCTGCAAGACCATGTGAGTCTTTCCCATGCCATGTGAGATGGATGGATGTGTTTGATACCACTACATGAATTAAATATTAGTTAATACCTCCCTAGATAATATGGAGTGTTTATGTTTTGGTATTTGCGAGAGGTATTAACCTCCACATGTAACCTATGACTTAGAATATAATATTATGGAAGCAGATGAACCATTAAACAAATATATGGAAACCCTAGAAGACAATTCAACCTAGTAGAATAAATAATATTAGAATATTATCTTCCATAAATACAAGTCAGATCCACAAGAAAAGTATAAACATAAAATATAATTACCAGAAAGTCGGGTTAGCCTTGCTAGAAAAGTCACTAGACAAATTAATATAAATAGAGGACATTTTAGCTCATTTGGATACCTAGTCAAAGTGCATGTCTTGTGGAGATCTGTAGTTGCAGATACAACTGTAGCTGTAGGGAGGAATAAGGGAATATGGTCATCTCTTGGTCATGGTCTCTCTCTCTAGCATTATCAAGTGATTCTCTTGGTGAAACTCTTGGTGATATTCTTTCTAAGTATGGTGCAAGGTTGAGAGAGAAGTGCAGCTGCAGATGCTGCAGTTGTGTATGACACTTATTATGTGGATATGGAGACTCTTTCTCTTGTGCGCTACCATTGGATAAGGAGAGATCTAATTTTATTGAGTTGTTGCTGTAGTTAGAAGCTAGGGTTTATCTGTTGGTTCTGGAGTAGGCTTGTCAGAATTATTCAAAGTAAAGGTTAGTGTGATCGGGGGTGGAATATGTGAATGCCTATGGTTGGGTGACAATGAAGTGAAATTGTATATGGTTAAACGAGCATACCAAAATTTCAAAAAATATGTCTCATTCGTCAATGCTAGTTGACACAACCCCACATGAGGTATGTTCTAGTAACAAGCCTTCAATTTCAGTCTCAAAGTATTTGGTTGTGATGCATTTGTGCATGTTTCTAAGGAAAAGAGGATCAAG
This sequence comes from Picea mariana, assembly GCA_032191745.1. Classification (NCBI taxonomy): domain Eukaryota; kingdom Viridiplantae; phylum Streptophyta; class Pinopsida; order Pinales; family Pinaceae; genus Picea; species Picea mariana. The sequence goes on from JASDQU010100832.1 coordinate 216,879, forward strand.
TTGGACAAGAAGGAAATCAAGTATATTTTCATTGGATACAAAGAAGGAATGAAAGGATATAAGCTCTGAGATCTTGCATCAAGGAAAACAATGTACATTCAAGATGTGGTCTTCAAATAAGTCAGAAGGAAGTCCGAGCCTATAGAAATGGTTCAAATAGAGAATAATCCAGAGAAGGTTCGGTTTGAACAGAGGAACAAAGAATATTATTAAAATGATTTGACTTGATCCAGGTGGATATTGGTGTCCACCCACCTATTCTACTGGCTCAAATCCCAATTTCCATTTTGGCAGTGTTTTTCTAGCTTTTTGGGTCCCAAAATTTCGAGGCCATTTTGAGGCCCTAAACAATGTTTTTTGGGTCCACCATAGTCACACTAGAGATAGAGTCAAAGTGTGGTGGAAAAATGTTTATTCCTTGGATAGACCTTTCCAACATGCTATCGTGCACCTAAAATGAAGATCGTATGCAAAAGTTACGACCCCGTTAAGTTGATGTAGCAACTTACCCCATCGGGGCCCATATGAGTTTTGGGGCTTCATCTCTTAGGGTTAGGTTTTTGGATGTTTAGGGTTTTCTCATTTATGATTTATGTTAAAAATTCCTTTGGAGCCTCATTGTAACCAAATTATTGTGAATGAGTGTAGTCGACACATATCTTCTTAGAGATAAGCTACCACCATTCTAGCTAGCTTGTGTGCTTTTGCATTTCATAGTATTTGTATTTCAAAAAGTTGTTATAGAATATGAGATTTATTGTATTACTGTGTTACTTTCCATATCTCTGTGTAATTCTTTTTTATATCTCTATTTTATCTCTGCCTTCATATCGTTCCTAAAATAATCTGGATCAATGTTATCAAATTGATATGCTCCTTGTTGTCCTTGGTGCATGTCCCCGACAAGGTCAGGGTATAGATAGTTGGGTCTCAAGCTTGTATCTCTTGAGGAAAATTGCTATCAAATGCCCAAGATACCTTCCATGGTGAAAGAAAATAGGGACAAAGGGACATGAGATCCTTTCAAATTTTTTCTTGAGGAAGCCCTCGTGTGACAGAGGAATGAGATGATGGATAGTTTGACCCAGATCCTTCGATGAATCCCGACAACAACAGAGGCACCTTAAACCAGAAATCACTTTAGAGGTGCGTCGCCCTTCAAGGTACAATTCAAATTTGATATTCTTTTATTTGAAGGCCATATAGATGCCGACACTTGGGAAAAATGGTTAAATATGATAGAGGGTTATTTCTTCGTCCACAATTTTTCCAACAATGAAAAAATCACCTTCGCGCTCCTTAAGGCCCTTCCCCATGTCAGAAATTGGTGGGAGACTTACTGTGAGCAACATGTCGAGGATGAGTCTATATTTTTAATGCCAGGGCCCAATTGGGAATATTTTGTTGATTCCCTCAAGGAACAATATTACCTCGCTGGAAGTTATGATGACCAATACACGAGATGGACCACACTGCGCCAAGAGAGGGGCCAAACGACGTTAGAGTTCACAAATAATTTCCATACCTTGTGCACCAAGATAGGTATCAATGAATCCGATGGATATATGGTCCTAAAATAATGTGGTTATTTTCACTGGTACATCCAAACAAAAAAGGAGTTTCTAGACATCTCATCATTGGGAGATGCTTATCGATATGATGTCAAAATCAAGCATAAATTGAAGGAGAAAAACAAGGAGTTCGGATCTACAAATCAACAACATCCAAAGTATGATAAGGGTGCCCCTAAATCCTAGGCCAAAGGACAGAGCAAGGATGGAAAACCCCAGGATAACCAACCCAATCCACCAATAAATAAGGGTAATGGAAGTCGAAGAAGGACATTAGAAAATGGTGTGAGTTCCACAAAATACCTTAGCACAATATTGATGAGTGTTGCTCCAAATAGTCATTGTTGGCTGAGAAGAAATCCCCAGGGCCAGATGTTGAATTAGACTCTGGTTTCAATCTAGAAAAGGGAAGATGGATCATTGATGTAGAACCTAGTGTCACCATCGCTACCACAAAAGTCCATCCATAGGAACTAGAGGAGCCTGAAGAAGGGTATCGTCTTTTCCAGTAATAGATGTGGGTGAAGGGAACCCCACTCTATTTCATTGTCAACGGTGGTAGCTAGAAGAACCTGATATCAACAGAGGTTTCCAAGAGGTTTAACTTGAAAATGACACTGCATCCTCATCCATACACCATCAGTTGGCTCAACCAGGGATGAGACATCCGTGTCAGCCAACAATGTCTCCTACTCTATGACATAAAACCCTTAAAAGACGAGGTATTGTGTGATGTTTCCCCACTTGAAGTTTGTGATGTTTTTTGAGGACAACCATATATGTGGAAACATCATTATTTTTATGAATCTAGGTCCCGTAGTGTCATTATTACTTTGGGAGATCAACTCTACAGGGTATTGGAGGTAGTCCCAAATACTGCAATCTCTTTGATCTTTGTGAAGCAGTGAAAAAAGGTGGTTTCTTAGATCGAGAGAGTTGTCCTCTATATGGTTCGATTGGAAGGTGACTGAAATATCACTACAACCACAAAAATAGGTGGAAGAAATAGTCAAGGAGTACAAAGACATATTCACCTCGCCTACTGGGGTGCATGTGAATTGTCAGGTAAAGCACCCAATTCATCGGACACCCAGTGCCCCTCTACTTAATGAACTTGTATACAGGCGTTCTATTATGGAGAATGAAGAAATCAAACCCCAGATCCAAGAGATAACTCTAAAGGGACACATCATACCCAACACCTCACCTTGTAGGAGCCCAATTGTTCTAGTACATAAGAAGGAGGAGACGTGGTGACCTTGTATTGATTAAAGAGCCCTGAACAAGATCATAGTCAAGAACCAGTACCCAATTCCACAGATCAATGATCTTCTTAGTCAACTCAAAGGATCAAATTTTTTCACCAAAATTGATCTAAAGTTAGGTTACCACCAGGTGTTTATTGAGTAAATTGATGTGTGGAAGATAGCCTTCAAGTCCAAAGAAGGCCTCTTTGAGTGGTTGGCCATGCCTTTCGGCTTGACTAATTCCCTGAAAAAAATAATGCGGATGATGGATGATATATTACAACCATTCACAAAATACTTTGTGGTTGTATCTTTGGATGAAATCCTCATCTTCAACAAAACTTGGGAGGAACATTTGGATCATATTCAACAGGTATTGGGCACCCTACAACAACCCAATTTATATTCCAACTTGGAGAAGTGTTCCTTTGGTATGAAAATAATGTAATATTTGGGATACATCATGGATGCGTAGGGTGTACATGTGGATCCAACCAAGATCCAAGTCATCCACGATTGGTCGGTCCCGAAAACAATGATCGATCTTCATAGCTTCTTGGGCCTTGCTAACTTCTACCATCAGTTTTTGTTGGGGTTCTCTCATATCGCTTGGGCCCTAAGACAAGTGACCAAGGGTGGCATGAAGGCCAAGTTTGTGTGGTTCACGCCCCAACAAAAATCATTTGAGGATATGAAATCTTTCCTCTCCTCAGTACAATTCCTCATTTTGCGAGACCTGCAACGACCATTTGAAATTGAGACATATGCTTTAGATTATTCTATTGGTGCAGTCGTCACTCAACATGGGAATATGATAGCTTATCACAGTGCAACTCTATTTGGTGTTGTTCAAAGATACCCCACCTATGAAAAAGATATGTACTCCATTGTGTAGGCATGTCGAAAGTGGAAGAATTACATTCCGAGGAAGGAAACAATCATCCACATTGATCATAGGCCTCTGTAATTCATGAAAAAACAAAGAAAGTTACAAAATGACCACCATCAGAAGTGGTCCATGCACCTATAACAATTCCACTTAATTATTGAGTACATAAAGGGTAGCACCAACCATGTTGCGGATTTCCTTAGTTGACCGCCGATGGCAATGCTAACCACAGTTCTCAACTCCTGTGGACATAAGACATATGGATGGCAATAATTATACAATAATGACTCTAAATTTTCTATTTCCTATGATAAATTGAGAAAAAGAAAAATAGTTCCCAAATTTCATCTATAGGATGGGTTATTATGCCATCTAAGGAACCTTTGTGTTCCTTCAAGTGAGCATGCCAAACGGATCTAGGAATCTCATTACAGTCAGGAAACGAGACATTTTGGTGTAGAAAAAATAATGGCAGTACCATAGAATCATTTTATTGGCCACAACTTCGACAAGATGTTCGCGAGTACATCAGATCCTGTACCTCTTGCGCCATTTCCAAGTCGACCATCAAGAAAAAAGGGCTATACAACCATCTTCCTACTCTAGATAGGCCTTGGGAGTTCATCTCCATGGACTACATGTCCATTCTTCCTTCAAACAAGCATGGGAATAATTGTGTCTTCGTGGTCTTCGATCGATTTTATAAGATGGAAATTTTGGAACCCTACAAGAAGAGCATCACAGCCGAGGCCACCGCCAAGATATTCTTCACACATGTTTGGGTTCATTTTGGGCTACCATAGACTATTATCTCTGATCGAGACAATAGGTTCCTAATCATCTTTTGTTCCAATCTATGGTCAATGATGGATACCAAGATGACCAAAACGATCGCCTTCCACCCACAGAATGATGAAAAAACATAGGTCCTCAATAAGATGATTGTCCATATATTGTGAATATATAATTCCAAACATCCATGCACATGGGATGAAATCCTTCCTTATGTTCAACATAGCTGCAACTGAGCCCTCCACAACTCTATTAGCCCCCCATTGACGTAGCTCTTCCCATTGCAACCACACAGGAAGAGTCCTCCCATGCTCATATAGAGGCTGATCAGGCAACCAAATTTGTTGAGCGCATCCAACACATCAAAAAAAAAGTTCACGATATTATGGAGACAACCAATGCAAAGTACAAGCAACACCATGATCAACATCATGTACCGCACAAATTTCAAGTGGGAGATAAGGTCTAGTTGAATTTGTAGAAAGAGCACCTCATAGAACCCCATAGAAAGATGCACCCACTTCGATACGGGCACTACACCATCACCAAGGTTGTGGGTGAGAATGGTTTTGAATTAAGTGTTCCTCCTTTTCTTGGATTGCACCCAGTATTTAATGTGGAATTGCTATGGCCATATTTTCCACCTCTCCTGGACACTTCGGATGCAGTCGAGTAGTTGGCCCCTATAGAACTCAATCCTTCCTGCATCGAATATGTGATAATTTATTGGATCATGGATACTAAGACAAATGACACCCGCCAATATACTATCAAACTCTATTCGGTCGTCAAAGCATGGAAATTTCTTCACTAGGGCAAGTGTCTCACCAGGAGTCAGGTTCAACCGAATTTTCCTCATTTGATGCATGCACTTGATGCAATGGATACCATTTATTCCTAAGGGGGAGGAATCATCTAGGTGGATATCTGTGGCCACCCACCTATTCCACTAGCTCAAAGCCCAATTTCCATTTTGGTAGTTTTTTTCTATCTTTTTGGGTTCTAAACTTTCGAGGTCATTTTGAGGCCCTAAACAATGTTTTTTGGGCCTGCCACAGTCACATTATAGAAAACTTTAGAGTGTGATGGAAAAATTTGTAGTCCTTGGATAGAAATTTCCAATGGGATATCGTGCGCCTAAAACAAAGATCGTATGCAAAAGTGATGACCTAGGTAAGTTGATGTACCAACTTACCCCATCGGGGCCCACATGAATTTTGGCGCTTCATCTCCTAGGGTTAGGTTTTGGATGTTTAGGGTTTTATCATTTATGCTTTATGTTAAAAAGGCCTTTGAAGCCTGATTGTAACTATTGAGTAAAATATATGCTATCTATTTCGATATTAAATTGTCAACCCAAGGCTCGTAGGCTTCGAGGTGCCAACACTGTATATGTAGGTCTACAACTCTAATCTAGCCTAAACTCACCTAATATAATGCCAATAAACTCAAATAATGAAGAGCTTTAAGAAATTATAGAATTATGAACTCTGTATGACCTAAGTAACCTTAAACAATCTAGGACTATGAACTATCTCTAAATAAGAAAATAACAAGAAATCTATTTCAAAGCTATCTATTCAATCTCTTTTTAAATAAGAAAACAACAAGTAAGTTATTTCTGGATTATTTGATCTATCTATCTCTGAGTGAACAAGTAAATAACAAAGTAAGCAACTACTCTATCAAAACTATCTTTGACAAGTGAAATCTATTCTTAAAGAAACTCACAACTATTTCTATCCTACAAAGAATAAACATTAATTCAAGAAGATCCATAAACCCATAACTAACACTAATTAGAAATTCTAATTCAAATTCGTAACTAAAATAACATTGAAAATACTCCGTATAGAAATATACAAACTCAAAACTATTTCAAGGAAATCTACAAACTCCTAACTAATACTAATCATGATTCAAATTCATAATTGACATAACATTGAAAATTAAAATTTGAAATTACAACGAGGGTATCATGGAGAATTACAATGCTAAAAAAATGGTTAACAAGTTATGCATACCTACAAAGAGTATTTGAGATTACAATTTAATAAATGAGCTATGTATACATAGATACTCTGCAGAGTGATTTACAACTTTACAAAACAAAGAGAAAAAGACACGACGACATAAGTAAACAACTCCTAAGTAAGTAAATTACAACTTGCAATCAAAATGTTAGAAATAAAAAAATATAAACAAATGAACATGCACGTCCACACATGCTTTGTGATACCCACACAATTCAGAAAATGAGCTGCAAAATAAGAGAAGATATACAGGGATCTACAATTAAACAATTAAACAAGTGATTTGCAATTAAAAAGATTCACACAACATACAATTTGAAATTCAGAAATATAGAGAGTAAACAAGAAATTCAAAATCTAAGAAGCATGAAAGGAAAGTACGTAAATGAAAATACATATTGGTATAAACAATCACCCATACCACTAGTGGCCCCCCCATCACATCATGGAAACACTCCACAGGAAACACAGATGCTAAATCAATGCAACATTGTTATTAAGCATGAGAACAATGTATGGAACAAAATTGTGATAATTTCTGTATCAAAACAATAAAATTCATCTCTTAGTCATGCCATAGGTAGTGGTATTTATATATGATTACAGCTTGAGAGGTCGACCACTCGAAGGCTCAAACTCCTCTAAAAACAATAAAATCATTAAATGAGTTCTAACAACAACATCTTATAGCAATTTCATGAGGCACTCAATGATCACTGCAACTTCCCAATGTGATGTGTGTCGAGCTCTATAGCTGGAGGCCATGAGGGGGCACAAAACCCAGATCCCTGATTCATCCACCAAAGGCTGCCAATGTACCAACCACCAGCTCCAATGTGCTTCGAGTGCCGGATGGAGTACCAGATCGCGTGTCGGATCAAGTGATGAACATAGTGTTGGATGAGGTACTGGATGGAGGATCAGATCGTGATTTCTCCCTGTTGCAAGCAAACCATACTTTAGATATTCATAAACATTGAACTGAGCTAAATTTATCACAAAATCATTGCAAAAACACCAATTATACATACCTAGTGCGAATTCATGGTGAATTGATATATAAACATTTGAGAATCTTTCAAAATGGCTAATATGAAGCATACCATATGTAATATTGCATGAAAAAAGGATTTGGTCATTGAAATAAAGTAATCTAAACACAAACCCAACATTACCCCTACGCCTAAGGATTTGCAAGTGCCTCTGCAAATAAAAATGAATCACCCGACGTAACTAGACTCGTGAAGGAGGGGGTGGATTGGCTTTAGAAGCTTCTCCCTCTTGTCCTAGAGATTTTTTCTTGGGCCTTTTAATATGTTTCAATTGCATCTAAAGGCTGTGATTGGTGGTGGTCATTTGATCAACCAATCACATAATAGTCATGACTAAATCACATTTAAGGTTCTTACTAGATTGTTGATAATTCTTGGGCTTAGTTGACTGAATACCGACACAACATGTAAAAGGTATACAGGGTGCATTGAATGCGAACATTAACATAAACCTAAATAAATTGATTCTTGGTTTTAAAAATACATATGATATCATTATTTCTCAATATCTATAACAATGCATGTGAATTCATGTTTTGCAATAAAATAAGGTTAGATTTGGTTGTTGGAAATTGAAATGTGTCAAGAAAATGTTCAAGAAAATGTTTTCAAAGTGAAATAGAGAAGATCCCACAAAAAGTGAAAACGTTACACCTGGTCACAAGATCAAACAAAGTCAGAGCATAAGAATTCTACAACCATCGATGTCTGGTCTTCCGGTATCGTTATTCCACTACAAGGTTTCATATCGAACCCTCGACATTTTGCAATTTTTTATTTTGGATTTTAATTATGGCCGATACCTGATAATCCGAGCCCATGGATGTCAAATAACGGATCTGATCTTTATCCACCAAATCAAGGAGAAATATTCCACGAATTCACTGGGAAAACCACATAAGATCACTACATCACATCACAGCGGTTGTACATCACCAGATTGCTTGGAATTAAGAAGAAGAACAAAATGATCTACATGGAAGGAATAATTACCACAATGAATATATTGCATTGAAAATTTCCATCAGCTCGCAACACATTGTGTCCATGAAATTGTTGTCTTAAACCACATGTTGGTTGAAATATCTAGTGCAGATGATGACACAAGATCACATAGCATTGGAATATTTCTTTTCCCATTTTATCAAGGGGGAAATATTATCATTGTATTTTATTTACATAGTTTAGAATTATAAAAAATAATTTTTTTATGAACTGGATAAAAAAATTCCACCATTTCACATTTGTGCAGGTCACGTCGATAAAAAAAAAGTACATGGAGGAGTAATATAGGACCACCATAAATATTTTGTTGAAAGTTGAAGACATTCTATCAAAGGAGAGATCATTCCACCAAATCATGGTGAAGATATTACTCCAGATCGCGGATAAACATGGATCATGGTTATGAGAGGGAGATTATAAAAATATTGCTCACACAAGTTTTAAGAAAGGGAGGGGTTGAAGGATGAGATTGAGGGAAGAAGAGACTCATGCTATAAAAATTTCTCTCTTGAGATCATATGTATCCTGAGTTAGAAATCAATAATAAAAGCTTGTGCACTATAGTCAAGTTTAAAGGAACTGGTAGAAGACTCTGAGGTCTATTAGTTGTATTATGATTTGGCACTATTATCTTGTTTGAGTATAATGAAAGACACTCCACTCTATTGAGAAATTCTATTCCATATAAATATGAGTTTGTATATTGTGTACTATTTTCATGCAAACTTATGTTTATTTAAAAATCATGGTAAGCTATTTTTCTTGGTTGGTTTGAATTTTTTAGCCACTGAAAGTGAGTATGCATATTTGTGATTTCTTGGTAACTGTTTACTGAATTAATTACTGATATGTATTTTCTTAATTGTTTCCTAGTTAGGTGAACTATTTCTGTAGCTTGACAACTTATCTTTATCTCATGTTCAATATCTGTTAATCCTTCATACTGAACAAGAGTATTAATATTTGTGTTTTTCTTGGTAATTGTTTACTGAGTTAGGGATGATGTGTGTTGAGGAAAAGGTATGGAAAACCTTACTCAAGCATTTTCAGATCTTGTTGGGCTAAGACAAGATAGTTGGGAATGTTACTCGGTGTTTATAGCCTAAAAAATAATCGCTTAATCCACAAGTATTAAGCACAAAGGATCAAGGCTGGTTTTATGTGTTAAATATAATAGTGTAAAAGAAATAAACTTAAACAAAGTTACATGAATGTGTACATAAATTATACAAATGCGCACATGGAGATAAAAGAAAAAGAATGATCCAGATCATTAAAATACATGTGTGAGACTAAAACAATAATATGATTTTTCATTTATTTCAATATGAGATACAAAACTGAATTCTCTCTACAAACCCCTACGAGGGTAGGGACCAAAATCAAATTTAGAAGCCTTCGATGGGCACCATACAAAAAGAATATGTCAACAAGAAGAAAAATGAAGCTAAGGATCTGGATTAGTTTGCCAAAAAACACTGTCACTTCACTTTGCAAGATATTTTTTATCAATCATGAAATTCAATTCATGTACAAACAAAAATACACAGACTACCAAAGATAAATCATACATGTTTAAAACAAGTTGCTAAAATATGTGATTCAGTTTTTGAATCTTGCTGCCTTCAATAAGACCCTACTATTATCAAGAGGATTAAGCTTTCTAGTAAGCTCAGAGTGAATGAAAGTTGAAAGTATATCACTAGTATAGATAAAAACTTATGGTTGTAGTTCTCCTTCTATTCTCTCCCTCTATCTTTTCATCTTATTGAGCTTTTATTCCTTCTCAATAAGTTAGGGTAGTTCAACTACCTTTCTTTAGTTAAGTCAAATTAGCTTAACTAATTAGTTGAGACAAATAATAATGATATATACAAATTTTTGGATACCTGAGAGGGGGGGGGGTGAATCAGTAATAAAGAAATTGAATCCTTTTTAACCATGTAATCCAAGTGTTATATCAATGTAGCATTATCATCCAATAACTGTAGAGTAAATAAGCAATGAACAATCATACACATACACAGTACAACGATGTTTTACGTGGAAACCCAAAGTGGGAGAAAACCACATAATGATTTTTCTTATATGTCTTGAAGAATTACATTCATTGGAAGCACCAACTTCCTTTGTTTCCAGCTGCAACTGGAAGGAGGCTCCAACCCCCTTGTTTCTCAGAATACAACCTGAAGGAATCTCCAACTCCCCTATT
>JASDQU010100832.1:227713-240423 GCA_032191745.1 Picea mariana
AAATGAAGGAGGTAACACTCCTATTTATACAAGAGCTATGATAACAAACTCATAAATGTGATCCACTAATCTCTCTTTAGTTCCATACATCTCTCAACCATCTAGACACATAACCCCCTTTTGTCCTTGATCTTCTCCATGAGGTTTATCTTCTCAAATTCGAATTTGATCATGCAAGGCCACATAAAGGTGTCTTGGAAGCTTCCTTGGMACCTACACATGTCACAAAAACAATCCATTTTCCATATATAAAGTAAAATATATTATTTTCTAATATTTAATCAAGAATTTCTCTTAAAAATGATTAAAAATAAATAATATTTGGAAAATATAAATGAGACCCATTAATGGTGAACAATAGGGAAAATGAAGTGACATGGTGGTGAATAATGAGTGATATAATGGAAGCATAGGTGAAAAATGTATGGTAATGAGTGATATTTGTATGACGTTTTGAAGCCCAAACACACCATTCAATTTTTTTTCTTATTTTAATATAAATCCCTACACTTATCGCTGACGGTTTTACAGTGGTGATGTTGTAGCAACAGAGAGGAAGGGTCTATTTATATATGTGATAATCAAGAGACATACATGCATGCTAACTAATTTTGTTTGTAAAAAAAACAATGAATTAATTATGCCACACTGTTTCACATCAGGTTTACCCCAATGATAGGTTCCCCATGGGTGTTACCTAATTGCATCAAGATATCCATGTATGAAAAAAAATATGGGCGCAATACCCACAATTTGACTCGCCTCCCTTATAACTATTATTGTCTTAATAAATAGGCTATTACCGTCATTTATCCGTAATGAAGAATTCAGAGAAAAAAGTCTCTATAACATGTCATTACTAGTCTTCTCTCTCTCTCTCGATAACCCAATTTATTTCATTAATGTGGATCATAACAATATGTTTAGTCGGTGGAGGTTGCCGGTCTAACAAGTGAAAATTTGTACATGTCTTGTATTTTGTCACTTAAGACAATATTCATGATTTGTGTTCTACGAAGTACGATCCTTTAACACATTGAACTTGTAATAGTTTGTAGTGGATAAAAAAAATGCACACTTCATTATTACTGAGTTTTGGTTTTAATTGTTTACCTTATTTTTCTTTTAAGAAGTAGCCCTAATTTGTTTTCCACTTAGTTCCTTGTTCCCTTGAATTAAAATAAAAGAAAAGAAAAATAAATAAAAGATTGATCCTTCCACTTCGCTAGTCACGAAATTGGAAGATAAATTCCATTTGATTTCTAGATGAGAAATTTAGATTAAATATAACATGGAAAAGTAAGAAAATTTTAAGGTTAACATATAGTAAAGGTATCTAGCATCCAACAATATTTCAATTAAATTTAAAATTGATTATGTAACAATAATAATTTACAGTAACAAAGATGGGTTGTTTATGAGAGTATGCCAATACGATTTAAGAAGTGGTGGAGTTGACTAGGTATGTAATAAGAAGTTACCCTTTTAAAGAGAGAGTAACTAAGGTTGAGGAATATTGGGATGAGGCCAATACCTTTGTGGCTGGTAGCCTCATCCTTGCTACTGGTGCTTTTCCATTAGTTGACTTAGCTCCTTAGTCTTAATGTTGGCCCTCTGGTGAGCTTGAAATATTGATTTATCCTAGAATCAGGTCAACCATTTGGGTGTCAGATAGGTAGTTGAACAAATATAGATTTCAAGCCTGCCCTCCATCTATAGGCCCTATTCATTCATTCTTTAGTGGTTTGATTAGAGCGAAGTGTAGTTAAGGATAACTAAATGTGATGCCTCCTTTCTGCTATGTCATTTTGTAAATTCTTCATCCTATACCCGTACATGATACACTTATTAGCGTGAAAACCATCTAGCGACCAAAGTGAAACAACCTTAGTACACTGTAGACCTAATTTTGGATCATTGGGTTTTACCTAACCAATATGAAAGGGGCAACGAGGATGAAAGGAGCAAGGAAAATGATAACCTTGATAAACATAGAAAAACACTCCATTTGGGTAGTGGATACGAAACAAACACACTTACGAGTTGTACTCATTCTCGCTAATGTCGGTTAAATATAGATATCCATCCAAATCCTACAATACCAATAGCCTCGAATGAAACCACTAAACATCTTCTTCATTCGTCTTCCAATGGAAAATTCAAGGTGTCACTCAGTAGACACACGGTCGTGTTTCCTATGCCATATTGAACCATATACTTTGGACAAGCTCGCGAGAAGTTATGGATGCATCTAGATGCAACCGTCATGAAAAACCACATATTTTCACTTTGAATAAGCACACTTTACAAGTACAACATAAATCATTACATGTATAATTTGTGGTGCAAGGCACCCACACCAAATCACTACCCATGTCCATGACGAGCAATAGATCTTGTGGATTTCCCACCAACAATTTGATGTAATACTAGTAGTTCACTCTAAGACCATACAAATACCCCTCCCCATTTGTAGACTTCCTAATAATCCTTTGCTTCAGTGCTGAAGAACAATCCTTGGAGACCTGCACCATCTTGGAAACCCATTGGTGTGCTTGGTCATCATGGTTAGAACTAGCTTCCGCAACCACAAATCCTTCCCTCGTTCTCATGTGATGAAGAATAAACACTATTCCACTATTATCATCATTCTCTTTTCTAGACTCACTGCAAAGATTTGCAGTGAGAGGAGGAGGAGTCAAAAGATAAGCTTGAGGTTGCATACCAACATGTTGTTAATTCTGTAGGGAAAAAACATATGCAATCAATTTTTCTTAGCTAGATAGGTGGATTTGTATTCCTGGTGTGAAGGTGACACAATGCGGAGAAGGTAAGTGGTGGGAAGGTGACACCTCTTATCATTTCAGATAAGGGTTACAAATAAGAAAAAATATTTAGTATAGATTAATATTGGTCAGAGCAAAGTTGTTAATACAAGCGTTTAATGCATGAGTGCATAGCTATTGTTAGCTAGTAAGTGGATCAAAATTTTCTTAAAGGTGATGATGAAGTCTAGGGATGACAATGGGAAGCATGTTTAGAGGGCTGAGTGCAAAATGCCACCTAGCCACTATTTTTCATAGCAATTTAATACAATTTATTGACCTAAAAAAAGTGTCAATGAAGATTTTCCTGAAAACTTAGGGTATGCAAACATTTAAGGAGATTTAATATGATTTATTGACTTCAAAAAGAGCATTAATGAAGATTTGCGAGATTTTCCTGAAAACTTAGGGTATTTAAACATTCAAGGAACATAATGAAGATATAATTGGCTCCAAACTTAGGATACAAAAACATTGACAAAAGATTTGCTCAATAAGACGTCCAACTTATTAGCCAATAGAAAGTTTAATAAATGCAATTAAAATACTATAAAAAAATAACTAATTTACTTCTCCTATGTACAACTTTGAGGAGAACAAAAAATATGTCTAGTCAAAGGAAAACTAATTCAAGGTCAACTCTGAAGTGAACACTAGAGTCCTAGCCTTTGACATGGACTAATAAGTTGTTACGAAACATTGTATCAATATGTATATAGTCATTTGTATTAAAAGAAAGATTGCTATATTATGCTTTCGTAAGGGATAGGGCATAGTATTGGTCTTTATGTCTTGTACAGGGCATTGCCCCACCACCTATACTCTAAAAAGGTGAGATGCCAAAATAGTTATGAGTTTTTTTAAAAGAAACTTTACATGTAATTTACTTAGGAAGTTGTTAAGCCCTCAACAAGTCCCATTAATTTAAAAAAAATAAGGGGCCCTCATTAAATTTTGAAAAATATTACCTTCGTTTAAATTTGGTTTTATCTTACTTTGGTTATTTTGTTTTTTTACTATTCAATCTTGAGTATTTCTTATGAGTGATTTTTTTTGGGTCTATCTTTATGGGACAATGAATTGGTTATATGATATTTTCAAAACAAAGTCATTAGTGAAATTCCATCCATACATCTAGCTTAATGATCATGATTGTAGTTATGGGATTGTTGCATCATGTAAACTTGTTTCGTCACATTTTTCTTGCATAAGCAATGGATGCGCTATTTGAGTCTTTTTTCCCTATGGTTATTCAAAAATGTTTGCATGTTCAATTAAGCTTATTCAAGTTTATCCCTTGCTTCGATTTGCTTAAATTTGGTTTATTACTATGTTTCATCACTTTTGTTGATATTTAGTCTTCGGTGCATAAATGTGTTAGCAGGATATTTTGGCGGACTGAAATAATTCAATTAAAAGTAAAATTTTAAGAAATTCAATCCACGACTTAATAAAATACATATTAAATATTTGAAGCGAGCTTATAGTTTTGAGATTTACATAATAAATTATTTTTACAAGCCTTGAACTGTTGTTTAAAAGTTATGCAGTTTTATAATTCTCTACTCTTTGGCAAAATGAAGTTGACTTAATCACTTGGCTTTCTCATATGAATTCATTCCATGCCTTAAAAGAGTGTATATCAAAGTTTGGAGACGAGCATAGAAATCTTAATTTGAACAAAATAATTAATTTTTATCAAGCTCTTACTTTTGTTTAAAAATGTTTTTGCATTATTTTACTTGTTATCAAGTTTGATTATTATTTTCCCTAAAAAATGATGGTGGCTTACATGTAAGGGTTCTCTATTTCGTGAGATGATAATTTGGTTGGTTTCCCATTTCCAAACGATACTAGTATTAGTATTGGCTTCTAAAACTTTTGGTGATGGAACAATATGCATTTTCTCTTTGGTCGATTTGATCGAAGAACCTTGATTACTTTTACACTTATATTTGATCCTATTTTAGGATTGGTTTAATTAATTAAATTTATTTTTGAGCTTGCATTATTTCATGGTTGAGCACTTGAATCTACTTTGTTTCTTTTGGCATTCATGTTTAAATAGGAAATAAAGGTTTTTCATAAAACAAACATGTTTAAATTCTACAAACATTTGTTTAAATAATGATTATTTTTGCTCCTCAAGATTTGTATATAAGGGTTTGAATTAAGATTAAGTTTTCATTGTTTTGGAAGATTACTTGTCATATTTTTATTTTTGACACAAGTCTTGAGATATTATTGAGGGAAAATCATAATCGATGAAGAGACGAGATCATCGAGATCAACTCTTAATAGTTGGGAAGCAAGTTCATAAAAGATTGAAGATCGTGATTAGGTTAACCAATTCATCAAGAAAAGGATCAAGCTCACCATCCATAAAAGATCTCGTGGAAACACAAATAAATATCAATAGTTCAAAGTGGAGTACAGACCAAAAAAATCACAGTCAAAATGCCACGAACCTACAGAGAATTTGTAACAAGACGCCATATGGGTTTGTCTCACAAAAATGCACAATCATGGTTATACCACACATGAATGTGGAATACCACGTAATTTAGGATTTCTGTTATTCCCAAGCTATGGAGGACGTGTTATCATGAAAAGAGATCATTGAAATTAATTAGATGGATAAGAAAATAAGATCTCCCAAAGTTTTCATGGACATTATTTCACCTAATACAGTATGAGACGTCATAAGGTCATTGCCATGTGTCATGAATTCATTCACCAATTTTTAGATGGAAATTACTGGTGTTTTGGCATGAGATCAATGGGTTTACTAGATTTGATGCTACAACCATTAATCATAAACAATTCTTCCCGTAGATTTGCAAATGAGGATTATCGACGTGCTATGCAATGATCCTTGTTGGGTTTTTATATTATTTGGCTTGAAATTCTAGTCGAGGTGGATTATCTGACAGCCGAAGATATTGACAACAAGTCGAAGGTCGAGGTGGTTCGACCAGGTAAAGTCGAATTCAGAGATATTGACTACAAGTCGAAGATATTGACAACAAGTCGAAGGTCAAGGTGGTTCGACCAGGTAAAGTAGAAGTCGAAAATATCTACAACATATCGAAGAGGTCACCCGATAAGAGGTTGACAGGGGCGTGCATGGAAACTGACTAAATACTGAATGAAGGCTGACATGTAGTCGAATGGTAATATGACTTGGTAGTCAACTGTAACAGAATCCTGAGATTCACGAGATTTGTAGCCAATAATCTGTGTGGATTTGTAATCGTTTGTTGGGCACATTTCTTTAGGGTTTTTCCTACTATAAATCCTATAAAGAAGGCATTTTGTAATGTTGTAAAGGCTAATTAATAATCGTAGAATAGCCAATCTTTAGAGGTTGATGGTCATGCAGATGTAATATGAATTGGCTACAGGGTTGTTCTTATGTAAATAAAGAAGGTATGATGTTGATTATGTCTTAGGTGTAGACAAAGGTTAGGCATATAACCTTTTATTCTGAATGAATAAGATAACAAGAGAGCGAGACACTCAATGCATGTTGGTTTTCTTATTTGGGTTTCCAGGGTAAAATCTTTGTGTACTCTGTGTTTTCTTTGTCATTTACTTTCTTGTTTAAATCTTTCTTCCTCTCTTCTGCTAGATTTAGTGTGGAAGTGTTACTCATTTCCTCACATGTGGTATCAAATATTGGTTTAACAATCTTGGATCTGGGCTAAACCCTAAGTTTGGTAAGAGTCATAAGTCAAAAATCTTTAAAGATTGTGTTAAAGAATGGTGAGCAACTCGAGAATAGAGATCAAAAAATTCAATGGCGATACTTTTGAGCTTTGGAAGATTAAAATTGAAGATCTCCTTGTAGACCGAGAACAATGGGAAACACTATGTCAATGTACTATTCTGACATGTATGCCATTGAAAGAATGAGAGAAACTCGAGAGAAGGGAAAAGAGTATGATTCGAGTTGGTCTTGCAGATTCAGTACTACTGAATGTATTAGGTGAATATTTGGCCAAGAAATTGTGGGACAAGTTGGGAATCTTGTATCGATCGAAATCCTTGGTAAATAAGTTGTTTCTCAGAAAGAAACCGTATCTTCTGAGGATGAGTGAGGGTAGTTTGGTGACTGAGCATTTAAATAAGTTTAATACCAATATAATACAATTATCTTTTGTGGATATTAAAATCATTGAGGAGGAGAAATGTGTTACCCTATTATGTTCTTTTCCAGATTCCTGAGATATCTTAGTCGTGGCTATATGGATAAATTAAACCACATCAGTGCTAGTAGACATGGTTGCATCTCTACTATCAAAATAAATGAGAAGGAAGAACATGTTAGGATCGACCAAATATGCATTAGTGGTGAGAGGTAGACCAGTTGACAGAGATAAAGACAAATTCTCTGGTATACAATCTAAGTCAAAGGGTAGATCTAAATCCCTTGTTTAGTCGACAAGAAGATGTTGGAAATGTGGTAAAGATGGGCATTACAAAAGGGACTGCAAGTCAAAGGCAATGACAGTCATTACAAGATCTGATGAGAAGTAGTCGATTGAGAGAAAGATGAATCCAAATAAGGGAGGCGATGTGTACTTGGTGTTGACCAGTACACAATCAGATCAAGATGTTTGGTTGATCGACTCAAGATAATCCTGCTATATGACACCACATAGATAATGGTTCTAAAAATATGAATGATATGAAGGAGAGGATGTGTTCTTGGGGGACAAATCGAAAACTAAAATTGTCCGATGAGGAAGAGTTTGAATGATACTATAGGATGGGAGGATGAGAACCCTTCCAGGGGTGCTACACATTACGAGTTTGGAAAAAAACCTGATATATGTCAGCAAGATGAGAGATGTATGGGCACAAACTCTATTTCAGAGGGATATGTGCAAGATGGTCAGAGGTGCAATTGTATTAATGAAATGAGTTTGGATTGGAATCCTATACAAGTTATTAGGGAATTCTGACTCAATTGGATGCAACACTATCTTTGTTCCTGAAGTAAACTCGACTTCAACTCGAATCGGGCTAAGTTGATTCAAACTGACTCGACAAGTCATGATAAATTTGATTCAACCATGCTATGGCACGAGAGGATGGGACATATTGTAGAAAAATGACTTCTAGCTATGCCTAAAAAAGGTATGGTTGAATATTTTCCTAAATGTAATTTAGAATTCAAATTTTATGAACATTACATATATGGAAAACAAATATGGTTGAGGTTCCCATTTAGAGCAGCAAGGGAAAAGGGGATTCTAGAGTTGGTTCATGGTGATGTGTTTGGCCATGTTTAAGTGATTTAACTTTGTGGATCCCTGTAGTATGTTTCCTTCATAGATAATTTTTCCAGGAATACATGGATATATTACCTGAGGAAGAAAGCATATGTTTTCGAGAAATTCAAAGAGTTTAAATCTCTTGTAGAAATCCAAAAATATAATAAGATTAAGGTGCTGAGAAATGACAAAAATGGTGAATTCTATGGAAAGGAATTTGATCATTTCTACAAGAAATGTGGAATAGTAAACCAAAATACCACACCATATATCCCACAACAAGATATATTTGTTGAGAGAATGAAAAAAACATTGATGGACAAGGCAATGAGCATGCTCAATGATGATGGGCTCGCACAAGAATTTTGGGCAGAGGGATTCGACACTACAAAATATCTAGTGAATATTGTTGATGTTTTGGTAGCTGTGAGAGGTATTAAACTCCATGTTTAACCTATGACTTAGAATAGAATATTATGGAAGTAAGTGAACCATTAAATAAATGTTTTTTAACCCTAGAAGACAAGTTGGTCTAGCAGAATAAATAATATCAGAATATTATCTTCCATAAATGCAACTCATCTCCATAGGAAAAAGATAAACAAAAAATATCATTACCAAAAATTTAGGTCGACCTAGCTAGAAAAGTCACTAGACAGATTAATATAAATAGAGGACGTTTTAGCTCATTTGGAGACCCAGTCAGAGCACAATTCTTTTGGAGAGTTGCAGTTGCAGCTACAACTGCATCTACAAGGAGGAATAAGGCCCTGTGGTCATCTCTTAGTCTTGATCTCTCTCTCTCTCTCTCTCTCTCTAGCACTATCAAGTGATTCTCTTGGTGAAAATCTTGGTGATATTCTTACTAATTATGGCATAAGGTTGAGAGAGTAGTGCAACTACAACTATTGCAGTTGTGTATGGCACTTATTCTGTGGATATGGAGACTCTCTCTCTTGTGTGCTACCATTAGAGAAGGAGCACTCTACTTGTCTTGAGTTGTTGTTGTAGTTAACAACTAGGGTTTATCTCTTGGTTCTGGAGTAGTCTTGCAAGAATTATTCTAAGTAAAGGTTAGTGTGCTCGAGGGTGGAATATGTGAATTCCTATGGTTGGGTGACAATTATGTGACATTTTCTATGGTTAAACGAGCATACACAAATTTCAACATGGTATCAGAGCTGGTTTCCTTCATAACAGTCTAACCACTGGAAGGAAGATACTAAGTTTCCCCCATTTTCAAGCTCATTGAGAACTTACCGAAATCACTAATAAGGTCTCCTAAGTAGGGCACATCTCTTCCCCAGATCAGATCTGCAAATTTTTGAAGTTGAGAAAATAGGGTTTTCTCATAAAATCCCAGGTCTGTAGTGCGAGTTGCAGTTGCAGTGCCAGTTTCTTCGTGCCAGTTGCTTTGTGCCAGTTGCAACATTAGTTGTAGTTGCAGTTCCTTAGTTCCAGTTCTTTCATGTCAGTTTCTTCATGCTAGTTTCAACACCATTTGCAGTGCGATTTGCAACACTAGTTACAGTGCCAATTGCAACACTTGTTGCAGTGCCAGTTGCAACACCAGTTGTAGTGAAATTTTTTGTGAAGTATTGGGACTAATTTTTTGTTTTCCTAGTGTGCCTTACCCTAACACATCTCCAACTACCTTTAGATTACAATTTGGAGAACCTTTTAAGTTTTAAAGGTTTGTCATTGCTTGTCGTTGTTGCTAGATGGTGCCACTACTCATCGATGCTGCCGGAGGTATGTACTTATATATATTTAAACCGTATCACTATTTTGATTGTGATTGTAGGAGAAGGGATATCTTAAAATCATACCTCTAGAGGGATCTCAGACCCAACACATTTAGAGGAACAACACACTCCAGGCTTGATTTTTTTCATATGCCTCTAGCTGTTATAGAATTATTGTAATCTTATTTACATATAGTTGTATTTTTATCTATTGAAGTTATAGTAACCTCTATTCAAAGTTAAAGTTATAAGCTGACTCTAGTCAAAGTATTAGATTGATTAAGGTTGATATTTTAGAGTTTATTTGCATTATATTCTCTAACTCATATTTCTGTCAATAAAGCATATTGTATTAAGTACATGGGATAGGTTGAAGATAATACTTGTCATCTTGAGTGAAGGATACTTGGAAGAAAATCAACAACACTCATTCTTGAAGATAAGAGTCTAGGTTCTAGGTTTGATTGATTAAATTAATAAGTTTCCAATTTGCACATATCAAGTTTGATAATTGCTACATTACTAGTTGTGAAAACAATCCTTGAAAGATTGTATTAGAACTAGATACAATGAATACTTGGAAGCATGTGAGTACTATTGATACAAATGCTTATTGTACTTGGTTGCAATATGAGATAACATCTCCTCTAGGAGATACTTCTTGTTTTTCTTCCAGGCAAGTCACCTGGGTAATAATATGATGATTACCATGAGATTGACTTTTATTCTTGTTGACATAGATAAGTTCTTATGAAAATTCTATTTTACTTTTTGTTCTTGTTTTCTTGTTACGGGTAGGTTACCATGGAGGAATGATTGATCACAACAGTAGAAGAGTTTTTTTCCTATTTATTATTATTGTATTTTTATTTTGGTTCTTGTTCCAGGAAGGTCACAAGTAATGGCTCTAAGAAGGAGCTATTGTGGTTATTGTTCTGGTTCTTGTTTTTATTATTTTAAGAGTATTATTCTTGTGTACTTTTTTTCCCTTTGTTGTCCTTGTTCTAGGCAGGCCATATATGATAACTCTGAGTGAAGATATAGTGATGGTTGCATGAGACAACATATTATATGGTTTGTAGTTTGAGACATGGAGAAGACTATCCAGATAAGAAGTTGTATACATGACCGTATACATCCATGTACCAAAGAAGAAGAAGATGAAGAAGGGTAATTTTGCGAGATACATAGTATCTCATATGGAGATTGATTGTAAGGAGCATAAGGATCCAAATATGACCAAACAAATCCCTCTAGTGTAGTTGATCACTCTTCATATCATTAGGAAGAGTTAGTAGAGCCAAATGGGCCAACCCATAATTGTTGTAGTAACCAAGAAGAGACCAACGTGGTCCCATGAAAATTTGTAGGATGTAACATTGATGAGCCATATCATGAGGAGCATATGGCTGATGAAGTGACCGAGGAGGAAGAAAATTATAATGACTAGGATATATATATATTTTCCTTACTTCCAAGACCAGAAGGAAAGTCAATGGTGACTTCCAAGTTGATCTACAAGATCAAGCATGTTGCAGATAAATAGAATAGAGATGTACAAAGCTTGATTTGTGTCTAGAGGATTATCCGAGAAAGAGGGAGAAGACTATGAAAATAAAATTTCTTCAGTATATTTATACCAACAAACATGTAAAAAATATGTTGACCAAACCTCTATCAGGGACAAACTTGGAGTGGTCCAATGTTTTTCTCCAATAGTGAGAATTGATGTATTCCCCACTAGCGTGAAGTGATGTGATCCCCAGTAGTGGGAGCTACCCCAACCCAGATTGATATGATAATCCAATGTAGGCTGGTATGTTACCCTAATGCAGGTTGGTATTCTACTCCAATGCATGCTAGTATGTTACCCTAGTTCAGGTTGGTATGCTACTCCAACATAGGATGGTATGTTACCCCAATGCAGGTTGGTATGCTAATCCAATGCAATATGGTATGTTACCCCAATGTAGGTTGGTATGATACTCCAATGCATGCTGGTATGTTACCCTAACATAGATTGGTATGATACTCCAATGCATACTGGTATGTTGCCCCAACATAGGTTGGTATGCTATTCCAACACAAGCCAATATGTTACCCCAACACAGGTTGGTATGTTACTCCAACAAAGGATGGTACACTACTCCGGTGAAAGTGAAAAACTTATTATGATGTGTGGATTCATGAAATTCAAGAAGACAATGGAAGAGGTGTGCAAAAGATGTGATGATGATCGTGCCAAGAGGAATACCTTCCTCATTAAGAGGGAGTGTTAAATTTTTGAGTCATATTTTGTGTGAGTTGACGAGTTACTAGTTCTGTATGAAACTGATCCAGATGGATATCGGTGGCCACCCACCTTTTCCAACTGGCTAAAAATAGCGTTCTGACATTTTTGGCAATTTACTATTTTTAGCAGTTTTTTGGGTCCTGAACTTCTGGAGCCGTTTTGAGGCCCTAAACGACGTTTTTTGGGGTATGTTGCGGTTGAAAAATTCCATCATGGAATTTTGTCAAAAATTTTGTAGTCCTCGGATAGATCTTTCCAATGAGCTATCATACGCCTAAAACAAAGATCATATGCAAAAGTTACGACCCCGGGAAGTTGATGCACCAACTTACCCAAACGAGGCCCACATGACTTTTGGCGCTTCATCTGCTAGGCTAGGTTTTTGGATGTCTAGGACTTTTGTCATTCCCGTCTATTGTAAAAAGGCCTTTCGAGCCTCATTGTAATCTTCTTCTTGCGAATGCGCGCTGCTGTCACATCTCTTCTCAGAGATAAGCTGCCACCATTCCAGCAAGCTTGTTTCCGCTGCATTTTACAGTTTCAACTTATTTTGTTATTTAATAGAAAA
>JASDQU010100832.1:254408-272822 GCA_032191745.1 Picea mariana
ACCAAACAACTTGTAATCAACCTGTACCATAAATAAGTGCATCCAACCATGTACCAAGTATGCACCAATCATGTGTTAACTACTCATCAACCATGAATTATCAATATGTACCAACATCATCAACTATATGCCTCATGTATGTGCCAACTCATCAACTACTTGTCTCAACCATGTACCCAATATGTACCTTAACCAAAAGCCCTCATCAATTTAATCATCCAAATATGGTTTGTAACTATGTAATAGACCTGGTGTATATATGGTTTGTAACTATGTAATTTAATCATCCATATATGGTTTGTAACTATGTAATAGACCTGGTGTATATGATCACATACCTGCAAAACTTCCTTAATTTTCACAACAAGAGACTAGCATTTTCATCAAACTTTTCTTTAGTCTCACAAGACTAGTTTGGGATTAGTCAACAACCCTAACTTGAAATAACCATAACCATGTACCTGTAATGAATAAAGATATGAAAGTAATATAAAATTTTCTTCTGTTTGTTTTATGCAATTCCTCCATGTTTCACTACTTGGAACCTCTCAGAAAAGGGGTTATAGCAAAAATGGCATACCTTGCTGAATTCTGGCTTATTCTAGAGAGCGACCTTGTAGAACGTGCCCCGCACGAAATATGTTTTGAATGGATATGAAAATTTTACACAACATACTACAGACTGTACTATAACTAAAAACGTTTTTCTTACTAAATTTGCATCTGTTATGAAAAAGTTATGACGTTTTTACCCGAAACACCTGTTTTAGACTAGTTTCAGGACTAGCCACAAACCCTATTTTCCACGGAGTGTAACTCCAAAAATACAATGACGCACAAGATTATTTTCTTACCATGGATACTTGGATTTTTTTCCTCAAAGGCCTATCAATTTCACAGAGTGAATCATTCTAGAAATAACGTTATTGTGAAAATGGTGAGATGACCTGTAAATAACATACCTTAGAAAGCATCATCAAAAGAATTTATCCTCCCTTGTATTCTGACTTTATTTTCTTCACCTTCCCCTTGAAATTCAACTTATATATCCTTTGGTTACCTCAGTCACTGATATATGTTAAATATGCTCAAGTGCGATCTAAAATGAGAGAGCCTTGCCTCTTATTTATACTCTCCAAATAGCATCTTCTAGGTCACTTAACCCATTTCTAGGTCACTTAACCCATTTATAGGTCACTTAACCTATTTTTCTCATTTTTAGGTTTAACCACTTTCCATAGTTAGAAAGTTCTCCATTACTTTATCATTTAAATATTCCTCGTTGACTTTGTCACCTCACTTTATCATTTAAGCAATCTTCTTTGATTTTTTCACTTAACTTTATTATTTAAATAATCCTTCTTGACTTTGTCACTTTACTTCATCATTTAAATAATAATTTATTCTGTGCAATCTCTTTGATTTCTTTGACCTTTTGGGGCTTCAAGCCAACATATGAGGGTCCTCCAACTTCGTAAGGCCATAACTCTCAAGCCGTGAGGAGTTATGTGACATTCCACATACCGCCAGAAATGGCATGACATGTACTATCCATATAGAATAGTATTACCTTCAAATATATTAAAACACATACCATTATACATGAAACAACCTTGGGTCCATTACCCAAACCTTTGTGCTACCAGAATTCTCTACCAGACTTTCTTCAAGGGTTGACATCAACGACAACCAACCTTAATCAACAATAAATAAAGGTATGAATTAATAATAATTAAACAGGTGTGACCCCTTGTGACTCCCAATTATTTCTTTTAATAATCATCAAACAATAAAATATAAAACTCAATCATTTGATTCCAAATATACCCTCCTTGTAACTCCCGTTTTCATAATTATGATCAAATATTTTAAATATCAACAAAATATAATATGACCATATCCAAAAGTATCATATCCATGTTGTCCCAAAAAGACTACCTAGATATATGCTTGTTGTCCAAAACTTTGTCAAAGTAAAAATATTTTATTTAACATGAAAAATAATATTATCCAATGTCAGAAACCATATTTACTATGAGAGGAATTTGGCTTCTTTTCACTGTTGTGCCCTTTTGAATTTTTTGTGGCATCCATTGGCTGGTTGGAGCCTTAAGGATGAATTGCACTGATACCATGAGAAAAATAATCCTTAATATGAAGGCATGAAGACACATATTTGGAATATTCTTTGGATGAGATGGAGTGAGTGTCTATTCATTTTCCCTTGTCCTTCACAAGCTTGGGGAAATCTGTTTTTAATCTTTTACTGGCATGTGATGACTACATGAGTGAGACAACATGATCATCTTGGGAAATTTGATTCTTTGGTGGTGGAGGGGGTAATGGAAAAGAAGTAGTAGGACAACTATGATGATGAACAATAGGTTGGTGGACAATCTCTTGCCAACCATCATTGGAGGGCGGTTCTAGTCACATTGATACACGAGGGGGGACTAGGATGCCAAAACAATTTTGATGTTCTTGGAAGGGAAGTCTTTCAGGTCGGGGATGGAATATCCCTTGGCCTACTAGGTTGAAGAACCCAACTTGGAAAATATGGTTCAATTCCTAGGGGTCAAAATAAAAATGTATGGAGAAATGAGGTCTTCTATGATCCCTCTACCAATTTTCCTTGCCTTTGTTACCTATACCATTACCGCTTCTGCTGAAAAATCTCATCCTAAAGACATGTTCCAATTATTTATGAAAACTGTTGATAGTCCATGCATCAAATCTACCTAAATAAAATCAAAGGTTGGCTCTATCATCCTCAACAGAAGCACATGCAATCAATCCATTCATCATATTAATCAAACTAATAATTAATTGTTGTTGAACAAGGAATGATAGGGTTATTGGGAAGATGAAGGGTTGGTAATGAAAAAAAAGTGGTAGCATGGACGGGGACCACCAACAGATACTATTCAAGAAACATAGATGCAAATTCCATTTCAAAACAATACTCTCATTTCCAATTTAAACACCAGTCACTTCCTTCTCCTTTTTATTATTTCTTTTGAAATGTCATTTACAATAACAGAACAAGGAATCAAAATGAATCTAGGAAGATGGTGGGCTTGTAAGGAGCAAAAAATGGTATAATGAATGAGAAATGAAATGGACACTCATTCCATTAAATAAAATAACATTTGTTATTTTAAAATAACATACCCTTAATTGCAAAAACCATTTTAAACTGTAGGCAATCTCAAAGTTAAAGCCACAACAAATTCTATATCAAACCCCAAGAAAAACTCTAGGATGGTCAAACTCAGCTAGTCAATTCCTATCTTTCTTTTCCGAACGACAACATAATTTATACACAGACTTTCCATAATTCCAACTATCAACAATCATATACAGAGCGCTTAGAGAAGACATGAGGAGGCCAAGAAAAAGAACATTTCATTGAAATTTAACATTTACATCAACCAATTTCAATTGCTGCATAATGGACTGGTTCAAAACCTTTTATTCTAAAAATCAACTGACTCCAAACATCACCAAGCCAAAACAACTATAAAAATTTCTTCCCATTGTACAATTTACTTGTTTTATTTGCAGAGTTCTTTTCGTATGATGGAATATCAACATAATTATTTTCCATTAATTAAAAGGACCACATCAAGCATGTAACAAGGCCAAAAAATATTCAACATATGGGGCTGGTATCTATTTCCATTATTTTCTATGTGACAGGTCGGGTTCGAAAACTTGGTGTTCTTTTTATTTTTTCACGATACAGTATTCAAAATGCCAGAACTCTTGTAGGTAATCAACCAATGGACCAAGGAGGTATGCAAGAATCAAATCTCTCAACCATCAGGTCAACATATAACCCATTCAAAACTCAAGTTCAAGTTTACACCAACCACGAAAAGGGAGAAAAATGTTTGAACAACCAGGTGGGTAAGACAACTTGGAAAGAGGGGTTTGTAACATGAAACTGAAATCTCCAACAAGGTTTGACACAGTAGCTTCCAAGGTGGCCGCGAGGTAAAAACCAACTTTGCATTCATTTAAACTGTGGAATGGTGTCTCGTCAGGGCCACAACTCTCTCGTGAATGGAGTAGGAGGTAATAATAACCACAAAGAGAACCCAAAACACAACTATTCTGTTTTTTACCATAAAACCCCTCCAAAATTCTATCTCGGGACGTGGGTGATAAAAAACAAAAATTGCCATAACTCTATCAACAACAAGGAGCAATAATAACCAGTGATCCAACTTGGCACAACCATAACCAAATACTTTCACATGAAGGAGAATTAAAAAAAATTCCAAAATGCAGTATTCAAAACACCAACCAAAATCATTTGCACAGATAGAATACACATCCAACCACCATATCTTTCAGAAAGCAAGCACTCTACATACGAATTCTAAGAGCCAACACATAGATTCTATCTAGAACGAGGCTAGAATGATGAATGGAAGGGAGAGAGTCACCATACCTGTGAGTAAAGCGCCATAAAGAACCAAAGACCACCACTATTCTCCAACGACCAAGCAAAACAGAGGAAAACTAACCAGAGAAACCAAATGTGCAAGAAGGTGAGGGTGGTGAGCTCGAGGTGGGGGTAAGAATGATGTGCAATAAATTCACATCTCTTTTCCACCCACTCATTAATTTCCATAAACCATATCTAGGGTGTAATACATCCAAAACTTCGTCATTTGCATTAATCAACCATAGTAAAAAATAAACATGTCACTTCCACTTCACAAGATTGAAACGAAAACCCTCTTTTCCATAGTTTTTATACCAGCATAAATTATGTAATATGTCCCATATTTCTAACAAGTTCCACTTTGCAAGGATTATTTTACCTCAAAAAATTGCATAAACCATATCTATTGTCCACATAATATAACTAATGCCATGAATGCAACATGATATAACCAAAGTGAATGTGAGTTGAAATTCAAATTTTAACCATATTCCAAATCATATGCATAGTAGTTATAACCCATTGCTTGTCACTTTCTTTCGACTTTTAAATTACCAACCCTTATTATCATTGATTGCATGAGAGAATTTGTTTGAATTCTTGTGTTTTCTCAACTGTAATATGCTTCGTAAAGTTTTCATGAGTAAAATTCAGAGAAACGTTTTTTTTACCATGATCTATAAGGGGGTCCCACTTATCTAGTATATTATTAAGTATATGTATATAAATAAATAGGCATTGCAACGCATTTGCAGGCAGGGGTATTATGTTTCACTTCTGGGAATCAAAAAATTGGTGAATCCAGAGGGAAAGTTGTTTTTAACAGATTCAAAACTCAGTATGTCTGGTTTCATAGAACAATATAAGTTGATGATAGAAAAAAATGTTGAAGAATAGTTATGCAATAGGGGGAAAAATATGGCTTAAGGGAAATAATGAGACGAGACTTTGGGAATAACTTATGGAAAGTGGTACGTATGACAGGGGTTGGTCCTATATGGATAACATTCAAAAACTATGTAACATATAATACTTCTAAAAGTTTAAGGGAGAATGTTTCTTATTTTCTCTTTAGATCTCAAGATAGAGGGAAGAAAGGGATAGCAGAAGCAGGGAAGAAGACAAAATCAACTATCCTACAACTGTGTTGAAGGCATAAAGCAATTTCAGTGATGTATGAGAGGAGGACATCATGAAAACTATGTATACNGACATTGTTATGGAAAAACTATTCTAGACTTTATTTATGATAAATAAAAAATAAAAAATAAAAAAAAAATTAAAACTCAACAAAACAACATAAAAAGGAAAACAATAAAACAAAATACTATATACATAAGTCATTTTAAACAAGCGTTGATAATTAGGCTGGTTCAACGTAATGTTTCAAGTGGGAACCATTAGTGATGTAAGAGAACAATTACTCTTCCAAATCCTTTAGAAGGTATGAGTTTTCACTTATGATAAAAACGATTTTAAAAGGACCTAGCCATAGTTTTTGGAACTTTGAGTGTCTTCCTCAGCATGAACTGAGTCCGATACTAGGAATTTTTTGTCAATATTGAATTCAACAACTTTTGCTCATTTGTTAAAATAAATTTTCATAGTTTGCTGCCTTATCTTTATGTTCTCTAAAGAAAAATTACTTTCTTCTTCTAGGGATAACAATGCATTTATCCTTTGGGGAGCATTGGAAGAATTTAATTCTTCAATATGAAACATCAGTCGTAAGGAGGACATCTCAAGATTAGTAGGAAGAATATCCTCTTGGACATATGTGAGCTGAAAGAGAGTATATCATGTGCTTGTCTTGGTGGTTTTGCGATATTCCCAGAGAGTGTAAGTGAGAAGTGTGTGCCACTTGCGAGGTTTATCCTCTATGGTCCTCTTGATGATTCTAACCAGATTCTTGTTAGTGGACTCATATTTCCCATTTCCTTGGGGGTAATAGGCTGATGGAGTGAAATGTTTGACCCCTAATTTAACCTGATGCAGGAGCATCGCTCCACCTTGGAACATGCCAACTATCTAGAACATCCATGTGCATTTAGAGAGGGGAGAGGCACCGACCCTCTCATTTTTCCCTCTTTTTGAAAATTTCAAATGTAAAATTAAATGAAATCAAATGTTGAAAGGCTGGAAGTGTTGATTTGATGCCTTTGTACAAGTTGAGATAAGGTCACCTTTAATAGCTGACAGGATGATGGGATCGAGATCTGATTCGAACTAGATGGCCATTGAATGTAATTCAATGTAATTAATGAGAGTTAAGTGAGTTGGAGGGAGAACGTGAGGAGACCCTCTTTTGTAAAAAGATATCTTGTATCGAAATGGATTCATTAGAGTAAGGGGTAAGGAGAGGAGAGATTCAAGACTCTGTATCAATCCAAGCTCACACATTGTATTTGACATTATGATATTAATACAAATGAATAGGTTTCATTATTTATCAATTGTCGTGTGGTGAATGTTTATGAATGTTTGTGTGTTTATTAGTATGATGGATGGTTGTTTCTGAATTTTTTATGTGCGTTTATGAATTCCATGGATGTATGTATGTTTTCCCTTGCAGGAATTAGATAAATTTCACTATATGTTTGAGAGTTTGTTAAGTTTTTCCAGGTTCTTTAGGTTGTGCAAGGTGTGCACGAAGGAGTATTGAACTCTGTAGCCAACGTAAGGAGTGCATGTATGAACTCTGCTTTGAGTTCAGAAAAGAAAGTGTCAGGAGGGAACACCAGAGAAAACACAACTTGAGAGGAGCCTCGAGGTTTCTCAACCCCTTGGAGGGGAAAGTCTGTGTAGGAGAAAGCACACCCAGAGTTACTGAACACTCTGGAGAAGAGCTCTGCAAGGAGTGGATTGACTAGGAGGCTGCCAGGAGGGCACAAAGAATCCTTCTAAAGGATAAAAAGGAAAAATATTTTTTAGGAGTTTCAAGCTACAATCAAGCTCGGGAGAGACAATGCAATGAGTGCACAAAGTGGTGCAAGGTGTACATAGATAACCGTTCAAGTATAAGTTCCCTGAGAAAGATCCTTGCAAGGAGCGCACAGGGCCGACATTGAGAAGAGTGTTGAAATATTCCTAAGGAAGGTGAGTGAAAGGACAGTATGTGGGGAAATCCGTCCTAGACCTCAACCTGAAGAAACTGTGCAAGACGTGCACTAGGATTCGAAACCATTCAAATCCCAAATCTTAGAATAGATAGCGACTACAAGAGTTGTGTAGGAGGGACCTATAAAACCTTCTAAGTGTGAAGGGTTGGAGGTGTTCATAGGAGGCACTCGAGGTTTGAATCACCTCAAAGTAGATAAGATCCGAAGAGACAACATTTCTAAGAATGCCAACGTAGTGACCAAGTGGTCAGGCTTGCAGAGGGAGGTTCAAAGGCCACAACCTTAGAGTATTTTAAAATATCCCAAGTTTAGGAGGAGCGCGTAGTAGCATGGAGGAGGAGCCACTGGCACCACTGTATTGGTGGTGTGGAATGATATGGATCATTGGTTAGGAGTCCAACTAGAGGAGGAGTGTGCACAAAGGGAACGAGGTCCCCACCTTGGATATGGGTGTAGGCTACAACAATCGTTAGATTGAGAGAAGTTGCACGAGGGATAACATTGGAAGTCCTTCGAACTTCGCGCATTTAGGATTTTGAAGCACAAAGGAGTGGGGATTGTCGAATTCCCAAGGCCCGAATTCGAATCAGGTTCATTCATTGGTGAAGCGATGTGTCAGTGGATTAAGGTGGTTAAGAGGATTGACCATTCAGAAAGAAGAAGGTGCTAAGGGTTACAAGTTTCCCGAAGTTCCGAATGGGAGCACATCATAGCCGTCAACGTAAGGTATACGTGGTGGCAGGTAATGCACAGAATGAAGGATAGACACTCCGAGAGAGTTGGGGTGTGGTGTATCAGAAACCTCCGAAGCCTGGAGGCCCGAAGTGTTCAAATATTCAAAGAGGGAGCAGGGGCTTAACAAGAGCCTAAGGGTCTCACAGGACTTGCGCCTGATGATAAAAGGGGCATGTGTAAAGTAGTTTTGGTTTCCAGTAGGGGCACGAAGTGCTAATCCAGCTTAGAGATTTGAAGATCCTTAGACCAGGAGGTTAGTGGACGGATCCATCTGTTTCCTTTCATAATGTAAGAAACCTATCTCTATCACATGTCATGTGTTTTGAACAACCACTGTCAACATACCAACCATGTTTCTTATTCTTAGCTTGTAGAGTGAGTGTTCATTCTTCATTGCTATACTGATCCTTCTTTCTTATCCATGTCCTTTTTTGAGGTTCTTGTCCATGAATATTGTTATTCTGTTACGGTTCTCTAGGAGGGACTTTCATTCTTCAATCTTTGGCTATGTGTCCAAAATTGTTACATTTGTAACATTCCACTTCAGTGCTCAAAGATTCAAACCTGTTGTAACTTCTTCTTTGTGTTTCACTAGGCCTTCTTGGATAACCCCTTTGTGTATGACTTTCAAAGTTGTTTTTGTTCCTGTTGTTAGCTCTTCAATTCATAGATTTATGTCCAAAATTATTACATGCATAACATAAACCAAAAAAGATAGTTTGATACCTGGGAGTTGAAGATCTTCTAAAACAAGGTACTCTTATAAATTCCACTTCTTTCTGAGGCCTATCTGTTGGTTGTTGATTTTGAAATCTGAATCTTCTCGGTGGAGGACTGTCCTTGTAATCTTCCTTATATATGTTCCTATCCCCCTTGATTGTTTCTGCATAGCTTTTTGGATATGTTTATTGCTCTATTCTTTTGGAGATTGGTCCTTTTTTTGTCTAATTGTATCCAAGTCTGGACTTGTCATGATGAGATTTTTGACTGCTGATAATTTCATCCAAAACTTTTGAGTTGTTCTACATATTTTTCTTTTGAATATCCTTTCTTAATGTGACAATCTCTGCTTCCAAATTTCCAATGATCTTGTCTTTTTATTCTAGATGTTCTTTGAGTGCTTCTTCAATTCTTTTATCTTCTTCTATTTGAACCTTCAAATTTGTGATCATTTGTTCTAGTTCTTGAGTGTCTTCTTTCTTGTCTAGTTCTTCTTTTAGTTTCTTGTTTTTCTTCTTTTCTCTTCTGATAAATTCTATGGCACACATTAATTCCTCTTGGTAGTCAACTTCCGCCTCTTCAATTTCTTCTTCGAATTCTTCATATTCTTCTTCGGCTTCTTCATATTCTTCTTCAGAGTATTCTTTATCAGAGTCTTCTACTGCCATGAATAGAACTCTTTATGTATCATTGTCACTGACTTTATCTTCATCTAATGATGAGATGTCTTTTTTGGTGCATAAGCTTTTCTTGAAAACTTTCTTTGTGGTTCTTTTTCCTTTATATGTTTGTTTTCCTTTTGAGTAACCTTCATTATTTCTCTTTTTCTTATAAGGACATTTGTTACCAAAATGAACAATACCATCACAATTAAAAAAAATTAAAGGAAGCTTACCTCTATACCTATCGTCAGTTCCCTTGTTCAGTCTTTTGACAAAGTTGGCCACTTCTTCATCATCTCCCGAGGTGTCACTACTGCTGCTATGTTCTTCTTTTTTCCTTCCCTTTTGCTTTGACATTTTGGATGCTTTGAAGGATGCTTCTTTTATATCTGGATTTTACTATTCAGTTCTCATTTCATATGTTGTGAAGATTCCATGTAATTCATCCATGATTATGGAGTTTAGATCTGATCTTTCTTCTAGTGCTGATATCTTAGGGTCAAATCTCATAGGAAGAGATCATAGTAATATTTGAACAATTACAGATTCTTTGATTTCTTCTCCCAATCATATGATGAAATATCAACATAATTATTTTACATTATTTAAAAATACCACATAAAGCGTATAACAAGGCCAACAAATATTCAACATACGGGGATGGTATCTATTTCAAGTATTTTCTATGTGACAGGTCTGGTTCGAAAACTTGGCGTTCTTTTTATTTTTTCATGATATAGTCTTCAAAATGATAGAACTCCTGTAGGTAATAAACCAATGGACCAAGGAGGTATGAAAGCATCAAATCTCTCAACCATCGGGTCAACATATAACCCATTCACAACTCAAGTTCAAGTTTACAACAACCACGACAAGGGAGAACAATGTCTGAACAACTAGGTGGGTAAGACAACTCAGAAAGCGGGGTTTGTAACATGAAACTAAAATCTCCAACAAGGTTTGACACAGTAGCTTCCAAGGTGGTCGCGAAGTAAAAACCAACTTTGCATTCATTTAAAATGTGGAATGTGTCTCGTCAGGGCCATAACTCTCTCGTGAATGGAGTAGGAGTAAGAATAACCACAAAGAGAACCTAGAACATGATTGTCCCTTTTGTTTACCATAAAAAACCTCCATAATTATATCTTGATATGCGGGTGATAACAAACAAAAATTTCCATAAATCTATCAACAACAAGGAGCAATAATAACCAGTCATCCAAATTGGCGCAACCATAACCAAATAATTTCACATGAAGGAGCATTAAAACAAATTCCGATTTGCAGTATTCGAAACACCAATCAATATCATTTGCACAGATAGAATACACATCCAACCACCATATCTTTCAGAAAGAAATCACTCTGCAAATGAATTCTAAGAGCCGACACAGATATTCTATCTAGAATGAGGCTAGAATGATGAATGGAAGGGCGAGAGTCACCATACCTGTGAGGAAAGCACTAAAAAGAACCAAAGACCACCACTATTCTCCAACAACCAAGCGAAACGAAGGAAAACTAACCAGAGAAACCAAATGTGCAAGAAGGTGAGGGTGGTGAGCTCGAGGCGGGGGTAAGAACGATGTGCAATAAATTCACGTCTCTTCTCCATCCACTCATTAATTGACATCGACCATAGATAGGGTGTAATACATCCTAAAAATCATCATTTGCATTAATCGACCATATTAAAAAATAAACATGTCACTTCCACTTTGCAAGAATGAAACGAAAACCCTCTTTTCCATAGTTTTTATACCGGCATAAATTATATAATATGTCCCATATTTCTAACAAGTTCCACTTTGCAAGGATTATTTGAGCTCAAACAATTGCATAAACTATATCTATTGTCCACATAATATAACCAATACCATGAATGTAATATACCATGAATGAAACATGTTATAACCAAAGTGAGTGTGAGTTGAAATCCAAATTTTAACCATATTCCAAATCATATGCATAATAGTTATAACCCAGTGCTTGTCACTCTTTTTCAACTTTTAAATTACCAGCCCTTATTATTATTGATTGCATGAGAGAATTTGTTTGAATTCTTGTGTTTTCTCAACTGTAATATTCTTCGTAAAGTATTCATGAGTAAAATTCAGAGAAGCGTTTCATTTTTACCATGATCTACAAGGGGGTCCCACTTATATAGTATATTATTAAGTATATGTATATAAATAAATAGGCATTGCAATGCATTTGCAGGAAGGGGTATTATGTTTCACTTCTGGGAATCAACAAATTGGTTTAATAGATTCAAAACTCAGTGTGTCTGGTTTCATTGACCAATATAAGTTGATGATAGAAAAAATTGTTGAAGAATAGTTATGCAACAGGGGGAAAAATATGGCTTAAGGGAAATAATGAGATGAGACTTTGGGAATAACTTATGGAAAGTGGTAATTATGAGGGGGGTTGGTCCTGTATGGATAACATTCGAACAATATGTCACATATAATACTTCTAAAAGTTTAAAGGAGAATGTTTCTGATTTTCTCTTTAGATCTCAAGATGGAGGGAAGAAAGGGATAGGAAAAGCAGGGAAGAAGACAAAATCAACTATCCTACAACAGTGTTGAAAGCAAAAAGCAATTTCAGCGATGTATGAAAGGAGGACATCATGAAAAATGTGTATACCTTATTTCTTATTGATCAACAATACTTACAGAATGACATTGTTATGGAAAAATTGTTCCAGACTTTATTTATGATAAATTAAAAAAAAAAACAACAAAAATCTAAAACTCAACAAAACAACATAAAAAGGAAAATAGTAAAACAAAATACTATATACAGAAGTCATTTTAAAAAAGCGTTGATAATCAGTCTGGTTTAACGTAATGTTTCAAGTGGGAACCATTGGTGATGTAAGAGAACAATCACTCTTCCAAATCCTTTAGAAGGTATGAGTTTTCACTTAAGATAAAAGAAATTTTAAAAGGACCTAGCCATAGTTTTTGGAACTTTGAGTGTCTTCCTCTCTCAGCATGAGTTGAGTTTGATAGTAGGGATTTTTCATCAATCTTGAATTCAAAAACTTTTTCTCATCTGTTAAAATACTTTTTCACAGTTTGTTTCCTTATCTTTATGTTCTCTAAGGAAAAATTCCTTTCTTCTTTTAGGGATAACAATTCATCTATCCTTTGGGGAACATTGGAAGAATTTAATTCTTCAATATGAAACATCATTCGTAAGGAGGAAGCTCCATATTAGTAGGAAGAATAGCCTCTTGGACATATGCGAACTGAAAGGGAGTACATCATGTGCTTGTCTTGGTGGTTTTGCGATATTCCCAGAGAGTGTAAGTGAGAAGTGTGTGCCACTTGCGAGGTTTATCCTCTATGGTCCTCTTAATGATTCTAACCAGGTTCTTGTTAGTGGACTCATATTTCCCATTTCCTTTGGGGGTAATAGGCTGATGAAGTGAAATGTTTGACCCCTAATTTAACCTGATGCAAGAGCATCACTCCACCTTAGAACACGCCAACTATCTAGCACATCCACGTGCATTCAAAGAGGGGAGAGGTGCCAACCCTCTCATTTTTCTCTCTTTTTTTAAATTTCAAATGTAAAATTAATTGAAATCAAATGTTGAAAGGCCGGAAGTGTTGAGTTGATGCCTTTGTACAAGCTGAGATAAGGTCACCTTTAATGGCTGACAGGTTGATGGGATCTAGATCTGATATGGACTAGATCGCCATTGAATGTAATTCAATGTAATTAATGAGAGTTAAGTGAGTTGGAGGGAGAGCTCGAGGATCCCCTCTTTTGTAAAAAAATATCTTGTATCGAAATGGATTCATTCGAGTAAGGGGTAAGGAGAGGAGATATTTGAGACTCTGTAGAAGTCCAAGCTCACACATTGTATTTGACATTCTGATATTAATACAAATGAATAGGTTTCACTATTTATCAATTCCTGTGTGGTGAATGTTTATGAATCTTTGTGTGTTTATTAGTATGATGGATGGTTGTTTCTAAATTTTTTTATCTGTGTTTATGAATTCCATGGATGTATGTATGCTTTCCCTTGCCGAAATTATATATATTTCACTATATGTTTGAGAGTTTGTTAAGTTGTTCTGGGTTATTTAGGTTGTGCAAGGAGTGCACGATGGAGTATTGAACTCTGTAGCCAATGAAAGGAGTGCATGTCTGAAATCTTTTTCGAGTTCATAGAAAAACGTTCCAGGAGGGCACACAAGAGAAAACACAACTCGACAGGAGCCTCAAGGTTGCTCAACACCTTGGAGGGGAAAATCCGTGCAGGAGAAAGAACACCCAAAGTTAATGAACACTCTGGAGAAGAGCTCTGCAAAGAGTGGATTGAGCAGGAGGCTGCCAGAAGGGCATGAAGGATCCTTTTAAAGGAGAAAAAGAGAAAATATCCTTCAGGAGTTTCGAGCTACAATCAAGATTAGAAGAGACAATGCAATATGTGCACATAGTGGTGCAAGGTGTACATAGATAATCATTCAAGTATAAGTTCCCTGAGAAATATCCTTGCAAGGAGCAGACATGGATGAAATTGAGAAGAGTGTTGAAATATTTCTAAGGAAGGTGAGTGCAAGGAGAGCACGTGGGGAAATCCATCCCAGACCTCAACTTGAAGAAATTGTGCAAGATGTGCACTAGGATTTGAAACCCTTCAAATCCCAAAGCTCAGAATAGATAGTGGCTACAAGATTTGTGTAGGAGGGACCTATAAAACTTTCTAAGTGTGAAGGGTTGGAGGTGTTCATAGGAGGGACTCAAGGTTCGAATCACCTCTAATTAGACAAGCTCTAGAGAGACAACATTTCTAAGAATTCCAGCGTAGTGACCAAGTGGTCGGGCTTGAAGAGGGAGGTTCAAAGGCCATAGCCTTTGAGTACTTTAAAATATCTCAAGTTCAGGAGGAGCATGCAGTAGCATGGAGGAGGAGCTAAAGGCACCATCGTATCGGTGGTGTGGAATGATCTGGATCATCAATTAGGAGTCCAACTGGAGGAGGAGTGTGCATAAAGGGAACCAGGTCCCCACCATTGGATTTGGGTGTAGGTTACAACAATTGTTAGCTCGAGAGAAGTTGCACGAGGGATAACAGTGGAAGTCCTTCAGACTTCACGCATTCAATATTTTGAAGCACAAAGGAGCGGGGACTGCCGAAGTCCTGAGGCCCGAATTTGAATTGGGGTCATTCATTGGTGAAGCGATCTGTCAATGGATTAAGGTGGATTAGAGGACTGGCCATTCAGGAAGAAGCAGGTGCTAAGGGTTGCAAGTTTCCTGAAGTTCTGAAAGGGATCACATCGTAGCCATCGATGTAAGGTATACATGGTGGTAGGTAACGCACAAAATGAAGGATAGATGCTCCGAGAGAGTTGGGGTTTGGTGTATCAAAAAAATTCGAAGCTCGGAGGCCCGAAGTATTCAAATTTTGAAAGAGGGTGCAGGGGATTAACAGGAGCTTGAGGGTCTCACAAGACTTGCGCCTGATGATAAAAGGGGCATGCGTAAAGTAGTTTTGGTTTCCAGTAGGGGCCCGAAGAGCTAATCCATCTTAGATATTTGAAGATCCTTAGACCAAGAGGTCAATGGACCCTAGGTGAGGGCGGGGGTTTGCATCAAGCGGTATTAGAGCTTAAATTTTGTTTGTAGATCGTAGGCAAAGGAGGAGACAAAATAGATAGTCGGATACCATCAAGTGGTATCAAAGAGAAAATTTTCTTGTAGACAATAGGAAAAGGTAAAAAGAGATAATATGATAACATCAAGTAGTATTAGAATTTTAATTTTTCCTATAGATAGAAGGTGAGGGAAGGCAGGGTGTGAATTTTCTATGTGTGATTGCTTGCAAGTGTGCAACATCAAGCGAACATCCAAGTGGGTTATAGCTAAAGATGGAGACCCTCTCACTTGTAGAGTAGACAACAAACAACCAAGTGGGATAAAGGCAAAGGTAAAAATGGATACTAAAATCCATAGGAGAGGTTGAGAAAGAGGAGACTGCCAACAGAAAAGAAAGGAAAAAATTGACAGGGAGCTCAGTGAGATAAGATAATAACTGGAGAGGCTAGCATTGAAGATGCAAAAAGAATCATAGGTACGTTGGAGGTACGAATGACCTTTGATGAGAAAATAAAAGTGACATGTTCATAAGTTGTTGGCTCGGAGGTAGTGCCAAGATTTGAGGAGGTGGATGAGGCATGCTGAAACCCTTAGTGACACAAAAGAGGAGTTGTTTTTCATCTATGAGCCATAATTCGGAGAAATCCTCAGTGATGAGGAAAGGAGATCGAGAAGATATATCATAGAATTATAGGAGGGAAGCGATGAGCATTCAAATTTTCGAGTGGGCAATGAGATGAGATCGATTGATCTCATAGACTACTAGAAGGGCATGAGAGAAATCCCAATTTTCCAGGTGGGCATGGGAGGATACTTGAACTTAGCTGAGAGTTCATATCAGCAAGGTGTGTTGATGGAGAAGGATAAGGTGTGTTCTGATCATTGGGGGAATACATATATTCCTTCAGAGAAACCGAGTTGAGGCCAGAGCATGTGTTGCAGATTAATCAACAAAAGGATAGCTAGTTGTGACTGTCATAGAGGAGGAAAAGGAGCATATACTAAAGTCTACCCCAGAAGAAGAAGAGGAAGAGAATTCAGATGACATGCTCACTCCATGGGAGACATTGTTGAAGTTGTTGGAGGTTTGGCTAAACAATCTAGAACCAGAAGAAGATTTCCAGGAGATAGTCATGCAGATCGAAGCAGTATACCAACATGAGGAGCAACTAGAGGAAGATGGAGTTGTACCAGTAGAGGAACTGACAAACGTTAATCTATCAGAGGAGATATTTGAGTAAAAACTCAGTGATGAGATTGCAGTATTGGCTTCTGTAGCAGAGTGGAAAGCTAGTGCCACAAGAGATGAAGGTAGCATGGGAGATCAAGTTGATATGCCCATTGATCAACATGAGAAGAAGGTGCAACAAAGAATATTATCAGGGATCCAGCCACGGATAGAGGAGGTGATTGAAGAGGTAAGGAGGTCGATGTTGAAGTCAACACAAGAAGATGCTAGCAAGGAGAAGCTAAAAAAAAGGAATCCTGCAAGACTGGCAGGGAAATAATAACAACATCAACAAAGCACATGAGTAGGAGGACAACTCCAAAGGAGAGTTTGGGATCCAGGGGGATTTCAACAACAGAGAAGAGGAGCTCATTAGATGGAGCTCATGATTTTCCCAGTAGTGGAGTATGATGTAGGAGCATCACTCCACCTCAACACATGCTAGCTATCTAGCACATCCACGTGCATTAAAAGAGGGGAGAGGTGCCAACCCTCTCATTTTTCCCTCATTTTTTAAATTTCAAATGTAAAATTAAATGCAATCAAATGTTGAAAGGATGGAAGAGTCGAGTTGATGTCTTTGTACAGGTTGTAGATAAAGTCTCCTTTAATGGCTGACAAGCTGATGTGATCTAGATTCGATTCGGACTAGATGGCCATTGAATATAATTCAATGTAATTAATGAGAGTTAGGTGAGTTGGAGGGAGAGCTCGAGGATCCCTTCTTTTGTAAAAAAATATCTTGTATCGAAATGGATTCATTCGAGTAAGGGGTAAGGAGAGGAGGGAGATGGGACTCTGTAGTAGTCCGAGCTCACACATTGTATTTGACATTATGATATTAATACAAATGACTAGGTTGCATTGTTTATCAATTCCTGTGTGGTGAATGTTTATGAATCTCTGTGTGTTTATCAGTATGATGGATGGTTATTTCTGAATGTTTTATGTGCGTTTATGAATTCCATGGATGTATGTATGTTTCACTTGCATGAGTTAGATAGATTTCACTATTTGTTTGAGAGTTTTTTAAGTTGTTCTGGGTTCTTTAGGTTGTGCAAGGAGTGCACAATGGAGTATTGAACTCTGTAGACAACACAAGGAGTGTGTGTATGAAATTTTCTTCGAGTTCACAGAATAACGTGCTAGGAGGGCACACCTGAGAAAACAAAACTCTAGAGGAGCCTTAAGGTTGTTGAACACCTTGGAGGGGAAATTCTATGCAGGAGAAAGCACACCCAGAGTTGTTGAACACTTTGGATAAGAGATCTGGAAGGAGTGCATTGAGAAGGAGGCTACCAGAAGGGCACGAAGGATCCTTTTAAAGGAGAAAAAGGGTCAAGATCCTTCAGAAGTTTCGTGCTACAGTCAAGATCAGGAGAGGCAATGCAATGATTGCACAAAGTGGTGCAATGTTTACACAGATAACTGTTTGAGTATAAGTTCCTTGAGAAGGACTCGTGCAAGGAGTGCATAGGGCTGAAATTGAGAAGAGTGTTGAAATATTCCTAAGGAAGGCGAGTGCAAGGAGAGAACATGGGGAAAGTCGTCCCAGAACTCAACCTGAAGAAAATGTGCAAGACGTGCACCAAGATTCGAAACCCTTCAAATCCCAAAGCTTAGAAGAGATACTGGCTACAAGAGTTGCGTAGGAGGGACTTAGAAAACATTGTAAGTCTGAAGGGTTGGAGGTTTTTAGAGGAGGCACTCGAGGTTCAAATCACCTCGAAGTAGACAAGCTCTGGAGAGACAACATTTCTAAGAACACCAGTGTAGTGGTGATCTAGATTTATGTAGGAACATAATGAAATACAAAAATACACATAAACACAGAGATGCAGTGGAAATAAGACTTCATTTCATTAATAACAA
>JASDQU010100832.1:313002-323401 GCA_032191745.1 Picea mariana
CTTTCTCTTAATCTTCAAAGTGTCTAATTGAGAGCCAATTGTTCCTAAAATGTCTGTTTTAAAATTTTCCAAAAGGTTTCCCAATTCGACTCTAGTAACTCCACCAGATGTGGATG
Organism: Picea mariana; assembly: GCA_032191745.1. Classification (NCBI taxonomy): domain Eukaryota; kingdom Viridiplantae; phylum Streptophyta; class Pinopsida; order Pinales; family Pinaceae; genus Picea; species Picea mariana. The sequence continues at coordinate 313,119 of JASDQU010100832.1, forward strand.
CTTTGGTATTTTTATTGACTGGTTCTCTCACACTTTTTGCAGTTTTCCCCTTACTTCTTGAGTAAGTTCTACAAAGTTCACTAATTGCTTCAATTTTTTTTTGATAAATGTCTCCTGAAGCCATTAAGTTGAGAGTATCAATATATTCCTCTAAAACTCCTTTTAAGAAAAGAGTCTTGATTGCTTCATCCTGGAGATCATTATATTTAGATTTTTGAAGGGTATAGGTAAATCTTTCTAAAAAATCCTCAAGGCTTTCTTCATCTTGTTGTTGCATTTTAAAAATGTCATTCCGAGAATCCTTGGTTCTGCAATAGTCCTGGTACTTCTTTAAGAATTTTTCCTTCATATCTTCCCAAGATCTAATGCTGTATTCTCCTAAACTCATGAACCAACGTAATGCAGAATCTTTCAGGGTGGCAGGAAATAATTTCAACTTATGTGCATCCTGGAGATAGTTATAACTCCTGCACAGGATGTCGAACTCAAAAAGAAAGACATCTGGGTCTTCACTATTTTTCCCATGGAAGGTTGGTAGTGCTGAAAGTGGGATATTTTTCATATTGACATTCTGGACTAAATCCAAGATAGGAAACCCAAAGGTGGTTTCTGGGGTTAACTCATTCTCTGCTTGTTCTTCTCCTTCATTTTCAATATGAAGTTCCCCATGTAAATCTCTCCCTCTTTCTCCCATGTTAAAAGGATTACCAAGAATTGTATATGCAATCCGATCTTTCTTTGGTGAGGGTGTGAAATCCCACCTTTCTGGATTCTTTTTATCAGAGTTGTTATCTCCTATTGGTCCTTTTGAGGATTCTATGGCCTTTGATTCCACGGTTGTAGTTGTTATCTGCGAAACTACAGAGTTAGGGTTCCCGAGAAAAGCTTGTATTTTCTCTGGATCAACTATGTCTTCTAGGGCTGGATCACCAAGATTCTGAATTTGTTGATGTATGGTGTTTTCTGGTTCTAGATTTTGTTCTATGGTTTCCTCAGCTAGAATTCCAGTCTCAGTTTCTATTGCTTTTTGGGTGGAGGTTTCTCCTTTTTGTTGTTTTGTATTTCCCCTAAATCTACCTCTATGATCTCTATTTCTCATGAAGACATGCTAAATGAAAGAAAAAGGAACTAAGATTGAGTTTCAGAGTACCTGTGATAACTGATATGTCGGTTCTCACCCTTGTTCCCATAGCTCCTCTGTCATCAACCTGCTAACATACCACACCAAACTAAGTGCATTCTAAAAATAATCAAGACAACTATCTAACTTACCTTTTAAACAGCTCCCCGTCAATGGCGCCAAAAATGTCAGGCTGCTATATTAAAGATTTTAATGACCTGAAAACACTAAATTGTCAAACCAGGGTAAGTGAACTTAGAGCTGCTACACTGTATGTGCGGGTAAGATTCTAATTCCTATCTAAAGACTATTCTTAGAAGAAAACACAAACTCACTCTTAGAAACTGAACCCTAATGATTATCTTGAAACTCATCATCTCCTAGTTTAATTCATCAAAGGAAAATAGTACTGTGCTTAAGTGCAGGTACTTCTATTTCTATTCTAATGTGATTTCACAAGACTATCTACCACTATCTTTAATCATCTAATCATCACTATTTCTATCTAAACCATGACAGAAATATCATTTCCTAAAATCCTTTTAATCTAAACATCGAAAATAAGTCTAAATATATCCACAAGAAAGATAAAGAAATATCCTATTTACCCTACTGGTACTGGAAGCTTCCTCTAATTCAATTGCAACCTAACTATCCTAACAGAGCAGAGTAATCTAACTATCCTAACAAAGCAGAGTAACCGAACTATCCTAACCAAAACAAAGTAAATTCAAACTCGCATTCTCTTTAATTCACGTTCAGATGGAAAACTGGAAACAAAGCAAATCTAGTTTATGCTTTAAATTCTACAGGAATCAACCATGCTTTCAACACTCATCAATGTAGAGGATACTAATATGCTGGAAACGATACAGTTGAAGAATAATTAAGCAAGAATCTGAACAAGTTAATTCCCAAACTCAAATAAGCTAACATGCATGCAAATCCTAAGATACTAAAATAAACTAACTCTAATATAGAGAAAAGCAGCGACTTGAACCTGTTGGCGGGCCCAACCAAGAGGTGCAATCGCCGAAAGGAAAACCAGAACTACTCAGATCATTCTACGCAAACACTGTTCATGCTTCACACTCCATTTACTCAGAAAAATAACTCAAGTCATATAACAGCGAAGTAACATAACGCATAAGCAGATTGTATTAGCAGAAATGTATATCATAGCATAACATAACCAACGTTTCTTAGGAGCGATCATCTGTTTATATAGATCCTCCTTGAAAATAGTTTAAAACAAAAATACATTAATTCAAACGGATCCCAGATCCGAAAATAACTCAGAATCAGTTAAAAACGGTCTTCACATCTTCATGACACGCAGTGTCATGAAGTGTGAGTCATGAAGTGTGAACAACTCAGTTCTATAATCTCGCCTTGAATAAGCATATGAGTGATGACTCAATCTATCATGTAAATCTCACTGTCTACCACTCTGGCCATAACGCGCGGATCTTTAGCAGCTTCGTTGGTATCTCCACTGGGTGCGAGCTGGTACCTGGTACTGGCAAATCCTATTTCAAATAGAAATAGTACCTAACTCATGCCACATTAGTTTCAATATTAATTTAAAGTATCAAAACACATAAAAATGACTTGAAACATAAGAATACCTTGTAGCCCCATCTAGTGGTAAAGAGATGTCAATTGTGTCATAACAAGGCCAAAAGGAAGTGGTACTAGGTATGGAAATGAAGGTCTTTTTGATATGATGTAGGCAAAACATAGTCAAAACTGGAGACTAACAGTGGGTGAAGGGGACCCCACTGCATTTTATTGTTGATAGCGGAAGCCAAAAAAACCTTATCTTAGCAGAGGTCGTTAAACAGTTGGGATTGTTGACAACACCACACCCGCATCCATACAACATCAGGTGGCTTCGGCAAGGACAAGATCTCCATGTTAGCCAACAGTGTCGGTTTTCATACAGCATCCAACCCTTCAAGGATGAGGTATTATGTGATGTTTCCCCACTGGATGTCTTTGATGTTCTCTTAGGCCAACCATATATGTGGAGACGCCATGTTTTTTATGAGTCTCAACCCCGTAGAGTCATTGTTACTTTGGGGGGTCATCTCTATAGAATACTAGAGGTAGTTCCAACTATTCTTCCACCTAAAAAGTGTCGCAAGGTAGTATCTCATACTGCAAAATTCAGCTTCTTCACAATATGTTCAAAAGGGGAACATAAGGACACTCCAACCACTACAGCCTTGCCCCCTACACCTTCTATCCAACAGAAGCAAGTCGACAAGGTTGCAGCAAAGCACAAAGATTCCTTCTTCACACCTTCCTCTCATGTAGCTCGACTTGTTGAACAGCCTCAGCTTCAATAGGTTCATGACAGACTTCCACAAACTAACTAGTGCAACGTCTCCAGCAATACAAGCAGCTCACCAAGATGCAGATCCAGCAAACGCTTTTCCCTCTCCCCGGGGAACTCAATGCAATGGATACCATTGATTCCTAAGGAGGGAGTATTGATCCAGGTGGATATCGATGGCCACCCACCTTTTTCAACTGGCTCAAAATAGTTTTCTGGCAATTTTGGCAATTTACTATTTTTAGCAAGTTTTAACTTCCAAGGCCATTTTGAGGGCCTAAATGAAGGTTTTTCAAGATAAAGGTTCTCAATGATATTTGAATGCATGATTAAGCCCCCAAAATGAATCTCCTCAATGATACCTTTCCAAAAAGCTATCATACGCCTAAAACAGATATTGTATGCAAAAGTTACGACCCTGGGAAGTTGATGTACTAACTTACCCAAATGGGGCCCACATGAATTTTGGCACTTCATCTCCTAGGGTTAGGTTTTTGGATGTCTAGGGTTTTTGGAATTCCTATTTATTGTAAAAATTCCTTCAGATCCTCATTGTAATCATCTTCTTTTGAATGCGAGTAGCCGTCACATCTCTTCTCAGAGATAAGCTGCCACCATTCTAGCGAGTCTTTCACTCTGTATTTTTACAGTCTCTGTACATTTCTTTCATTAATAGAAATTATGTATTACTATATATCTATGTTTATGGTTGCATCTCTGATACATTTATGTTATATTATTGAATATCTATGATATCTTTGTGCATTTCTCTATTGTATCTACGATCTTATTTTGTGCCGAAAATAATCCAGATCAGTGGATGCGCACGAGTGTGTGTGAGGATCTGAACTTCTGTTGAAAACACCGCCCACACTAAGAGGGGGGAGTGAATTAGTTTGAATACTTTTCTAACTTTTCTTCTTTTTACAAGTTAGCAGTTAAAACATATTTGAACAGATTAAGAAAAATCAAATCATAATCACAATGGACACAGAAAATATGAGATGTTTGTATATAATTTATATGAATATATGTGAATATAATAATAAGGATTTTCCCAAAACCAACTATTTTGTTTCAACACCAACTGAATTAAGGAGCACCAACTCCTCGGAGAGCACCAACTCTCAAGCAAGACCCATCTTCCTGCAAGACCCAGCTTGTTGATAGAACAAAGTCTATCCAACTAGAGTTCAACCAACTCTAGTAGTAGTGATTCATTAATGAATCAATTATGTTTCATTATCAGAGGTATACAATAAACACTCATCACGACACTTCATCTTCTGTCTGAAATTCATGTCTTCTTTACTTTATCTTTCCTATGATATCTGTGCCTTCTTCACTTCATCTTTTCTGATATCCGTGCCTTCTTCACTTCGTCTTTCCTCTGATATTTGTGCCTTCTTTCACTTCTTCTTCTCTCTGATATTGGCATGTACCTCAGGTCCGCATCCCCTTCATTTTTCCCATGGGCCACTCTTTCTCAGAGAGCCTCTCTTTTCAAAAGCCTATCTACTTCTTGCACAAAGCACACCCTCTAGTGAACCAATAATGGTTCCATTTATACTTTCTTATGCTCAGAACTTGTTTAATTTATTGAGTCGACCTGTGCAATAACCAACTTGTTTATTAACAACTTTGGGACCACCATAGATCATCATTTTGGGTATTCAGTGTTACACCTGGCATTCCCTTTCCTTTCACAAATTGATCATAGACATGGATCGATTTCCTTCGTCTCTATGATAATAGAGCTTGGTGCTTCCTTCAAACCATGTTCATATGATCAATGGCGTAGAACCACAGGCTTAACAGATTAAGCAGTGCATTACATTATGCCCTTTAAATTGCTTTACCATATGACCAATGGTGATGACCAAATGCTAGGCAAGACGAGCTCTTGAGTGCTTATCACATCAATGGTCATGATCCAATCTTATGATGAGATGGACGGCTAACGGAACTTCAGAACTTCGCCCTTCAGGTCTTTGTGACTTCCAACCTTTCAAATCTCTCAAATATGATATCGCCGAACAGATCATACCATTCACATTTATATCACGGAACTAGATCAATGGTCATGTATGATCCTTGGACCTATACTCTATTGCTTAATCCAACGACCAGGAATTAATCAAGCGTTGATATGGATGGCCACCTTTTACTCTGTGACTTCGTCCATTATGCTTATGCTATCCTTCCACTGTATTTTGATCAACGGTTGAGGATGCATCCGAACATCAGATCGACGATCGAGATCTCCTTCGGGTCTCTGGACTTCATATATTTCGAGTCTCAACCCCTTCTTTCCTCTATACATCAATCTTTTGGAGCTGACAAACTGCTAACGCATGTCCCTCTCAGATTAACAATTGATATCTCCTTTCGCGTCTCTAGGATTTAGAATTCTCAAGACTCAACTTTCATCAAAGTGTGATCAATGGTTGGGAATACTCCAGAGGAGATATTTCATATTGGATGACTTATTTCCGCTTCGAGACTTCGGCGTTCAGGACTTCGGCGGTTTCAAACAAACGCAACTCTATTTTCCTACGGAGTGATCACCTATTGTGGTAAGTCATAATACGATGGATATTGCTTGTTGTCGGTTAAAATTTTGTCTTACTCTATCCTTCCACTGAAGTGAATCGATGGTTGAGAACACTCCTGAAGTGATCTTCAAATCGGGCGTCTCGTGTCCACTTCGGGTCTTCTACATTCGGGACTTCAGGACTTTGGGCAAATGTTGGTGGTAAAACTCCTAAAGAAAAACTCTTGGAGTGACGTAACTTACTTGCATCACTTGATGATGTGTCATGAGACGAGAAGCTGCCACGTGTCACTCAAATTCGTGATTGCACGTACCTAAAATTTTTATTTCAACTTGAAACTTGTCGTTCTCTGACTGTGCCATGTGTCCTTGCTGACGTAGACTGCTAACTTGGTCTACCACAGTTTCTTTCTGACATCGACATAGATCTCTTGATGTGACACATGTTCATATCCTTGATCTAATGGTCAGGATAGTATCCGAAGGGTATCTTAGATTGATGGCTGAGAGAGACTTCAAACCTTCGTCCTTCGGGACTTCGAGACTTTTGACATTTATCCATTATAAAACTTCAGAAGCAATTCTCCCAGAGTGACGTAACTTACTTACGTCACTTTTTGACATGGAACAAGCCAATTTCTTCTTGACACATGTCATCATTCGATTATGCCATGTCTATTTTTCGATGTGGTTTGTCACATGTCTTTGTTGACGTTATCTATTGATGTAGTCTGTGCTCTGCCACATGTCCTTGTAGACGTCGTCTATTGTGTGTCCTTAATGACGCAGTTTTCTTACCAACAACCATGATCCAACGGTCATTGTATTTCCTTCAAATATGATGGTCCTTATTCATTTCAGATTTCTGGGCTTCGGGTATTTCGAATCTCAAACTGAGTTCTTGAGGTGATATTTCTCTGGAGCGTAACCTCCTTGCAACTTTATATCCGAAGTGAATGTTTTTCGTTGATCAGGATCTTAGATCTACGGCTCGATATTTCTATGATGCATTTGTGATAGATTATCATGTCCTTCCACTTAGAATGATCCAACAGCTGATGGAAATTCGCACAAATGAGATCTCATATCTTATCTTGCTTATCCTATCATTCCACTTGAAAATGATCCGATGGCTGAAGGGAATTCGGGTTTGATCCGAAAATTGATGGGTATTCGGATAATCAAACTTTTATCCCTTTTATATTATCCTATCCTTCCACTAAAAAGTGATCCAACGGTCGTGAGGACACTCGAAGCAGATCAACAGTCAACGATGATTGTGGAACCACAACTTGCGAGTGATTTAACTCATCACCCAAACTCTGCAATTGGAATTTGTGCACTGTTGGTGAGTCAACCACAATCGTTGATATTCGAAGCTATAAGATCGGAAGGTCCTGACTTGTTGCGGGATTGGAACAAGCGTGATATTTACTTCTCCTTTCAATCTCTGCAATATATCCCTATCGTAGATTTGGCGATTGTGCATCTGACGATCAAAATTTAATATGACTTAAACTAATCGTTATTTGGATCAACTGCAATCATAGATCTTTGAAGCTATGTGATCTGACGATCTAGAAAGATTGTGGGATTGTAACTGGCGAGTAGTTTAATTATGCTTTCTCTCTCTGCAATTTATCCCTGACGTTGTTCTGACTTGTTGATCCGATGGTCACGATCCTCCAATGGTCCTCAAGCCCACGGTCACTCATATGACTGATGTCTGTTATATTTAGACGATAAACATGGTCAACCTTTATTAGACGGTTGTTGAGGATTCTTCACTCTGATCAGACGATTGTTGAGGCTTCTCGTTATGAGCTTACACATTTTATATGCATTGGTTGACTTCTCAATTTTCCATCGATCCCGACGACACTTCTGCAATGCGCTCTTCCTCCACTAACTCTCCTGAGCTTTAATAACTGTTTGTGCATTATTTTATGCATTGATAGTCAGTTGCTAATTCTCCTGAGATTTGATCATAGGAACAGTGTTGATCCTATTGTGATCAACAATAATCACGAATTGATTCATCCTGTTCGCTTCTTCTGCTACCTGATATATTGTGCAATGTGCTCTTCCTTCTGATATTCAATCTTCATATTGTTCGCTCCTCCTCCTGAGATTGCGCTTTTGATCTCTGCATATTGTTTGACATCTTCTACTAACTAATATATTGTTGACATCAATGACAATCTTATCTGTGGTAATTCATCATTAACAATAGATCATCACATCGACTGTTGACATCAATGAAAATATGTCCAACAACTCCAACTCTAATCTTATATGGTTAAATAATGATCTAGAATTACCTTGCATATATAAAAGAATCTCTAAAGATTCCTGTAAAAAAATGTTTAATACTAAATTGATCAAGATTTTTAGTTTCCAAGACCTAATAATTCATGATTGTTTAATGAAGAGGTTGATTCCAACCAAGTGACTTGTATTCATAAGCTTGTTAGTACCATGGTAGATTACGTTATATTTAATTTCCCCGTGTATAACCAAATTGTTAATTTTGACATCTTAAATGCCCATGAGTTAACCTCTGATCACAAACCCTTAATCTTAACTCTAAATGTTGTCATGCATAAAAATCCTATAAGAAACTTCTAATAATGGAAAGCACATTATATTCAAGAAAAATAAAGTCGATCTTTTTCCAAAGGATTTGAAAAATGAATTATATCTCTTGATAAGTAAAATCAATATTAAAGGCGTATATCACAACTTTACAACAACACTCTCAACTTGTATAAACAAGTACTCTCTTGAAACTTCATGTAAAAAGGAAAATCACATGACCAACTCTTGGTATGACAAAGATTGTAATAATTTTAGAAAAATAATTAGGGAAAGTCCTTAAAAGTTGACAAGTTAAATAGTTACAAAGAACTAAGTAAAATAAAAAGGAGAATTTATATAAATATAAATCAAGAGAAGCTTCTACATCTTTCCAAATTCAATCCTAAAAAAATATGGAGACAAATTCTAACTCAAAAAGCATAAGAAAATAATATGATTCCATTGAGAGATTGGAATTTTCACCCTAAGAATCTTTATGAATATTGTAAGGTTGTGGATGAAACCCAAACCCTTATTACTAACTTAATAGGATTTTATTTTGGAAGACATTGAGTTTGGGGTTAAACAACTAAAGAAAGGGAAAACTAAAGAAATTGAAGGCTATCCAATGGAAATCCTAGAAATTCAAGGCTATGAATGTATCCCTCACATTAATAAGCTCTTCAATATGGAAACCAAGAAAGGTTTTCCTAAACCCTGGAATTAGAGCCTCATTGTTCTTATCTTTAAGAGTTGAGACAAAAGTAACCCCTCAAATTATAGGACCATTACAATTATCACTCTTCTAGCCAAGTTATATGGAATTATTTTGAAAAAGAAGATAAACATATGATTCTAAAGTTAGGGAAAAGGGGATAAAGGCCAAGCTAGCTTTAGAAAATCGTATTGAATCATGGACCACTTAGTTACTCTTAGGTTTACCATACAGTAATTTTGAGATAATAAAATCAATCTCCTTTGTTTCATCATTGACTTTAAGAAATCTTTTGATATGGTGCCTAGAAATAATATTTGGATAGATTAGAAGAATTAAAGTTTCATTTTTATTTGAAATTTGTTTCTTTAATATTATATGAGAAAGTTGTTACTAAGTTCAAGAATTTTAATGAGAGTTGGTTAAAAGAAATTAATTTTAATATAGGGTTCCTTGTCCCATACCCTCTCTAGCATTTACATTGAAAAGTTAGAGGCTTGTTTAGAAGAAACAGGTTATGTTGGTACTACTTTAACTAAAATAGTCATCATCATTCTTTTTTACATTGACGACATTGTTCTTATGGTAAGGTGTCCCTTTGATATCAACAAGTAACTAAGAATTCTCAAATATTTGTGTTATATCATCGGTATGTCAATAAACACTTATAAAAAAAAGGTTATGATAATCAAATCTAAAAATATCGCTTCACTAATTTTTTGTACGATAGTAACAACTTAGAGGAAGTTAACTCATAGAAATATCTTGAGTTTGATCTTGATCACAATCTTAAAAAGAACTACAGCATTGAGAAAAGGATTAATGGACAATGGAAAACCTATTTTGGTCTTAAGAACAACTATAAATCAATAGATTTATGGTTCTAGGAAAAAATAAATTCCTCTTTGAGGCTCTCATTACTCATATTATCTTATATGGATGTGAATCTTGGAGATACAGTATCTCTAGAGAATTTTTC
>JASDQU010100832.1:323421-342446 GCA_032191745.1 Picea mariana
AATATGGAGACAAATTCTAACTCAAAAAGCATAAGAAAATAATATGATTCCATTGAGAGATTGGAATTTTCACCCTAAGAATCTTTATGAATATTGTAAGGTTGTGGATGAAACCCAAACCCTTATTACTAACTTAATAGGATTTTATTTTGGAAGACATTGAGTTTGGGGTTAAACAACTAAAGAAAGGGAAAACTAAAGAAATTGAAGGCTATCCAATGGAAATCCTAGAAATTCAAGGCTATGAATGTATCCCTCACATTAATAAGCTCTTCAATATGGAAACCAAGAAAGGTTTTCCTAAACCCTGGAATTAGAGCCTCATTGTTCTTATCTTTAAGAGTTGAGACAAAAGTAACCCCTCAAATTATAGGACCATTACAATTATCACTCTTCTAGCCAAGTTATATGGAATTATTTTGAAAAAGAAGATAAACATATGATTCTAAAGTTAGGGAAAAGGGGATAAAGGCCAAGCTAGCTTTAGAAAATCGTATTGAATCATGGACCACTTAGTTACTCTTAGGTTTACCATACAGTAATTTTGAGATAATAAAATCAATCTCCTTTGTTTCATCATTGACTTTAAGAAATCTTTTGATATGGTGCCTAGAAATAATATTTGGATAGATTAGAAGAATTAAAGTTTCATTTTTATTTGAAATTTGTTTCTTTAATATTATATGAGAAAGTTGTTACTAAGTTCAAGAATTTTAATGAGAGTTGGTTAAAAGAAATTAATTTTAATATAGGGTTCCTTGTCCCATACCCTCTCTAGCATTTACATTGAAAAGTTAGAGGCTTGTTTAGAAGAAACAGGTTATGTTGGTACTACTTTAACTAAAATAGTCATCATCATTCTTTTTTACATTGACGACATTGTTCTTATGGTAAGGTGTCCCTTTGATATCAACAAGTAACTAAGAATTCTCAAATATTTGTGTTATATCATCGGTATGTCAATAAACACTTATAAAAAAAAGGTTATGATAATCAAATCTAAAAATATCGCTTCACTAATTTTTTGTACGATAGTAACAACTTAGAGGAAGTTAACTCATAGAAATATCTTGAGTTTGATCTTGATCACAATCTTAAAAAGAACTACAGCATTGAGAAAAGGATTAATGGACAATGGAAAACCTATTTTGGTCTTAAGAACAACTATAAATCAATAGATTTATGGTTCTAGGAAAAAATAAATTCCTCTTTGAGGCTCTCATTACTCATATTATCTTATATGGATGTGAATCTTGGAGATACAGTATCTCTAGAGAATTTTTCAAGAAAATTTGAGAAATTTTAGAAGCATTTTAAAAAATTTAATCCTAAAACTAAGAAAAATACATGTTATATGATCCTCCTCTTAGAAGTTAGTATTTCTCCCATTGAGAGTATGACGGTGACTACGTATTGAATGTACAAGCATGAGATAACTAATATGAAATACAAGACTCTTCCTAGGATTAATTCTCACTCTAGTCAAAATAACGAATGACTTAAGAGGGGATGACATAAAGATGTTAATTCTTGGCTAACCCATTGGAGAATGGGAAAAGAGGTCACTCTACAAAATATTGATACCATTAAAAATACCATCACATCTAAATTTAAGGAGAATATGTGGTGCAATGAAGAAATATAGGACAAGAGAATATTAATTTACTATAAGAAGGTCATCAACCCCAATCTAGAAGACAAAAAGTATATTTTTGTTATAACTAGATTCAAGAAGAAAATCAGCATTGCTAAAATAAGAATGAATTCCCACAAGCTCCATAGTGAAATAGGGAATTGGACAAATCCTAACATGTCATGTGATGAAATATTTTGGCATATTAGTGATATTAATAAGGTAGAGGATGAAAAATAATTTCTCTTAAAATTTCCTATTTATACCTACATTAAATCTTAATTTCATAATATTTGTAACACTATATATCTTCATAACATATTAACTCACCAAAACTATAGAGATTTAGGAAACATTCTCTCCAATCTCTTCAATCATAGAAACAAAATGTTAAGGTAAACCAATTAATTCCTATTCATTATTCTTAAAGGTATAAGAAATCAAAGTTGGTCTCGATGGATGATAACAATCGTCATCATCATAATCATCATCATCATAGCTTATTTCATAGTATCGATTATATTCAAATCTTGTAACACTGCAACAAAATGGTCTATCACCTTAGTTAGAGATCAATTAGGCATTTTTTAATTATTTTTTATGCTAAAAATATCATATTCTCATTAACAAGGATGTATCTAATTTTTTTTATGGAATTTTTGTATGAAATAAAAAACTTAAATAACCATGTTAAGTAAATCAATAGTAGCAATCATTTTAATGGTTTGATTGATGTGGGAAATCCCACTCATGAGTAGAATTCAACACCAAAGTCCAAAAAACAATCTCTCACTGTATTTTCATTAGCAAACATAGGCTTATATAGCTTTACATCAAGAGAAATAACTCAACAAACTAAGATATATCTCATTAAAATCCTAAAAACTAGCAACTAAGCATAATAATAGAGATAGTTAGAGATAGTATTTCAACTACCCCATGAGAATAGGAAACCAAGAAGGAATCAACAATAAACTCTTATGTGCATACACAAGGTAAATAATAATATGATTCTAAGTACTAAAAATCACAATTATATGTGAAGTACTAAGAATCTACTAATAACTAGAATCTGTATCATTCCTCTCAATAATAGAAGTATTGACCTCCAATGCTTTTAGGACTGATGGAAAATGTTGATGCATCTAGTGTGAGAAATCCAACAACCCTAATGTAGAATTTGACCTTGCTTAGAAACAAGGTAGGAAGTAGTGGATCCCTAAAAACTTTGGCAAGATAAGAACTACAATTGGAATTGCAGAAACAAAAAATTGCCCCATAAGATCCAAATAAGACAAAACCCTACAAAAAGATTTGTGGAATGGAGAAATTTTTTCTCGGCGATGTGGATCAACAAGATTGAACCTAGATTCAAATTGGGCAAGAAGAACACTCAAATACAACTAAAGCACTCCCATCAAACAAGTTGTTGAAACCCTTTAACAACATACAAAGTAGTGTGATCCAAATGACGAAGTTATTGAATTATAACAGAGTGATTCCAAAATACTCCAACAAAACTATAAGTTGGGGACGTTAAGTCCCAGAGAAAATACCAAGACAAGACATATAAACTCCCAAAGTCATGTATGCAATAGCATGCTTGTGAAAATGAATATAAATAAGTGGGAAAAATCACCACTTAAAGTAGCATTACAAAGAAGCCCAAGGCCTAAGAAAAATATGAAAGAGAATAGTTATCCCAATGTCAAGGAATTTTCATTGTTGTGACAAAAACCAAATATAGGCATGTAGCTAGTAATGTTCAAGCCTTTTGAATGTAGAATCCAATTGTGTAGATGATGTTGAAAATAGTGGTGAGACACTAAAGCTATGGAAAAAAGATAATGAAATCGTCTTGGAGTGGAATAAATCATCATCTTCTTTACATGAAGGTGTGAACCATTTTAGAAAGAAACATCTACTTCTTGACATTTATGTGGAGATTTTGTTTTCAAATATTTCTACTGAAATATCTTTGTGATTTTATCATCTAAACATGTTGATTAACATATTATATATCATCCAAGAATTCATTTTTATCATTCTAATTTATTGTTGGAAAAGGGTTCTCCCTCCACACTGCATGCACTTCAATAGACAATATATCATTATGGGATTCATTTTTCTCAATATGATTTAGTGCTAGAAAAGGATTCTCCCTCCACAGTACATGCACTTCATATGTCCTATATCTCTATGTAAATGTTTATTATTCAATTGGTGTCATAATTTCATTCGCAAAGGTAAGTAGTCCTGTATAAGAAATCATAGCTCCATTATAAATGGAGTACCACTCATAAATTGAAAAAAGTATACCATCTCTTTTTGGAGATGGTATCTACTTAATTTCTAGAAGCCTCTCAATACATCAAACACCACCAATATAAGAGCATATTTCTTGTCACAATGTGACATTCATAAATTGCAAAAAGTCTACCATATCTTTTTGGAGATGGTATCTAAATCATTTTTGGAAGCCTCTCAATACATCAAAAACCACCAATGATAATAACATGTTTATTGTCACAATGTGACATGGCCCTTTATCTAATTCTAGTCATCATTGCAAAAACATTCTAGAGAAAAACATAAATCTACAGGTGTGCACTCATTAGTATCAAGCTTTTATGTTGGCATATCTTCTATGTAGCTCAGGATACCACTAAAGGACACATCCATTCGTTTTACAACATATGGCAACTCAATAAATTGGTTTATCTTCTTAGCTAGATGTTTAATATTGTAATTTAGGTTGCACTATTTTTTTAAAAGTGAAATTTCACCAATTTGGATAAAATTTAAATTTTTGAAAGAAATTTTGGTTTTTTTTTTCATATTTTCATTAAAACTAAAAAATTTGTACCCTAGTTTATGATAATAATTCTCTATATATTTATATTTTTCTCTTAGAAATAAAAAGTTTCCATGAATATATAATTGGCTTTCTTAACATTCTTTCCAAATCCATGATCATGTATCATAAATGTTAGAGAACATTTGATACATCTAAAGTTTTAGACAACTATTGATACTCTTGGGAATACCATGAACTTATATTTGAAATCATATAAGTATTTATGAGACAATATTTTTTAATTCTTGACTTTTTTTGTTTACTTATTTCAAACTGTAGATGGTATGCCCCCATGGTATACCATGTTGTATATAGTGTTTCCATGTTGGAGTTTTGTAGTGAGTTGAAGAATTTTTTTATGTATTTCTAAAGATAGTTTTCAATGTCATTGTTTTTTGTTGCATGTTTCGTATAATTTCTATTAAAGGTTGATTTTGTTGTAGATGTTCTAATATGGAATTTATTATTGTTATTTGTCAACAATACACAAGTGACACTTGTGTATTTGTGTTGTTTCCTAATTTTCAAGGTAATAACAAAATATTAATGGGTTATCACCTAAGATAAATGATAAGTTTTTTCTCTAAATATGATTTGATCACCAAATATTTTGATAAGTTGTGACTTATATGATTTGAAAAAACACATTTCTAGGTTGGGGTCATTAGAGATCTTCAAAACACTATCAAACATATCCAAGCAATTCATATTCCAACATTGTTGGTCTCTCCAACTATTATGTACCCCCTTTCGTTGTAACCTAACACCTATGTATTCCCTTGATTAGTATACAACACAACTGGTTATGGGCTCTCGTGGCGACCCTACCCATATCAATATGGGTGATGCAGTGTTTAACTCCCATGATGGGCTTCTTTCAGAGTTGAGAGAGGATCCTAATGACCACCATACAGACCTGAAGGGGGTCACCCATCCTAGGTCCCTTGGTGTAGCAGAAGTAGAGTATCTCATGGAGTTGGATGTGGGTAATCCCACTTTTGAGTAGAGTTCATGACCAAAGTGTGAAAAACAACTTTTGATTGCATTTTTGTTAGCAAACATAGACTTATATAGCTTTACATCAAAAAAACTTACTCAACAAACTACAAAAGAAAATCTCAACAAAATCCTAAAAACTAATAACTAAGCACAATAATAGAAATAATAGAGATAGTTAAAGATAAAATCTCCACTACTCCATGAAAATAAAAAACCAAGAAAACATCAACAAGAATCATCTATATACACACAAAACAAATAATAATATAATATTAAATATTAAAAATCCCAATTATATGTGTGAAGCACTAAGGAAAACTAATATCCTTATCATCAATAACAATTACATTCACAATATTGTTCGAAATAATGTACATATAAACATTATTATTTGTATAAACATTATTATTTGTAGAAACAATAGTTATAAAAAATTAGTCATTATTATAATATCCATATAAACAATAGTTGTAGAAAATTCGTCATTATTATTTCCACACTTTCATATAGTAACATCCACATTTACATAAATAGTAACATAATTATTTGATTGTGATTCCATCCAAGTCAATGACCAAATTTTTGTCTCAATTATTTTCATGTCAATGTTTAAACTTTGGTCTTAGATAAATGACCATGATGACATTAAAAGTTTGATCTCACTTGTGATAACGTTAATGTACATATTTATCTCAATTATATCCACGTCAACATCTAGAGTTTGGTATCACTAGTGACCATGATAATGTCTAGAATTTGATCTAGGTTGTGACATGTAAACTTTTAAAGTTTGATTTCAATTGGTTCTATGTCCATTTTGTGCTATGAAATTTAACATCGTATTTATTAATATTATATGATTTTTTAATTAAAATATTTTTTGTTATTAAAATAATTTATAAAATATTTTAATTTATTAAAATTTATGTTTTAAATATTTAAAATTTATTAATTAAAATAGTAAAGAAAAAATTATTTAATTATTTTTAATAAATTAATATTAATCAAAATTTCATAACATAAATAACAGAATTTATAAATTAACTAATCTAATAATTAATTAAAAATTATAAAAAATAAAATTATTTTTTTAAATAATTATGATAAACAATTATATCAACAATAAAAATATAATAAAATAACAATTAATATAAATAAATATAACAAAATAACAATAAAAATATAATAAAATAACAATTAATATAAATAAATATAACAAAATAACCATAAAAATATAATAAAATAACAATTAATATAAATAAATATAACAAAATAACCATAAAAATATAATAAAATAACAATTAATATAAATAAATATAACAAAATAACAACTCATATAAATGTTAAGTAACAAAAAAATATGAAAACAACCACAAACTTCAACTTATAAAAAATAAAATCTTAAAAAGGATTTGATGATGTAAATTGTGTCAATGTAACATACATAGCAATCATTATTAAATGTAACCTGCATAGTAATAAGTATTAAATGACATAGAGTATGAATAAGAAATTTGATATTTCAATTTCATATTCACATCCAATTCATGCACATGAAATTTCAAATAAAATTTATATCATTTACTATTTAACTTAATTAATATTAATTATCTAATATTTGTATTTAAATCATTTAAGTATTTTATCTACCATGTTTACAATATTTTCCAATAAATAACAACTTTAGTGTATCATTATTGAAATTAATGTTTGTTGTTGGTTTTACATGGTATTTGAGTAGAACTAATAAATATCGGTTTCAATGTTTGAACATTGGTTATGTAATTTCAAAATTAAAAGTAATACACTTTATCATATCCTTCTCATAAAAATGAATATTTTCTTCATTGAGAGCATGATTATGACCAAGTATCTAATGTATAAGAATAAGTTAAACAAAATTGAAGACATGAGCTTCCCAAAATTTCTTCAAACTCCAGCCAAAACCACCTTCAACTCAAGTGGGGATGGCATAAGGATGCCCAATCTTGGCTAAATCATTGGGGAATAAAGGAAGAAATCATTCTACAAAATAAGGGTAATATTAAAAATATGATTACATCTAAATTTAAGGAGAAATGGTGGTGTGATAAATAGATAGAGGGAAAAAGAAAATTAAGATATTACAAGGAGGTGATCAACCCTAATCTAGAAGATCAAAAGTATCTCTTTGTTTTGACTTGTGTGAAGAAGAAAATCGACATTGTTAAAATAAGAACCAAATATCATGAGCTACATAGTGAAATTGGGTGTTGGACAATCCCCAAAACATTGTGGGATAAAAGAATTTGTCATATTTGTGAAACTAAGAGGGTTGAAGATGAAAAACACTTCCTCTTAGAATGTTCATCCTATACCCATATTAGATCTCAATTTCAAAAGATTTGTCAAACTAACAACCTTCTGAACTTTCTAACTCAACGAAACTATGGTGATCTTGGAACACTTAATGCATTTTTTTTACAGAAATAAAATTCTAAAGGAAGCTCAGTAATATGTTACCTTCTTAAGGTCCAATAATCCAAATTCGATCTCATTGGACATTAGTTGTCATCATCATCATCATCAAACTTTCAAAAGTATTAAAAAGTAATTTTCTTATCATAGAAATGATATTGTATATATATAATATATATATAATTCTGAATGAATGTAAGAACCATAATATTCAATTTTTTGCCATTTGATTTTTATTAACATTAATTTGAAAACATTAAACTAATTACGTAAGGGTTTTTTGGCGGGACTATCTTGGTGAATATCTTAATTTTCATTCTTTTATTTGGAAAGCAAATTATAATAATTAATCAAATTCTTTGTCTTTTAATTTGCATCATCGCAAAATGATATAAATGTTAAGTTATTGATGCATGGATAACCTTCATATACTTAAAATCTCTAGCTCTTCCAAATCCTTGTGATTTTTCATTAACACTTCTAGCCTTCAGTATTGAGGCTACAATTTTAACAATCTATTTTCCTTTGAAACAAATGTAATGTAACTTGTACACAAATGAAGCCTTGAAGAAGCCCTAAAACCAAGTGAAAAAGTCCCTAAAGTCAAGTGAAGAATCCCATAAAACCAAGAGAAGAATCTCTTAAAGCCAAGTGAAGAAGTCCCTAAATTTAAGAGAAGAATCTCCTAAAGTAAAGTAAAGAATCCCCTAAGGTTGGACATCCTTAAGGAAGAGGTGTGACCCAAAAGTTGTGACCCTTGCTCATGCCCCCTCATGTGGAGAAGACTCATATAAATAATAGGATCCTCATTTGGCATTTGTTTCACACCAATTTGACCTAGATAAGGAAGAGGAGTGAATTTCAGCCTACAGGAGCGAATTTCCAAGGGAAGATGAAGTGAATAAGGGTGAAACTCCAAGGGAAGATGAAGTCTTGTGATGATTTATTTTAGGGTTTTTCTTTGAAGTTCATCATGGAATTTTCGATATGACTTTTTTTCTAGAATGATTCAGATAGTGAAACTCGAAGATGTTTCAAAATAGATAGAAAATAATCGTGGGTATGAATTTCATGTCTTTATCCATTATAGGTTTGGAGTTATACTCAGTGGAAGTTAAGGTTTTTAAAACTAGGGTTTTCTTCTTCAAAATGATTCATATTTCCATTTTCACTATAAAAATTTTGGGGGACAAGTCAAGGAGAAAAACTTGGAGGAATTTCATAGAAGATATCGAAAAATATTAGGTACAAGTTTCAGATCCTAATTCATTACAGGTATGGAGTTATACTTGTTGGAAGTTAGGGTTTGTGACTAATCCAAAAACTAGTCCCAAACAGGTGTTCGAGATAAAATGGTTATATATTAAGCTTGGTAGGTACAAATTGAATTCCACTTGTTGCATTAGAAGGAGAACAAATAATAATATTTGAGGTCCAAGTTTCAGAATCAGAAATGGAAAATTGAGCTCGTGGCGAATCTTAAAAGTTTGCATAGTTGAGGTATAGTTCTCAGCAATTTTGTATGCATATTTAAGAAGTGATTTTGGGATCATATTTGAAGGTTTATTTGATCATGTATCATCATTTAAAATATTCCAAGGGGATTGGTATCTCCTTCTAGTAGGTGTTAGAAAACTCAGGTAGTGGATGCTTTGTTGGGGCAAGCCTATCCTGAAAAAGAAGGTTATTTTGGGTGTAGGTACAGTTTTGGAGAAGAAGGTATATTTTGGGAAAGACTTAATTTTGGAAAGAAGACCTAATTTTGGAGCTCGCGTAATCGAAGGAAAGAAAGAAGCATGCATAAAAAGAAGGAAAAGCAGCATGCAAGAGGAAAATCAACGTGGTGCATAGGCAGACAGACCTAACCATGTTAGGGTCAGGGTTTTGGAAAATCATTGTAACGGCTATAAGCCTAAAAACTTGTATAAATAAGTTCCTAGGAGGCCTAGGTTAGAGGTTCAAGAATTAGTCAATTTGATATTATTGAGAAGTTCAGAGATTTTCGATTGTAATAAGATTGTAGAAGAGTCGAGTAGGCCATATTTTGAGGGTTAGATCATAGGCTGAGGATCCTGATGTAATCTAGTTCACCTCATAGTGGGTCTTGAACCTTTGCATGCTTGTATGAAGGAAGATGTAATGCGCGCAACAATATATTTTGCAATAGACCTAATAAAAGAGCATAGGAGTCAAATCTTTGTGGGTGTATCCCAAGAGGGGGTGAACCACGGTAAAACTTGTGTTATATGTGATGTTTAGTGCATGTTCACTTTCTGTCAATGATTGATCGTGTTCACTTTATGTTAATGATTGATTTACAAATGAATGTTTAATCTAAATATGTTAGAATGCATGCATGGCCTAAGAGATGAATAAATCATAGGAATATTAATTGGATAATATGACAAATGCATGAAGAAGGTAGAATAAACTACTAGATCCCCATTCATTCCTAGACTGCAAGCACTTGAGCATTGCAGTCACCCATAAAGTTATCTCGAGTGAGACTGCGCAATGCACTTTGTGCGTTATGCAGCCTTCTGATTTACCAGGACAAACAGTAGCTTTAGAGGGTTTTGTTGGAAACCTATTGAGATCCGAACGTGGGTCAACACTAGAAGTAGAAGTGAGAAATAGTTAAACCAACAAATGATTTTTTTTCCAGCTGGAACTGCATGGGATTGAGTGGACGAGATCTGTGAAATAACCGCGTAGAGAATGAAAGTATAGAAGGGAATGTTCATGTCATGGAATCCAACGAAGGTGGAGATTAAAATATGGTTGAAAACAAAGGAACTTGAGTTTCATAGAAGGATAATAGAAACCCTAAGTTAATACCACGCAAATATCTTGACAAATACGTGTTTAGTGACTTGCATGAGGTATTTTTCTATGATTCCCTGCATGTGTTGAAGGAGTGGCTATTAAGGTTAAAATGCAACCACCCAAAAAATTGAATCAGACAGGTGGAGTGGAATTCTGTGGATATCGTGCAATTACAGCAAGTTAACAACAAATCTACGCGCGCAGTAGATTTCTGGTTAGAAAGTATTGTTGCAGGGTTTATCATCGAATTTTCAGTAGATACCACAAAGTCTTACAACACAACAGAGTAGGATTTTCTAAAAGGAACCAGAGGTAGGTATATCAGATCGTTGTACACTTCAATCAAGATGTTATTGTATAACAACGGTGTGATGATCATGGAATCAGACAACTAAACTTCCCCATGTGCATGGGGGAAGGGGGGAAGCACTGACATGAGATGGAGAAATGGAGGAAGCGATAGATAAGGGAAAGAAGAAGGAGGCCATGGACCCAATCATGATGGAAGAATACCAGATAAAGTAGATAATGGCAACAACTGTAAAGACGTGCAGTGGAGTACCCTACCAATATAAGATGAATAATAAGAAGAGAGCCATAGTTGATAGAGAGGGATTGGCAAGTGATGAAGAAGAGGTAGAGGATCTCTGGGCTGTGGAGTAGATTGAGGAAATCCTGTGTGAAACTTATGAAAGGAAAACAAGAGTTCCAAGGGTGGGAACAGAAGGAAAAACTCCAATCCAAATCAACGTCAGTGTGGAACCTATAACCCCATGTGTGACTAGTACACCAGAAAGAACACCAGCATCTAGTGGAAGAAGAATGACAGGACAAGGATCCAATCAAGAAGCATCAACTAGGGGAGCCAGTTCAAGAAGTATTAGTCAAATATCTACACTGCATGGAGGTAGTAGTTCAACACAGTTCAAAATGGCAGGACATGATCCCACCATCAAGTTACAAGAATTTTGGGGAGAGGCATTAGAGGAACCTGAAAATCATTTATTTATCTACAAGATGATCAGGGAAGAAAAACATATCACAAATGAGGATACAAAATTTTCATAGTTAGCTATCACGATAAGAGACCACACAATGGACTGGAATATGATCCTAGATGTAAATAGTCCACCAGGAGCAATAAGGACTATTGCATATGTGAAAAGACTACTAATAAATGAATTTGAGAATCCTAGCTGAGAAGATCAGTATATGAATGAAATGATTGAAATCGGTAAAAAACCATGTGATTCCGTTTGGGAGATTTATCAGAGGTTTAAACGTCTGAAAGGAAATTTGAAGTATGCAATTAAAGACATGCAACATAGGAACTCATTTTGAACTCACTGCTACCACATTTGAAATACCCATTAAGACATCAGAAGTTCCAAACTCAAGCAGAGGCTCTATAGGCAACCTTACAACTGGAAGAAAACTAGTATCAGAAGATAGATCAAGCAATAGAGGAGATAAAGGAGGATCTGAAGAACCTAACATTTCAACTTAACCAGAATAAGGGAAAAGAGAAAAGAGAAGTTGTTTGGTGTACCACATGAAGGACAGAAGGACACCATAAGAATGAATGTCCAAATTTCGCACAATACATGGCAACAGGAGTACCAAACCATTTGCCAATAGGAGGAGCATGGTGCGAGATCTGTAAAATGCATGGGAATGATCCATATCATTTTCCATTGATGCAGAAGTATCAGACAATACCCAAAAATTCATATTGCAATTTTTGCAAGTCAGTGGGTTGTGATGTAAATATTGTAGGACGATGGAGCTAAGGAGAGAAAGAACTTCAAATACTTATAGGGTGCAAGAAGAAATGATGATAGGGAAAGTTGCACTTCAATTCAACCAGGTTCCACCTCCATACAAAAATACACAGCAACAGTATCACATTGCGCATCCACAATACAATAATGTGAAACCACAGAATAACCTTGTGCAATACAACCAGGTACCTTAGTACAATGCATCGTAAGGAGACTAGGCTGGATACCGAGGTGGAGGACGAGGTAGAGGAGGATTTGGATGAGGCAAAGGTCCATTAGTGTGTCACAACTTCCAACATCCAAGACATTTTTCAAGGGAATTTCCACTTCCACCAACGGCATGCATGCACTGTCGCGCAGCAGACCATGATACAGAATATTGTATGACACTCTTAGGAAAAATCCAAGAAAAAAGGAACTAGAACAACCAGAATGTACAGTGGATTTCTACAGAAGCTAGGGATGATAGAAGAAACATCAATATAGTCACATGAGAAGGAGATAAGATAGGATATGACGCAGTAAGACAAGATCCAACGCAACACCAATGGGTCAAGAAGAATACTGAACCATAGAAGAAGTTTGATGCATGGAAAGAAAAGGAAACATTCAAGGAGGCAAGTCAGGATTTACTCAAGAAAAATGTTGTCTACATCATCCGTGCAGCAAAATCAGAATGTACCAGTGCACTAAATTCCCTCCTCAATGGACCATACCAGTGAAGCACAACATGTAGAGAAAGTAAGTAACATAAGAAATTTCCTGCAATCCTATGTTAAGTTATTAAAGGATCCATCATCTGTCAAAATCTTACAAAATCTGCTAGAAAGATGTAACACAGAATTAGAAGGGAAATTAGAGAAGAAAACAGTCAATTACCTCCATACAAGAAGAAGGACAAGCAGGGAATTCAGACTAAATTCTAACATTGTGGATTTCAATATAGGGGATATTATACTGGATTTAGGCTCTGAAGTAAATTTTTTACCTAAGAAGACATGGAAGTGTATGGAAGAACCCACATTAGGCTATTCACATGTTGAATTGAAATTGGAAAATCAACACAAAGTGTTACCAATTGGAAGGCTTAAAGGTGTGATAGTAGATTTGGAAGACTTTGAAGTAATAGAGATAGTAGATGGTACAACACCTTAACATTGCTTGGATTGGATTGGGAATTTGATAACCAGGCCATAATCAACCTAAAGACAAGGAAAATGAAATTTGAACTAAGTGAATATAGATTCATTGCACCATTAGATCCTTCAGAAGGAGAAAGGTTTGTAGAACCCACATGTTTGGATTTGGAGGAAATAAATCAGTTGTATAGAACCACTATGCAAGAAGAATAGTATGTTAACCCAACTGCATATGGGGTACTCAGTTGGAGGATCATCACATTATATTATTTTGATTCAGACAAGGGTTTGGATAATTGGAAACATCGATTACATGAAGTTTCCATAAGAAAGTGTGCAAGAATAGACCGTGCAGTGAGATGGGTTGGTACAAATATAAGAGAACCTCCCAGTTTTCATGGAGTAAATGAATTAGAGGAATTTCTGACAAAATATGAAGAAGAAGTGTTGGAAAATAATAGGCTCTTATCCCTAGATATTTCACTAAAGGCCACACCTGCAAGATGGTGGGGTACGCACAAAGAAACAATTTAGGATTGGTACCAATGTAAACTATTACTTCGCAATAGATTTGGCACACAACAAGGGAGAAATACAATACAGAGGTATGATGGGAAAGGGACACTAGCAAAAAATTTGGAGAAGTGCACAACACAATGGAGGATGACACCACGAGAATAATGGCCTCGTCACTTCATCCAATGTACCATAGAACTGGTATGTATACCAGGAGATGGGCATAGGCACTACATAATGGAAAACATTACAATAGAACTTTGTAGTAACTTTCTCATTTGAACATGAGAACCCCAACATTGATTCAACGTTGAAGCAGATCAGAGGTGTGATATTTATTGATGAAACAAAAATTGAAATCATGACAGAATATCAACAACAGAATAGACACGTAGTCAAAGAACTATTGTCATGCTATCATGTTGAAGAGGAAGTACCCGATGAAGATGACCCATGCAAAATTCAAATTATAGAAATTGAATGAGAAAGAGATGTGGAATGTCCATATTTGGATTCATAAGTATTTGTTGCACCAATCAAAGTGAAGAAAGTAAACATTGGGACAACTAACAATCCTAAAATGGAAAGTATTGGATACTATTGGGATGAACAAACAGTAGAAAGAATAACAGAGTTATTGCGCGAATACAGTGACATGTTCCCAACGACCTTTACAGATATGAAAGGTGTAGTAGGAGAGCTAGGAGAGATGAAAATACCTCTCAAACCTGAGGCAAGACCTGTCAGACAAAGACCTTACAGACTGAATCCAGTATATAAGAAGAAACTGAAAGCAGAAATTGAAAGAATGTTAGAAGCTGGTATCATAGAACCAGTAGAGGAATCTGAATGGATAAGTCCTATGGTAGTCCAAGAAAATAAACAAGGGAGTTAAGGATTTGTGTATATTTGAGAAAACTTAATGATGCTTGCTTACATGACCCTTTTCCTACCCCTTTCACAGATGAGGTCCTAGAGAATGTGGGAGGTCGGGAAGCATATTCATTTAAAGATGGATTCTAAGGCTACCATCAGATCAAAATAGCTCTAGAAGATAGGTATAAGAATACTTTTGCTACAGAATGGGGATCCTACCAATATACAATCATGCCATTTTGGCTGAAGAATGCACGAGCCATATTTTCAAGAGTAGTCATAGATTTGTTTAAGGAATTCATACACCAGTTTCTAGAAGTATATATTGATGATTGGACTACATATAGTATGTTAAAGGACCATGTAGAATTTCTAAGACTCATGTTGGAAAGATGCATGCAGTGTCATATATCATTGAATATCAAGAAATGCATTTTTGGGACACCTTTTGGAATATTATTGGGGAATATAGTGTGTAAACAAGGCTTAATAGTAGATCCTACTAACATTGTAGTCATTGTAAACTTACCATCACCAAAGTCAGTGCACCAGTTCAGAGAAACACTGAGGCATACAGGTTATTACAAAAAATTTATAAAATGGTATGTGCAGATTACTATGCCAATGGAAAAAATGTTAAAGAAGGATGTTAGATTCCAATGGAATGAGGACTGTTAAGAAGGGTTGGACACCTTAAAATAAAATATGGTCACAACACCTATCCTATTATTCCTAGATTGGAAAAATACATTTCATGTGGATGTATATGCATCATCCATAGCACTTGGAGAAATTCTGGCGCATCCAAGAGCAGGGAACTTAGACCATTCTATAGCCTTTGCAAGCAGAAAATTATTAGAATTAGAGAAGAATTACAACACCATAGAAAGAGAAGGCCTAGCCATGGTATATGCACTACAGAAGTGCATGCACTAATTACTGGGTAAACACTTTAAGATGTTCACAGACCATTATGCCCTCAAATATTTAGTCAACAAGCCAGTGTTGGGGGGGAGAATATGTAGATGGCTATTGTTATTTCAAAAAATTGACTTCGAAGTGATATTTAAACCAGGGAAGATGAATGTAGGACCTGATGACCTATCAAGGGTAACTAAGGGAGAAGAACCTACCAACTTGGAAGACAACTTCCCTAATCCATGGTTATTTTTAGTACAAGTAGATGATGAATAATTTGTTGATATTATTGAATACTTAAGTACAGGGATTGTGCCACAAGAGTTTAGTACTACGCGGAAGAAAAATATGGTAGTCATAGCTACAGACTATCAACTTATTTCAAAACACTTATACAATATGGGTGCATACAACATTTTGAGAAGGTCTGTATTAGAGCATGAAATGCCTAGAATTTTGGTAGAAGATCATGAAGGTATAGTTGGAGGACACTATACAGGAAAAGATATTACGCAGAAGGTATTGCATGCAACATTATGGTGGCCAACAATCCATAGAGATGCCAAGGATTATTTCCAGAAATGTGATGTCTATCAGAGGGTTGGAAAACCCAGCAGAAGGGATGAGATGCCCCTAAGACCACAAGTAACTTTTCAAGTATTTGACGAATGGGAAATAGACTTTGTTGGACCAATCCAACCACCAACAAAATGGTCAGGAGCTATATATATCATTACTGCGACTAAATACTTAACAAGATGGGAAGAAGCAGCACCAGTCAAAGACTACAACGTAGAGACAATAGCACACTTCTTGTTTGAGAAAGTGATCACCAGATTTGGATGTCCAAGGATTTTGATGAGTGACCAAGGCACTCATTTTATCAATAGTACCATCAGTGCAATGATTGAGGATTTTGAAGTCTA
The DNA here is from genome assembly GCA_032191745.1 of Picea mariana. Classification (NCBI taxonomy): domain Eukaryota; kingdom Viridiplantae; phylum Streptophyta; class Pinopsida; order Pinales; family Pinaceae; genus Picea; species Picea mariana. Next base: position 340,350 of record JASDQU010100832.1, read on the forward strand.
TCACCAGAAGATTACACCATACCATTCTCAGGAAAAATGGAACAGTAGAAGACTTTAATAAGATCTTGGAAAATGCTTTGACTAAGATTTGCAATGTCAATAGGGATGATTGGGACTTGAAAATTCCAGCAATACTATGGGCATACAAGACCACATGTAATAAATTGATAGGACATACACCATTAATATTGGTATATGGGTAGAAAGTAGTGGTGCCATTAGAATTTCTAGTACCCAGTTTGAGCGTAGCAGCAATTACCAACATGACAAAAAGAGGCATAGTACAGGAAAGGTTAAATCAATTAATGGAAATGGAAGAGGATAGGATTCTGGCAGTATTTCACTAGGAAGTAGAGAAAGAAAGAGAAAAAACTTGCCATGAAATACATATTAAAAAGAAGATTTTTAAGGAAGGAGACATAGTCCTACTCTATGAAAGTAATTTTTTTCAACATCCTAGTAAATCTCGAATGCATTGACTAGGGCCATATGAAGTAAAGATTGTCACAGATGGAGGATATATGCATCTAAAGGATTTGGGAGGCACAGACCTGAAAGGAATGATCAACGGGAGTCGACTAAAACTGTATAAGGACAGTCGACCTCCTAACCCCTAAAAGTCACAGTGCAGTGAGAAAATCATGTATATAGTATACTATAGCAGAAGTTAGGATAGAAAAAGGAAAAAAATAAATAAAAAGGAAAAAGAAATACAAAAATAGAAAATGGAAGAAAAACACAAAAATATACAAAAGTTGACTGAACCAAAAGAAAGTGTGGAAAATAGTTTCACATAGTAATTACCGCAACAAACATCAGAAGACAACGTGCAGGAAAAATTAGACTTAGTGCAAATGCACTCAAAAAGAGGAAAGTGAATATGACTAGGTCTACAAATGGTGGAAAACAAGTGTTTATTCAACACTTAGCGATTTTTTAGAATAGAGAAAGAAATAGTGTGTGCCCTAGATAGAATTGTACGTTGAAGAAAGCAAGTGCATGAAATTGAGACAGGATGATTCCACCAAAGTTCAGCGCACCAAGCCAGTATGTCTGATTTACTTGGAAAGGTCAGAGGTGCAAGGAAAGAATGACACAACCCTAGAACGTGGTTGAGGTGGAGGATTTTTCCACCTCGGATATGAAGTCAATCGGCCTGAAATGGGTTGAGTAAGAGACATCAACTATGTAGAAAGGAGAAATAGGACAGAGCTCTGGGGCCTGGAATGGAATTCCAAAATCTAACCCTGAGACACATCCAAAGCCCAAGGAATCAATGGGACCACGACAGTCCCAGGAACAAGAGGAAGTGTTGGTCGAAGACATCACCGAACGACCAGAGTCTGGAAGGGAGGAAGAGGATGCAGACATAGCAGAAGTAGGCACATTTGTTGCAGGATAGAAAAGAAAGGCACCATACACCATGGAGGTTACACTCTCCTATCTCCTAGACACAGTCATCACTGTGGATGATATGCTGGGAAAGATACCTAATATTAGATACATTGACCATGATGTGCGCGATGTGGATAAATTCCTAGATTTGATCGAGGATAATTATTTGATAAACACAGGGGAAGTTGGAACCCTCGGAAAACCCATCCTAGAGCCAGCGTATTGGATAATGGGGCTCTATAACTCAGGTATTATGAACTCGTTGGACATACCGCATTTCAAGCGCGATAAGAACGTTGGACTCTGTGTCAAACATTTTTTCACCCGCATACACGGAGGCATCCTTTGGATGGATAGGATGGTACATATTGATGTGGCATTGATTTCCAAAATCACAGGACTCCCCACATTCGGCACGCAGCCAAAAGAGTATTTGGATAACAAAGCGCGTGAAAAAAAAATCACAGAACTGGTTAAAGTGAAGTTCGGCACAACTCAGGGAAATAGGGGAATTGTCATCAAGGAAATTAATGACAACGTGACAAGTTTCTCCAACAAGCTCATGGCTTGCAAACTTTTGAGGAAATTCCACAAGGAAGAAGTGTCAACAGGCGTTATTACAGTAGCCACACAGTGCGTGAAGGGGGTCATGTTCAGTTGAGCACCATACATGTTGAACTAGTTTTTGATAGACTATAGAGC